>JACEII010000052.1:706380-1055652 GCA_014332785.1 Antheraea mylitta | reverse complement strand
GTGGTTAAATAAATAAATAGAGGCGTAAATATATAAGTAAGGGAATGTCTCACTCACTCAGGTAGATGCTTCACACGTGCGGCGCAGCTGTGTGGAATTAATATCAAACACAAAGCACAACGAAACACGAAAAACAACGGGTCGTCACTAATCTGCGAGTACCGAAGTCGAAAACAAAAGATATCGGGCAGATGCGTTCGCCGCCAAGGCTGGGCATCGAGGATCGTTGTTGAGAGATATTCAGTGGTTAAAGTAAGATCGGTGCCCCGAACTCGCTGCTCGATCGTAGTTGTTAATCTTTCCAACGGTACTATTGTCATCCAATGAAATATTGTGAAATATAAATAAAAACAATGTGAAACCATGATAATTTTGTTTTGTGCTCGCATTTTACCCGAATGACGCCCACTAAACCCGTAACCAATAATGATGATGTCAACGAGAATAACGTTCTCCCCGACTTATATATATATATATATAATGTAAATGTATATTTGTTTGTTATGGTTTCACGATAAAACGTAAGTTAATTTAGTCGGTCATCGTGTTATTTTATATACACGTTATAAGAAGTATAGATAATGCATAGTATATCTTTTTTCAATAAGGTGGTAGAGCCACGCTGAAGCTATTATTGGTTTCAGCATGAATGGGTCGGATCGTCCAGGGTAGTACCACCCTCTCACAGAAAACTGACGTGAAGTAACAGTGCTTTCATTGTTGCGTTTCCTTCGGTCAGTGAGAACGCCAGAGACCCATCTCCCCTCTCCTCTCCCCTTTTCCTCTAACCCCTCTCCCTTTCTCTCAATTTCCACAAACACAGGCTGATAACGCACTTGCGACTCCTCTGGGGTTGCTGGTGTCTATGGACGGCGGTGATCACTTAACAATAGGTGACCCGTGTATTCGTTGACCTCCTATATGATATAAAAAAAATACACTGTTCCCAAGATATAAGTCAAAGTTACTATATTACCTATTAAAAAAAACAATATTTTATTATACTAAAGTTTCAACGTTCGACCACAATCTCACCTAATTTTAAATTGCAATTGGTCTAAAATTAGACAAGATAAGCTTAGTGGGGAACTTACTCTCAAATACAGCTCCTGGAAAACACCTGTGTAGGTGCTTGGCATTCGTTTTAACTTGAGGATGATAGAAAAAGTCCTAACACCATATTAAGCTCATATCACGATATTATCATTTACGAAGTTTCGCTCTCGGTCGCAAAGGTTCGAATTTACGGCTATCAACGCAGTGTCTGAACACGCTAACTACTCTGTCATCATAGTTTTGCATCACGCTTTTATGTTTACTACTCTTAATATTATACTGTTAACATTTTAACAGTAAATTTGTAAATACTCTGTTATTAGAAAAGTAATTGCTTACCACAAGACATTCAACGGACTTTGATTACAACGACTCTCTTACCTGTATCTAAATCTTTTTGAAATAATAACGACTTTCACTCTGACTTGTATATAGCTATATCAGGAATAACTAATCTTGGTGACTTAACATTACGCTCATGCAACACGTCAAAGGAGTGTGTACTGAATCGTATCAAACTGCGATCAGCCCTCTCTCCATTTCTTTTATCAATTCCAAATGATTCTTTTGCGAAAACAACAAGTTTAGAAAAGTAGTTATTTTGTGCAATGATTTTTACAGAAGCGTAGTATAATACCACATCAGCATGATATGCTTCATTTGAATTTAATAAATCACGATACACTTATGGAAAAACCAACAATCATATTTGATAGGTTTATTAAAGAGAAAGTTGTCCTTAGAGTAACGATAGTCACGCCCTTATACGTTCATATTTATCATTTCGTTATTGTAATTAATCTCAATTATACTCGACCGTCACAGTGACAGGTTAAAAAGTTTCAAGTATTTAATAAAATTATCCTATGGTAGAGAGAAAACGAAAAACCTTGCGATATTATTAAATATATTATTGTTAATTATTCCATAATGAATATTTGTTTATTATAATGCTATATACTTTATTAAAAACTTAAAATACATTTCAAGGATTATAGATTTTTCTGGGCATTGTGAAATTATTCGAAATATTTATTTAACTATTTCATCCCTTCATATTAAATAATAATTTGCGAATCGCCATCAAATAATACACTAGAAAAGCAAAAATAATCGTCAAAATTTGACCCATGATTTCATGCAATTTGAAGCGATGATGGCTTGATAACGTGTTCGAATACTGCGTCTAACGATATAGGATCGAATTCTTGTATGTGTGTCGGAGATATCGATGAAGAAAAACAGTGTTGACAGCAAAATATCAGAGTAGGGGTTCGTCTAACTCCACCCGGCTAGCTACCATCTTCATTTTTGTAGGTGGTAGGGCCGCGTTGAAGCTATTACTGGTTTCATCATGAATAGGTCGGCTCGCTCGGTGTAGTATCACCCTCTCACAGAAACACCGACGGGAAGTAACAGTGCTTGCATTGTTACGTTTCATTCTGTTAGTGACCACCACCTCCCCTTTCCCTTCCTCCCCTCCTCCTTCGCCCTTCCGCCCTTCGCCGCCAACTCAAGCCGGCAACACACTTGCGACTCCCCTGGTGTTGCGGACGGACGAACGTCTATGGACGGCAGTGATCACTTAATATTAGGTGACCCGTCTGTTCGTTTGCCTATGATATAAAAAAAAGGAAATCAATGATCAAGCACATGTCTGTGCGTTCCGGTAGCTGCATTTAAGATAAAGTCTCTACCTTTAGGCTTAACGTGTTTCACATCTTAGATCACTTCGGTACATCATCAGATAATATTATGATCAAACGATAATTGTATAAATAATTTAAAAAAACTAACTACATAGATTACTAACAATCGGAAACCTTTACTTTTTACATACATTTTAACTAATAAAACAGTAATAATTCGTTTAAATACGAAATGAATATAAAATAAATAGATTACAATTTTGTATCAATGCTGTTCCCTATGGAATTTACAGAAAAAAACACTGAGTATATAGAAATGTAATGGATGTTTTCTGTCAACAGTTAGTGACTGTTTTTGTTTCCAAAATTTTATGTTAAAAACAGTTTTCAATGTAATCACAAAAAAAATGCTTTTTCTATTTTGTTTTTAACTCATAAGTACTGGAAAAAGTATTTTACTTCAAATTGTACTATTTAAATAAAGAAAAAACAGGTTTTTTAGGCGAAGATTTCTAAAATGTTAACTGAGATATCTTTAATGAGATATAATAATAACAAGTTTGTTCCTTAATTCTCTTAAATTCTAGTTCGTCGTGTTTAAACCGACTATGTCGTTTCTTATCAATCCAAGAAGTTAGTAATCTTTATTCCTATCACGATAATTGAATTGCATATTATAACAAATTTATAATATGTTTTTCCAACAACAGTAGACGTGACACCAACAATAATGGTTCATAACCGTTTGTTCAAACACAAAACGAATTAGATACACGAGTGCAGCAACTTAGGGTCCAATTATCACCTCTTAGCGGACTTCCACTAAGGACACCCACCTTTGGCCTCATACAGGGACTTGATATAGTGACCTACTAGAAAGTACTTTCCGTTTGCTGTTAATTACTTACAAATTGCTTTTGCGTCATTGACTCACTCTTTATTGCAATTCGTAATGCATTTTGACATATACAAATGTAATGCAATGAAAAACTTAAACATACAATATATATATATATATCGGGAGAGCCACTATTGACCTGCGATACTGCGCTATTAACTATATTGAGGGTGTTACTAATGACCTCAAACACTATTGGTTGCAGTTATCGGCTGTTCATTATTTACCCCGATATATAACGCCATTGATTGGAGATATCGGCTGTTTATGTATCTTGATGCCTTAACAGGCGACCGATGACTAGATGCTGGGCATACTAGCTTAGACAGTTGGGCTAGTCACACCTATGGAAATTCGCCGTAACTATAATCTGTGTCGTGTTTCTGTATCGGTTAACGTTTCATTTGATTATTCATGGTCGATTGATCCATCAAATTATAACTATGACGTCACTATGGATGTCGTCATTTTTCTACATGGACGTCATTTTATCGCTGCCCCGACATATAGAATATCCGTTGTATTCTAATGGAGTGTGAGATTTCGGCTATAAATAAATAAATAACTAAAACAAGAGACAATTACATAAAAGAAAAGTTAGATATAGTGGCAATCGCACATAGATGAGGATAACACCGGTCTCCAAGGCTAATACAATAAATTGGACAAATATTTTAATGAGAACAGTTTTTGGATTGTTGATTCATTCGACAACCCTAACACACCTAATTATCTGTTTTACTCATTTTTGTCGTACTCACTCTAAATGATATCCTCTTTAGTGACCTAAAATCAACATTATAATTAACAAAATAATATTATTGAAGTAAAACTCGTTATTTGCTTTGAAAGTCTGATCCGCAACCTTTTTCTTTGATAAAAACTGATGGGGGTAGACACTGTGTCCGCTTGAAGTATATATTGAAAACGAGGGTTCTCGTCTGGGTTGTTTTCCGAGTCGGTGATAGCTTTAACGTTCATAAGCACCTTCTTAGGGCCTAAATTGAATAAAGTATATTTTGATTTTCATCACCGAAGTTAAAGGAGTAAATAGAAATCTAATATTAATTGTTTAATTAGGAGTATATACCTACATTATTACATACAACTAAATTATTATATATGTCCGGTTTTCTAAAAAAACGAATCAAAACGAATTTAAACGTTTAGTTATTGACATCAATCAAATGTTTAAGAATATGTATGGGAAATGTATAGAAACATACAATTATTGAATTATAATTATAGGGTAAAGCTCACATTAGGAACCGCCACATCCTGTGAATTCTCAAGATTGTAATGGGCATTGAAGTAAAAAATATATCTCACATGGCTAATAGAATCAAAAAATCAAAATCAAAAAGTTTTTATTCAGTTTAGGCCGTAATAAGGCGCTTATGAACGTCAAAAACTACCACCGGTTCGGAAAATAACCCAGCCATCGAGAAGAACCGGCAAGAAACTCGATCGGGTACATTTTTTTTTACATACATTTCCAATACATCATACAGCTTATAGTGGATGCACAGAGGGGAGTTAATTCCAGACATCACTATCGTTTACATACTGATCCACTCTATAATATCCTTTTGACACTAACACCCGCTTGACATGGCGCTTAAATTTGCAGTCCGGTAACATGTTTTGGAACTTTATTGTAAAACCTAACACTGTTACCTAAGAAACTATTACTGGTTTAACTAAGTTTGAAACATGGGGCGACCAGTTTATTACAGTTTCTAGTATTTACATTACGCCGGTCTTTTACTAAATTCAGTTTTTTAAAGTTTTTACGGACATACATTAAATTATGAAGAATGTATAGGGAGGGTAGAGTTAAGATACCGAATTCCTGGAATTTCGTTTTTAATGATTCACGAGGTCCCATATTATATATTGCTCGAACTGCCCGTTTTTGTAATAAAAATATAGTGTCTGCTTCAGCAGCCGTCCCCACAGCAGAATACCGTAAGACACTATGCTATAGAAGTAAGCGAAGTAGACTAACCTAGCAGTGGCAATATCTGTAAGCTGGCAAATTTTCCGTATTGCGAATGCAGCAGAATTTTAATCTGCTCATCATTTTTTTAATGTGAGGGCCTCATTGTTATTTGGAATCTAGTGTAATTCCCAAGAATACAGTATTGTCACCTAACCCTACTAAATTCCCTTCGATCTTGGTTCTACTATCAACCTGTCTAATATTGGGTAAAGTAAATCTAATACATTTAGTTTTATCTGCATTTAACAATAGATTATTCAACGCAAACCAATAACAAATTTCATTTAAAGTATTATTCAGATGCCCAACCTCTGAATCTATCCTTTTCACTTTAAATATTAGAGAAGTGTCGTCCGCAAAAAGCACCATGTCAGCAGAGTTTTTAACCACTTGCGGTAGATCGTTTATATATATTAAGAATAAGAACGGCCCTAAAATGGACCCCTGAGGGATATCAATTCGCGCAAATGATCCCGCTGAAGTTACCCCATGTATGTTAACTTTTTAACAGCGATCTTTTAAATAAGAGACTAGAAGGTCGAGAGAAGATCCACAAATACCATAGTGTTTTAATTTAAGAATAAGCGTACTATGGTCAACGCAATCAAATGCCTTAGATAAATCACAGAACACGCCAATTGCATATTGCGAATCCTCCCAGGCTCCAAATATATGATTTATGAGCGTTGCACCAGCGTCAGAAGTAGATTTCGATCTTGTGAAACCAAACTGTCGACCATCTAGAAACTCTTGCACTGTAAAATAATCTACCAATTGTTTAAGCATTATCTTTTCAAAAATTTTACTTATCGACGGAAGTACAGAAATAGGTCTATAATTTCCAAGACTACTTTTGCTATCTGATTTACTTATACTACTTATACTTATACTTAATAGACATCCTTAAGACCAAAATAGTAAGCATTGCACACAAAAACCGCATATCACCTGCAAGTAGGTAAAGCTAGTGACACACGCAAGCTTTCCGCGGTTTTAAGGAAAAGTTACACCACAAATACCTCGTAAATTTACCTGGTGATTTAGTGGCACGCATTAGGTGTAATGTTTCACGTTAGCCACTTTCCTACGTACGATAAAGTAAATTCCAAACAACTGAATATTACATTCTAAATGTACCTTATGTACTGTATAGCATCATTATACATCTGAAGTCATTTATAATTTCATATTTAATGGTTTAATAAAATCAAAATATTATAATTACATTCACTGTCATTATTATTGCACCATTAATTAGCTTAATAAATTCTTCAAAAGTTTAATTTAGTATTGGCATTTTCGACATATATATCGTTTCCAAGCGATAATAGGTAAGGTCCAAGAGAATGAAAAATTATAGTAAGGTCCAGAATATTAACAATAACTAATGTTTAAGCCTCTCTCACTCATAGCTGCATTATACCTAAAGAACAATTTAAGTTGTTTTTTTTTTGTAAATATTCTAGTTTCCGACTTTTTTTTAATTCTACAAATATTTTAATTCTGACAGGTTCACTAGATTATTGTGAGAACGCATAAAAAGAGATTTGAAAGTATGAAACACTAGCCCCTGCCCGCGAATTCGTCCGCGTAGTAATAGATACTTTGGGCTAACGCAACTCGCAGCGGAAGCTCTGAAGAGGAAAAATTTCTGATTTTGAAACATTTTTCATCGGTGCTCCGCTTCCATCGGTCATAGCATGATAATATATAGCCTTTAACTTTCCTCGATAAATGAGCTATATAACACTGAGAGATTTTTTCAAATCAGACCAGTAGTTTCTGAGATTACCTCCTACAACGTTACAAACTTTACCTCTTTATAATATTAAATATAGAAATAACATCACATAATTGTTATCAACATGTCTGAGTCTCAATCTATCCTTATGTTTAAAAAGTACTAATTACCAGAAAAAATAAATATAGACACTTTTATTTAGTAATTATTTGCTTCGTATATGATATTATATACAACAATAAAATCTCGTGTGGATATAATAGCTATAGCGCTCGCGTTGAACGCAAAAAGCTGTCTTGAGGCGTTCTGGCAACCAATCGGTAGCTATTAATCAGAATACTTTATTTGCCATGGGTATTTCATCGACAGAATATTTTATTAAAATACTATTTCAAATTATAATCCTTCTAAGTTTGCTTCGGGCTATTTATAAACATAACAAGAACTCATTCTCATTTAATATTGAGATCTTGTTTTTGTTTAGATATTTTGATTTACTGCTTGCCAAAAGTTTTAAATTAAACAATAAATTACTAGTTTAACAAACAGGCGAAAAAATAGTACAGTACTGTCTCTCCTATATTTGTCAACTGATTTACCTTTTTAATAGTTTTTGGTTAACATACCATTGACAATTTTACAACATTTATTTATAAGTACACATTCAGAGTTTTTAGCGGGATCTTAGTCTCTCATGTATTTTTTGTATTTCATTTATACATATTTCACTCATAATCTTGTTTTATATGACTATATTTTGTAATATTGATGGCATTTTACGTAATATATTTAGGTTATTATGAACAAGTGAAGCGCATCTATTCAGAACATCGAAATGATCACAAGACTTTTGTAATATTATTACTTACTAGCTATAACCGCGGCTCAGCACGCTTTTTTTAACTAAATTAAAGAATTGTAAACTTGTAAGACTATGTACAATTATAGAAATGCTCTTGAAAAACAATTGTAAGTACGACACGCACACGACTTACAGTAGCATGTAATGTATACAATAGATATATAAATACTAACAATGTGCCTAGTGAGGTTTACCATCAGCAACATATTTGGGATTTTAACCCACCAAATAATTAATTATCTTGGTGCTCACGTACACCGACACAGGAACGAATGAAACAATAACTTAAAATATCATCATAAAGATTTACATTTATATTACTTTCTCATTATAATGACGATTTTGTGTCTATACAAAAAATAAACGCTTGTCTGTTCTGCAAGAAATTGTATTATGAACCTCTTTACGTAATACGTTTATGGTCTAAAATCTAATTAAGAAGACCTCTTCTATCTTCAAAGTTACTTATAATTCTAATTTCGAATTGTAAACGATTAGTTGATAATTATTTCTCTAATTAAATATATAGAATGAGTCGTATAAATCTTGAAATCTTGCTAAATTTCATACAGACAAAGACGCTGGTAACAGCTAGTCTAAAATAGAATAACCTCAATTATTTTTATAAGGTTCGCTGTCTACCAGTGAAAGTACCCTGAAAATTGGTCTAAACTTTTAGTTGTTGTTTAAAATTAACACTTTAAGTGTACACATTAATCTGTTCATTCATATATTAACCTGATTCATGATATTAAATATTTTATAGGTAATAAAATATAATTAGACATCTGCAGATATTTAGAACTCTTAAAAAAGTATTTTAGTTGAAATTACTGTTGGAAAAGATTATAAACAGAGAGTTCAACAGCCGTTACATGAATAAAACTTGTATACAGTTTCACAGTCAAGCAATAAATATTTTTAACAACGTGCGAATTAACCAAGGACAGGCAACAGAAACGAATAATTGTTCAAGTGTCCGATAAATGGATAGAAACGGTCTACTTGTAAGAGTCGTGAGGTCAACAAGCGACAACAATCGGCAACTATTGAACATAAATACATAACTGGCTGAACACCCGTGATTTCAGCAGGTCAATGACATCCCGCACACATTGCAGACTAATCATAATTGATTCTAGACACAGACATGTTATAAGTAGGTGAAAGCAATGAGACGTATTTGATAGGTGGGAAATATGAGTGACAAGTTTTTATTAAGTGTTACTTCAATTGTATGAATTTGTAAGAGATGTTTTAGTTCAGTTATCATTAAAGATATTAAACCTATTTTAAGATGATTATATCATTTTTTGAAATTTGGTAGGTGGTATTTTTTATATATATCATAGGAGACAAACGAACAAGCAGGTCACCTGATGTTAAGTGATCACCGCCGTCCATAGACACTAGCAACACCAGGGGAGTCGCAAGTGCGTTGCCAACCTGTGTTTGGAGGAGGGAATGGGTGTAAGAGGGAAATGGTGAGAGTGTGGAAAGGAGCAGCGGAGGTGGGCTTCTGGCGCTTTCATTGACCGAACGAATCGCAACAATGCAAGCACTGTTACTTCACGTCGGTTTTCTGTGAAAGGGTGGTACTACCCCGGGCGAGCCGACCCATTCATGCTGCAACCAATAATAGCTCCAGCCTGGCTCTACGACCTCTATTAATTCCATTAGCTAGTAGCTCCATTAGACCTACTCTGAGGCTATAACTGATTTCAGCATAAATAGGTCGGCTCACCCGGGGTAATACCACCCTCTCACAGAAACATTGACGTGAAGTAACAGTGCTTGCATTGCCGCGTTTCGTTCTGGTCAGTGAGATTGCCGAAAGCCCACCTCTTCTGTCTCCCTTCCTATCGTACTTCTTCCCGATTCCTCCTCCCTTTCCCCACCAACACAGGCTGGCAATACACTTGCGACTCTGGTGTTGCTGGTGTCTATGGACGGTGGTAATCACTTAACATCACGTGACCTGCCTGTTCGTTTACCTTCTATGATATAAAAAACAATTTGTACAAGAATTACACAATACTCATAGATTTTGTATTTGAAACCATTAGAGTTACCATAAGAACATTATAACACTGTACTCTTAAAGTGGTCGCCATGGCCGAAACCGGTCGGACCAATCATCATCAATCATCAGGCCTTAGACGTAGAAAATCTATTCTAGATAACTTATGACCGAAAAACTTCTAAATATTTTCACATATGTCAGATACTTAATGTGGTATTTCTTACTTATTATTTAAAAGTTCATAGTTATAGGTACTGTGCGTTTGAATTCTGAACTCATAGTAAAATAGTCGGCAAAACGATCTATCAGGTTTAAAAGTGCTGCAAAGTTTGAAAAACAATTTGCATGTATTAGATGCATAACTCCAAATATCAATTTAACGTGTATACATAGAATTATAAAACGAAGCTGTATTGTTCAACATGTAACCAAGTCTTCTAAAGCACGATTAGGTTAGTTAAATACTCAATCAAATATACGTCACAGAGTTATGTGATGTCATACATTATATGTAGGTAGTTACTTCACAATAATACTCAATTCTTACAAAAAAGGTTTCGAGGTTGCAACCTATGGCATAAGGCTACTTACTACGGAGACCATAATCTACTTGCCAACTATATTAGGAAATTTTATTTAAACATTCATTATTTCAATTTATTTAATGATGCTAGATATTAACTCCATAACTAAATGCATTATGTTACAAAATCATATGTATTGATATTACGCAGCAAAGGTAGGTCCATTATAAGAATAAAACTATATACGTTACACAAAGAGACCATTTAATATGGAAATTAAACTATGCGTTGACAATAAAAATCACATTCGGTTACTTTACGCAATTTAAACTAACGGCCTATTATTATTTCGTTGAATAACTAATTTATTTCTAAATTATAAGGTTCATTGAGCAATCGAATTAAAAAAACTTCGGTGTGTTTTAAAAACGCCGTAAGTAGCGTATTATTACATTGTTTTCTTATAATTTTAATAACATCCGAAAAATAATAATTTAAAACAAAGGGCCGTACAAGTATTACGTAAGCAGATTTTTTGTAATTTCTGGCCACCCCCTCCGCTCAGCAAAAGTAAGCAATCCTCTTACCCGCCGTCCTCCCCATGCTTACATAAACATTTATATTACTATTTTTTAATCTGTTCTGATTCCCTTGTTGATTTAATGGCATTAGTAAACAAGTCTAGAAATAAGAAATTTATAGTCTATACAGGAATTAACTTATAGTAGTTCGCTATAAGGGCAAAAATAAAGGGTAGCCCTGTGGACAAGACCAGACATCTCACAGCCAAATTCCCCCGTCCATCAAAAATACGCAAATCAAGTACCTACTTCTGTGCCCTACTACATGTAAGCACTTAGGTAATACTTGAATGACCCCTGATGTGTTTACGAAACTGCTACTAAGATAAATAGTATTACAATATTCATAACAAAAAATACATGTGTGTAGCTTTTTAACCTTAGCTAATAGTTCTTTTTTTCTGGATGAAAGGTACACCATGTCCTTTTTTGTACGTCTCAGAACGCGCCTGCACAATTTCATAATAATTAGTACAATAGTTAGACGTGAAAGCTAAATAAACAAACAAATTCACTTTCACATTTATATTACTAGGGATTTGATAACAATTTATCACAAAAATAGTAACAGACGGAACTAAAACCATAGCTGTGCAATCGAACATATCTTTCAGAATCGATTTAGATTTAATTTACATATCTTAACCCGTTTATAGCTTTGTATTATTTTGTTATTTCTTTTTTTTTGCAACCAATCTCCCTGTAGATTGTTACTGTCTTTGTCGTGTAGGTAATGATATTACAAGTTTCTTGATATTATTTCAATCACCTAACAAAGTAGTGTCCAACTTATAGAATGTTCCAGAGAGTTTTGTGACAAGTCAGAATTCATGCTCCGTGGTATTATTTGCACAACAACCAAACCGTATTATATGAAACACCCCCAATATTACAAAATATAGTGCCAACTAACATAAGATTATGAATAAAATATAAAATCCACTACATCACATTCCAATATCCCCTAAAAAATGCAGCTTTGTATTCTTCAGTTATAAATATATGTATCGTACGGTAGGACATAACAATCTTATCCGACTGTCTCACGACTACCATACATCCGGTATAATGCACACTATAATGGTATACTGCGACATATCCCGTTCCAAATTAATACATATCTTGTAATATCTAATAACGGATGGTAGGGTATCTATTAAATTTTTTGGTGTATAAACTCGTCATAGTAAATGTTCTTTTTAGTTTGAATACAAAAAGAATGAAAAACAATAACACTTTATTCAGTTACACAGCCAAGAAGATGCTTATGAATGTCAAAATTAGCAACGGTTCCAAAATCGACCTAATTATCGAGAAGAATCGGTGAGAAACTCAATCGGGTTTATCTTTTTAACAGACATATATTTAAGATACATTAAAGTTATAGTCGGTTTTAGTGGATTCACAGAGAAGGATGTTATATTCAGATATCCCCAAAGTTCACATATTGATCAATTCTATAATAAACAACCTTTTAACATCAATACTCTCTTGACATGATGCTTGAATTTACTGTCTTGTAAATTGGTAATGTGCTTTAGAACTTTTTTGTAAAATCTAACACCTGTTGACGTGTATTACATTTCCGAACGCAAGCTTACCCTTTCACCGACCTCTTTATCCTTCCTTCGGTTTTTTTTTTTGCTCCATCTTGATCGCGGACGCAACCTAACGCATCGGTGCATATGCCACGCAAAAAGTTACAAACTGGATATATCACTAGCTTAATTGTGAACTTTAGTGTAAACTAACTGACCCGTGCCCACTTTGTTGGGCGATAAACGTTTTTATATGATTTGGTTAGTACTGAGCACTATGTGTTTTAATAAGAATTCATTTCAGAAACAATTCATTGTCTGTTTATAATATGACAAATAAACATCGCTTAACCATTTTAATATTTTTTTAATTATAAAAATCTCCTTTTTGTGATTCAAATATATAAGGTAGAATATATGCTGTCGGTTACTTTTTTGTAGGCATTATCAAGCTCTACAACTTTTTTTTAGAACTGAATCATATATCTCTCATCATTGAGGCAGTGTTCGTACGAAACGTTTTCGTTCGACCGTTTTTCTCCGACTTACTTTGCTAATCCGACTACCACAAGAGTCATTTTATTTTTCTGATTAATATATGGCCTATAACACACACACAAATAACCTGGCTTTCTATTAGTAAATAATTTTCATAATTGATTTTGTGGATCCAGATATTACCCCCTACAACTTCACAAACTTTACTTCTATATAATATTAGTATAGATAAACCTTGCCAACCTTAGAAAAAACAATGTATTGAAAACCAATATATTATTCGCCGCGAGTGAAGTGTGTTAAAAGAAATATGCATCATCCAGACCAGTGTTTCCGCAAAATATCCTATACCGCTTCCTAGAACCAGCAATCTTCAAACAACAATATTATTACTTAAAAAACGGTTACTGCTCTTACTGAGCCTGAAACATGGGATGACCAATTTGAAATTGTTTCTAATATTTAAATCTTAACGGTAGCTTTTTAAGTTTTTTGTACTGTCGATCTAATACTTAATAAGTGATACTCATAAATCGTACCTTGTAAGAGTGTGTGAGTGGCATCGACTGACACTGATACAGTGAAAACCTGCATCAGCCTCCGGATTACGCGTCGGTGATTTTAATCAATGTAGCGTTCGTGGTGGCCCATCCGAAGCGAGTTTGTTTATCTTGAAATATTTTATTGTTTCGATTTAATCTCACCGACAAACGTACTAACGGATTGAAAAGTTCTATTCGGTGCTCCGATGGTAGTATGGTTTAATAACAATAGACAACTTTGATAGTTGTCCGTGTAATGAAATTACGAATTTGTTTGTCACATTACCGATTGCTTACATTAATTTTAGAGTATTTGACCAAAAAAAAAACATTTATTTTATTTTTTATTTTCATATTTACTAAGAATACGTAAGACTATACACTCTTGTATACATACGTAATTAATTTTTGCTCACAGCTTCCCCACAACTTTGATAGTTGTCCGTGTAATGAAATTACGAATTTGTTTGTCACATTACCGATTGCTTACATTAATTTTAAAGTATTTGACCAAAAAGAAACATTTATTTTATTTTTTATTTTCATATTTACTAAGAATACGTAAGACTATACACTCTTGTATACATACGTAATTAATTTTTGCTCACAGCTTCCCCGCGTCATTAATATGTATTCTTACGACATTTTCTCATAAACTTTAAAATAAATAACAAATCAGGCGCCCTCGTTAAGATCTTAATAAAAGTATTACTGAAAATATTTATTCCTATTTTACACACTTAGGGGTTGAAATTTAGCAAATGTTGAAATAGGTATTTGTTTATTTAGATTAGAAAATTATTGCGCTGTAAGAATTTTTTGTCCCTTTTTCAATTTTTCCCATCCCCATTTATCCCCTTACATTTTAGTTATATTGCAAATAGATGCAACTTGGGGATCTCTAGGCCATAATATAAACTACTCTCCACATTTCATGTTTCCCGCTTCAGTATCTTTGGCTGTACGTTGATGAGTCAGTCAACTTCTTTAAATATACAAGTAAATAACATACAACAGTTAAGCCTCCTATCATTCATATAAAGTTAAAATAAAACAAAATCTTTTGTCGTCTAAGTGGACACTTTCTAGTCGTTAAAACTTTATAAACCACAAAGTTAAACTTATCTATTCTCATTTCCTTTTTATATTTATTTAATCAAAGAAGTTTAGGCGGTATTACTAACAATATAATTAAATTATCAGAGAACATCCAAATGGAATGTTATTCGTGTAATCAGTTACGCGGTTTTATGCTTGTAGCGTTGAGTGAGAGGTTCTGCCTAGAAACATGTTTAGAAATTTTATTCCATACTTACTTTACATCGATTATACTTTGGAACTTTAATATTACGAGGTAATAATAACTTTAGGCATAGCTTTGTGGCTGCTTGCCAAGACTGCTTTATTTATTAGATCAAAAGTATTACTCTATATTTAATCTATACTGATATTATAAAGAGGTAATGTTTGTGAGTTTGTGGCGTTGTAGAGGGTGTAGTCTCAGGAACTACTTAACTAATTTTGAAAATTATTTTACCAATAGAAAGCCACGTATTTGTGAATGCAGTAAGATACATATTAACCCAAAAAATAAAAAGACTTTTTGTGGTAGTCTGGTTTGCAAAGTTAGTCGGAGAAAAAACGGTCGAACGAAAATGTTTCTCACGAACGATGCGATTACGATGAGAGGTATATTTATTTTTTATCAAAAAAGCATGTAATTGAATTATATAATTTAAATGTTTTTCTTAAACAATTTAATATATGATAAATCTAAATTTAGGAAATTTTTGATTTTTTAAAAAACTTTTTTAACTCGTGTCAAACATAACATTTTAAAAGTAAAAAAAACTTAAACTTAAAATTTGTAATATATTAGCGTTATTTTTTATCAATAAAATACGCTATATACTACGTAGTCTATTAGTAGTAGTAGTTCAGTATTTATTTAAATATATTTTAAGTCAAATTATAAAAAAAAGAACGATACATGATCATGAACTTTCTAGTCACCATTAACGCATTAAAGACAATGTTTACAATAAAAAATATTATTTATACTATAACTAAAATATAATAAAGAGATAAAGTCAGTTTGTTTATAGTATGTAATTTCCAGAACTACTGATCCGATTCTAAAAATTCTTTCACTAACCGGAAGCCACATTATCCCGGAGTTTGTTATTTATGTCAATTTCCATACTGTAATTAACGCATACGAAGTCGCTGGTTGTTGTTAGTGTTTCATAAAATGTCATGATTGTACATCGAAACCGGTTACTAAGGTTACCCAGATAATATAATGTGTTTGCTTTTATAATTATTACCTTGCACCCAAGCAGCAAAAGAGGACAATGTTTTTGACCGTTATTCTGTAGTACGTACGTATGCCTGTATACAAAATTGGCTTTGTTTATTACTTATATGTATTTATTAATAACCTTTTTAAAATTGTTTTCTTATTGCGGTTTTTGGAGGTTAAGGAGTTGATTGGTAGAAATCGTCATTTAAGGGAAAGGCGTTATGTGACTTTCTCTCTCTCTCTTCTTATTGTATTCAAACTTCTTAATATGATTCCTTACTTTACATGATGGAGATCTCCTAATGCAAAAATTTTTATTCATAATATACCCGACATACAAAATATAAACATATAAAATATAAAAATTTCAACGTAAAAGCGCTTTTACCTTTCTTAAACGGAGTTATAATCGTTATATAGTATAAGACAAAGTCCTCTACCACGTCTATCCATGTCTATCTGTTTGCGATAAACTCAAAACTACTGAACGGATTTTCTTGCGGTTGTCAGGTAGATAGAGTAATTTACCAGGAACGTTTAGATATTTAATTTATCTAGGTTTTTTTTATAATCAAGGCGGGGTAACGTCCGCTGGGCTCGCTAGTTTATATTATAATGCATATAACTAATGTTAATGAATAATATCTTTAAACAAAATCGAATTGTGTATTTGTCAAAGCTATTATTTTCGAAAAGTCTATTATTCTGGTTTTCACAAAACTTGTACCGGTACATAGAAAGCTTTTCAAAGTATTATCTAAGCTATATATGACTACGGATTTTAAGGAAGATATTTTAAAATTTGTAAAGCACTCCTAAGAACTGAGTACTAATACAAAAATTACAATAAATAAACTAAAAAAAAACTGCCTATAAGTATAACAGATGATAGCAGGTGTATACCGCATAGTCGATGCAGTCAGGATGCCAATAAATACTAAGTAATTACTTTCACTCTTTATTTGGCCACAGTTATGGCTTACAATACTTTCCACAAAAGAATGCGTAGATAACACCGACATCTTTCTTTTTATAGGTCGAACTATATATTTTATAAGACGAACTATACAACTCAAAGCAATTACCATTTACTTGTAATTCTGCTATATGTTTTAAATAACACAAAGATAATAATTAACGAACAAATTAATATTATTTACATACATAAATTCTATATAAAATCATTGTTATTTATGTATCTGAAATATGTTTAGACATACAATTATGTGTGTAGAGACATCTAGCCTTTTATAGGTCAAACTATGGAAGTCAAAGCAATTACTATTATTATCATAAAAGTAATGTTATCCAAGTAATAAATGAACAATATTAATTCCTATTTAAATGTCTCATTGAAATCTATATAATTATAATAATTCTCATTTATGTATCTTTAATAAAATGGCGTTAGTGTTAATGTGTCTCTCTTATATGTTGGCGCTTGACGCTAGTATCTAGTCTTGAATGACGAGCAGTTCCGGAGATGGGTAGCTAACACAGATCATAAAGTATATTACCTGTAAAAATAAAAATAAACTGTTCTCATGAATTATTATGATACTTCCATATCCATTTTATTATTTATCAAAGTTTGGTCCAATTCAAAATACAATAATGTATATAAAATTATTGGAAGATAAATGCTCACATTACGGACGCAAATACTTCGTAATACAAATATTCCAAATTGCGGTAGTAACTAGACTCCCAGACATGTTCTTATAGCTACATTGACGTGTCATTACAAGAGCGGTGTCGAATTCTCTTCCTGCTTACAATGCATGTGTGTATTTTTTCTATAACATTTACTGGGATGGGAAACGAGATCAACTGTTTATAGAAGTGGATAATTATTTTCTACTGGCCTCTGCCCGCGACTTCGTTCGCATGGAATAGTTATTTAGGGGTAACGCTAATACACAGCGGAAGCTCTCAAGTGGAAAAAACCCCGATTTTGAAATATTCTTCATTGGTGCTCCGCTCGTATTGGTCTTAGCGTGAGGATATATACCCTTCCTTATATAACCTTCCTCGATAAATAAGTTATATAATACTGAAAAAAAATTCAAATCAGACCATAGCTCCGGAGATTATCCCCTACAACTTAACAAACTCACAAACTTTACCTATAATATTAGTATAGACAACAATATTGTTGGCAGTTATAAAGTTGGCAATTATGAATATCTAACCCAATAAGAAAGTATTATTGAAATAAAAATTACTTTACTATATTTTGATATACCAACAATAACCCGCGACTTCATTCGTGTTATTTATAAATAAAAATTAAAGTAGCGTGTACTGTACGGAAATTTAGCTTTATATTGATTGCCTTTTTTAATCTGTCCAGTAGTTCCCGAGATTATCTCCTAAAAACATACTCTGAAACTCAAGCAGTTTACAACAGTGGTATACAGTAAATGACATAATATATATCTTAGAATAAATATACATATGAATAAGAGTGTATTACACTTTTTTTTTACTAGACCAGTTGTAGAATTAATCGTACTGAATAAAGTTAGATAGACAGGATATCGTCTTGAGGTTTTCAGTGCCATTTTAAGCCGGATGGTGTCGTATATACATTTTAAAAACTAGCTGTAATGTTATATTTTATATTCTACCGTTGATTTGCTTTATGTCACCGTTTGCAGTCCACCTTGCGTTTCGATGAGACTCGATTTGTACTACTAGTTCAGTCATTTTAGGTTTTATCTGCAGAAAAATTCTTTGTGGGCTTTATTTTTGTATACACCTTTATTACGATATTGTATTGGAGATATGAAAAATCAACATAGATATCGTGCCGGCTAAAAAAGCTATGAAGGTCAAAAGATCCCGAAAATCAGTTTTTCGCAAATATCTCGCGACCTGTTGCTCGGAGGTCAATAGAGGTCAGTATAAAAATTATTTCTAATAAAATTATCTACAAAAAATGTCTGTTGCATTTTTCTGTTAAGTCAACAGTTTTCGGAGTAGACACTGAGAAAGCGACTAGAATGCATTCACATACGGTATTGAATACCGTACACCAAGGCACTCTATTGCTTTTTACTAATGTTTGTGTCTTAAAAACTTTTATCTGATATTTGGACGTTTTAGGAAAAATATACTTATAGAGATTTAGGTACTTAGTAAAATCTACTCTAACTAGGTGACTAGGAGATAATAGGACGACAATGCAACGGAAGTCCTTTACGGCAATATGGCGTCACGTTTCTGTACCATCCGGTTGATAATTAAAATCAAAATCAAAAATACTTTATTCTGTTTAGACCCTAATAAGGCGCTTATGAACGTCAAAAATTACTACCGGTTCGGAAAACAACCCAGCCATCGAGAAGAACCGGCAAGAATCTCGATCTCGGATACATTTTTTTTAACATATATTTCCAATACATCATACAATAGCTTATAGTAGATGCACAGAGAGGAGTCAATTCCTGACATCACTATCGTTCACATACTGATAAACTCTATAATATTTCCTGTGTTATTTAAGTTTCGAATTAGCTGATAGATGGCACTACAGATAATGAAGCTTTAATTTGTTACGTGCTTACACTGAAACCAGATGGCAACACGGTCGCGCGCCCCTATATACATAATTAATTCTTTTGTATGATTTTCTTTACTACTCAATTTTCTTGATTTTTTTTAAATTGATTTGTTTATAGACTATTTTTTGACGAAATCAAAAATAATAAAAAAATACTATAATCGCGTGTGACAGTTATATGCACTCATTTTCATTTTGTTATTAATATTATAAAAGAGACTACAAGTTTCCTACGTTTGTTATAAGTTATTAAATATTTATAAAGCACATAAAAGAAGATAAAGTCTAGTGAATCCACCTGCTTTTTATAGCTTTTAATCTGTACGTTTAGGTTAACACATGCTAATCTTATTCATAATTTCAATGCATTAACTTCAAATGTACCATATATTAAAGTACACAGTATAAAATATACATATACACAAGCTATTTAAGAAATTTAGGTAATCGTCTAAACGATTATGTAATTAATCTTATCTAGGCAGTTTATTTAATGTACGTTAATTTGCTCAGACCAACTAAATCGAGAGGAATTTATTGGAATTCTTCAACTTGAAGTAGAATCTAGGCACCATTTCCTTTTACGTTCATCTCGGGCATAAAAGTGTGTTAAATACTTATACATAGGTAACATTAAAAATTTTAATAGTGTGAGCCCGACTCGTACATAAAGGATTTTGTTTTACCATTCTAACTAATAATATAAATAGAATCGTTTGTTATGCTTTTACGGTTTAACTACACAACCGATTGTCCTGAAATATGTACTGTTCCAGATTTTTTTTCTCGAACTGACTACGCTATCGGCCTTACTAGGCCTTCACAGCTTCACCGAATTACGACTGTTCCAGAGGTATAGATAAAATCTACACTAACGCGAATAAATCCGCCAGCAATAGCTAGTAAAACATACATGTTTTACGCATTTAGAAACAAAAATGTTATCTCTTACTTAAATTAGCGTTCTTGGCACAAACCCGATTCACACTCGGACAGTGAGGTTTTACATTATAATCACACCTTTGAGACAAAGATAAGGCCATTTTTATTGCAAAGCAAATTAAAAAAACCTGTGGAAGAACATGTTTCTTGTACAGGGGATCTTCTCATGCTTCTACTTATTGGTATTTTTTATGATAAGCACGCTAAGCCCAGAGTAGACTATGTCTCAAGTACAGCGTTTTTTATATCATATGAGGCAAACGAACAGGGTCACCTGATGTTAAGTGATCACCGCCGGCCATAGGCACTAGCAACACCAGGAGTGATGCAAGTGCGTTATCAGACAGTGTTTAAGAGGAAGGGGAGGTGGGCCTCCGGCGCTCTCACAGACCGAACAAAACGCAACAATGCAAGCACTGTTACTTCACGTCGGTTTTCTTTGAGAGGGTGGTACCACCCCGGACGAGCCGATCTATTCACGGTGAAGCCAGTAATACCTTCGGCGTGGCTCTACTATCTACAAAAATTGTTTATCCGTAAGCGGTAAATCTCTCGAATTACTAACCAAATTTGATTTTTTTACAGGTTCCAGAATATGTTGTAGAATTCGCTTCACTCGTCACCAAGTTCGTTCCTAAGGCTGAATAACCTGTTATCGTGCACGTGATGTGCATCGGAGTGCAAATAGACTGCAAAGCCTGCGGCCATTACCACAGTACACATAACAAACAGTTTGGAAACAACCTACAAACGCTCGCACCGGCACACACACAAACATGCGCATCGACGAGACCCCTAAGCAGGTTTCGTGGTGCTATCTATAGAAGTCCTTTCAAAACCTCTCGTCGATGCCCGTGTTTGTGTAAGTGTGCCGTTTTCGAGCGTTGTTCGTAGTTTCCGTACTGTTTCTCATATTTATACTGTACCATTACGATCTCGTGTCATCGATACACCTTAACTATTTTACATAGAAGCAAATGAAGAAAACGAATGGAATATTATACTCTACATAATTGGGGTATTATAAATGGTTATAAAGATTAGCACATTTTTTCTTTAAATAGGTTAAATTAACAAATCAAGTTTGAATAAAGTCTATTTAATTAACCTTTTTTATGCCAAAGGGTGGCAAACAGGCGGACGGCACATCTGATTTTAAATGGTTACCATGGGCAACTGGAACACCAGTGGTGTCACTGTTATGTTGCCGACCTTTTTTACCTACAGCCACTTTAATAATAATATATTAATGTTTTGATATTTCATTTCTGATCTAGATTGTTTACATATATTATTACAATGTATTTAATAATTAGTCACAGACAGAAACCACGCGAAAAATTTAACTTAAGGTAATTTTCAGAAGAAATAATTTTAATATTAATAGGAATATTATTTGCATAAAATATTTTATCATTGATTACTTGCATTATTCAAGTAATTATTTGACAAGTGTTAATGATATGTGATAACTATTTTTTTATTCATGCAACTATTAAAATGCTCATAATTCTAATATAGATATTAAAATGTGTATATTTATATACTTCTTATATATATAAAACTAGAAAGGTTTTATATTTTCCTAAAAAATGAATTTTCCTATTGTATTTAATAATGTCATTTCATTTTATAAACTTTCAATTGGATTTTACATCCTTCTTCGTTACTTAATTATTCAATATAAATCGAATAAATACATAGCAAATTAATGTAAGAATAATATAAATAAACTTACCTTTATTATATCACAATAATCCTAAATATTGAGTCACTCTCTTATCAGAACAATGCAAATCCGTCTCGTAATTGATTGAAGCGTATATATATTTGCTTATCGAGTTCACTTTATTTTTTTTTTACACCTGTTCTTTTTAAAACGTAATAAACGTCGCGAGTGTTTACTGCCGACTAACGCGACCAACATTAGACTGTTTGAAAAAGGGCTCGGAACAAGAAACCAACAGAGTGGAAAGTAAAAACTGTCCGTTGGAGTAAAAGCTACAACACGTATATGAAAAATTAACAACTAAGCTGTAATAGGTATAGAAAATAAATAAATAGCTATACAGTGTAATTATATTATTGTTTCTCGAATGTTATTGTTTTATTGCACTACTAGGCTGTGCTCGCGAATTCGCCCGCATTAATATATCCTTTGTAAATAATACCTATGTTGATAACATTTGTGAAACAATTTTAAAAGTCGATTAATTTTTTTTTTCGATTCTTTCATTACAAACCAAAATATGAAATATATTTGTAACAGTATAGTGATAAAAATAAAATCAATTCTTTACATAAAATATACGTGTTTTGAATAGTTAATTTTAGTGTACATATTTTATAGAATGTAAGAACAATTTAACCTATAGTTATAGTGGTTGATAACTAACAGTAAGAATATAAAAAAAATGTTACAAGTCACTTTAATAACACATATTGCTTAATACATGTAATTTGAGTACAAAGTACCTACATGGGCGATTATTAGATGTCTACTAATATATGTGAAAATCCGTGCCGATATATTTTTGAAGCTTTTGTTAATTCACAGGTAGCAGAGCCACGCTGAAGCTATTACTGGCTTCAGAATGAATGGATCGGCTCGGTACTACACTCTCACAGAAAACCGACGTGAAACAACAGTACTTGCATTGTTGCGTTTCGTTCGGTCAATGAGAACGCCAGAGGCCCAATTCTCCTTAGCAACTGGCAACGCTCTTGCGGCTTCACTGCTGTTGCAAGTGTCTATGAACGTTGGTGATCACTTAACATCAGGTGACCCAACTGTTCATTTGCCTCCTATGATATAAAAAAAAAATACTAATACGACTTTGTACATTGATATTTTAGGCTAAACGATAAACAAAACATCGTAAAAAAATATACACAATTTAAAAACTCTTTCGCAACATGAAAATCCTATGAACAAAAGAATACAAACACTTGATTACTCGCAGTTTGAAATCGCCAATATATCGTTTGGTAGAATCGTAAGTAACTAAGCCTGCGGCATTTCTCAGGAATAAACCTAATCAAGCAGCTACGGAGCGTCGTGATTGTTATTTATGTATTTTTAACAATGTAACAACTATAATTGTTAGATTAATTTATAATTCATTTGTCTTATTGTTTAGACATTTGCACATATTTGTATTATCTTTTAATCCTTCTTTTAGATATTACATCAGTATATTAAATTTCAGCAATTCAATGGAATGTTAGACATTTTATACTTCAAGTAAGATATGGGCTCCGAGAGATGAAATTGCAATTTCTGTAAGACAGTGTAAAGGTCTCTCTTGCTATTCGATTCGTAAATGTCATGCAACAAAATAAATGCCTATGTCAAAGTCTGTCACCTAGTTTAGTGAAGATATATCTATTTAACATGTAATTTAGTTATATCGTCACTATTTATCTACCCGCGACTTCGCCCGCGTGGAATAGACTTTGGGTTAATGCTAACACGCAGTAGAAGCTCTCAAGAGGGAAAACACGATTTTGAAACGTTCTTCAATAGTGCTCCGCTCCTATTTGTCTTAGCGTGATGATATATAGTCTATAACCATCCTCGATAAATGCGCTATATAACACTAAAATAATTGTGCAAATCGGACTAGTAGTTTTGAAAATTATCCTCTACAACGTCAAAAACTCACAAACTACGTCTTTATAATATTGGTATAGATTTATTTAATTACTATAATTGCCTATCTATTATTTTCGATAATCCAGACTGATAAAGATGAAAGACTTTTCACTCTGTTTGACAAAAGTAAATAAATGTTTGGACTCACATATCATTTTATAGCTGGTAGAGCCACGCTGTTATTAGTGGTTTCAGCATGAATGGGTTGGCTCGCTCGGGATTAGTACCACCCAACCCACAGAAAACCGATGTGAAGTAACAATGTTTGCATTGTTGCGTTTCGTTCGGTCAGTGAGACCACCGGAGGCCCACCTACCATAACTCCTCCCTTCCTCCCTCTCCACCCTTCCCCATACCCCCAAACACAGGCTGGCAACGCACTTGCAACTCCCCTGATGTTGCTAGTGTCTATGGACGGCGGTGATCACTTAACACCAGGTGACTCGCATGTTCGTTTTTCTCCAATGACATAAAAAATAAATAGTTGATTTGCTTATGCTTAAAATGATTATGTTAAACATTGAAATAAACACATCGCGTATTCGTAAATGGATAATGAAATAAAGTTATCATTCATCATTATTTTATTTATTTTCTATGTGAAGAAAACAGAATTTCATTGTTTATTGTACGTAATAAATACGTAAATCCATAATATTTATCATATTATCGTAATTATGAAAGTCAGAACATAATTGCAATCCCTTTCCTCGAGCAATCTTACTTGATTTATTGCAAGTAATTTAAACAGGAATGTGTATTGCATCATAATATTATATATATCCTATAGTGTTCTTGAGAATTCCCTGTGGCATTTACACATTTGACTCGGAACTATCTGGATGCGGAATCATAATACGCTAAGAAATTGACTAGGGATAGTGTATTTCTATGGGCGAATAAATGCAGTTTACCTCCTAGTCATATCAAAAATCAAAATCCATTGACCTCTTTCAGTAACAATATAACAAGAGTTGTAGTGATCGTGCGGTTTGTTCGCGTCGAATATTGAAGCCACGACGTGAATAACCGAATCTTACAAAGTTTGTGAATGAAAGAGGAAACTTAACCCTTCTGTAGGTGGTAGAGCCACGCTGAAGCTGTAACTAAGTTTCATTATGAATGGGTTGGCTCGTCCGTGGTAATACCACCCTCTCACAAAAAATCGATGTAAAGTAACAATGCTTGCATTGTTGCGTTTCGTTCGGTCAGTGAGGGCGCCGTAGAAACCCACCTTCCCCCTCCCCCCTTCCTCACCAACACAGGCTGGCAACGCACTTCCAACTCCTCTGGTATTGCTGGTATCTATGGATGATGGTGATCACTTAACATCAGGTGACCCACTTGTTCGTTTGCCTCCTATGATATAAAAAAAAAACAATATGTTGTTGTATTAAGACTATTTAAACTGATTAAAGTTCCATATTCTTCTTCAATTCTTCTATTACATACCAGCAGTGTCGACCGACAACAGGTTCAACTATCCGCTAACCTCGAGTTCAACGGTTAACCAACTACGCTTTTTAATTAGCGTTGTGTGAATATCGTTCGAATTGAATCGAATCTAATTTTAATATTCGATTCGAAATGGAATCGAATAATTAAAAAAATATGGAAAATACTTCGAAATAATCCGAATAATTCGAATTTTTTCGGAATTATTAATTTTATTCACAATATTTTTAGTATTATTCGAAATTTTTCTAATTATTGGATCTGAACTTCTCATCGAATATTAATTAATATTCGATTCGGAATGAATAATTCGTAAGTTCGAGTTATTCGCGCATCGCTATTTTTAATTACTTTTCATTGTTTTACAAACTTTTCTGTGCAGTGTGGCGTAGCTGCGGCCAATGAATTCCAAGGTTCTTCTTTTAATTTTCTAAATAAGACATATTATTAGTTATAATTTTTTTTTTACAAATATACAACATTATAAAAGCATTCAAATAGAAAATTATTTACAAAACTGCTTATTAAAAACTCGTTTTGTGTAAACACGAGTTAGGTGAAAACGTTTATTCATCTATCTGCGCCAATCTCCTAACCCCATAAATTAGCCAATTATATAAGTTGTACTTGTTTAGCAGGGAATGATCGACAAAGTATTGAACCGGACACTCTCACGCAATATAAGCATTCCAATATCGACTGTTGAATTATCGACAAACAACAATAATCTTAATGTTTTAATTTGCACCATTATTTAACTTTAAGTGATTTGCGGCAATTTATCGTATATAGATAAATCTAGTTTACTATGAATTCAACAAATAAATCTTGTTTGTCTTATACCTATAGATGTGGCATATATCTATAGTAATATATATTTTATGTTATAGGTGACAAACGAACAGACGGGTCACTTGATGTTAAGTGATCACCGTCGTCCATAGACACTTGCAACACCAGGGAAGTCGCAAGTGCGTTGCCAGCCTGCGTTTGGGGGAAAGGGGTAGAGGAGGAGAGAGGGGCGATGGGAGGGAAAGTGGGCCTCCTGTGCTCTCACTGACCGAACGAAACGCAACAACGCAAGCACTGTTACTTCACTTCGGTTTTCTGTGAGAGGGTGGTACTACACTGGACGAGCCGACACATTCATGCTGACATAAACATAGACATAGACATTAACCAGATTGTTGGTTTTAGAAATCTATACTAATATTATAAAGAGGTAAAGTTTGTGACGTTGTGATGTTGTGACGTTGTAAGGGGTAATCTTAAGAACTACTGGTCCGATTTGAATAATTCTTTCAGCGTTATATAGCTCATTCACCGAGAATGGTTACAGGCTATATATCATCACGCTAAAACCAATAGGAGCGGAGCACAGATGAAAAATGTTTTAAAATCGGGATGTTTTTTTCCTTTTGAGAACTGCTGTGTGTTAGTGTTAGTGTATCTACTCCACGCGAAGTCGCGGGCAGTGGCTAGTATATGCATATAATAACAATGTAAATCTAACCTGTCTGTACTTTTTCGATTTTCCTTAAAAAAACTGTTGCAGGTGTCTAGGAATAAGTAGTAAAATACATTTCAATTATTTTTAGAAATGTCTGTCTGTCTGTCTGTTTGTATGAACACGCATTACTGCTAACGTACTGGGTTTACAATAAAGTGTATCCCTGAGAGAAAATTGGTCTTTGTTTCATTAAAAACGGTCCACTCTATCAAAAGTTATTTTGATTTAAATGACGACTCGAGTTAAATAAGAGAGAAGAGTAATAATCTATACTAAGATTATAAAGCTGGAAGGTTTTTTTTTTTTGCCTAATGCGCTAATCTTAGAAACTACTTGTCCAAAATGAAAAATTATTTCAGTGTTATATATATTATTTATTGAGGGAGGCAATAAGCTGATATATCATCACGCTAAGACCAGTAGGAGCGGAGCTCTAATAAAGAATTGGATACTTACCGGTTTCAATTCTATTTCCAAATTCGAAAATGTTATAAAAACCTAGAACTTGAATCAAACGACTCCCGCCGTTTCCAATTGTGAAACCAAACAATTCAGGGACCCACTCAAACACATACCTAGTTGATTTTATGCATGTGTGGAAGAAATTTCGATATACGAATGTAACGCTATCTGTCATTCAGCAACATAAATAATTTCATTTTGTTTGAAATACGAAAGACTGTTGAATGAATTGGATATTTTTATGCAAAAATACTAAAATTGTGAATAGCAAATATGAGGCTGGGGTTAAAAAATGAAAATTTGAAATCATAGGTACTTTTAATGGAAAATAAAAAAAATACAAAATAGAAAAATTGACAAAGAAATTGAATAAAAAAAACTAGATAGGGGCATTCTAAATACTTAGAGATATAAAATATACTTGAAGTCCAATTCTCATACCTATCAAATATACATTTAAAATTTCATAAAAATCGGTTCAGCCTTTTCAGAGGAGTTCGATAACAAATACCGTGACACGAGATTTTTATATATTAGATTAAATTATCAAAACTTACAAACCAGACATACTATATCAGATTCGATTAATTGACTCAAAAAAAAAATTGTATGGAATTGTATGGAAAATCATATAAATCCGTATGCGTATGAAGAAAAAAGTGTGTGTGTGTGTGTGTACTTATGTACACGCGTTAGAAGTTGTACTTTTTGACGTAACAGATAAAAATCTTTTCTAAAGTTTTATCGTTCGCCTTATTCTACGTTTGTAGAAAAAACGACACTAACAATACAAAAAAAGGTATTTAATACATTGAAAGTTTTAATACTAAGAAATTCAAACTACAAATACAAAGAAACAAAATGTTGACTATAAGTAACTTCAGGGTGTAGGATTTTCGTAACGGTGTGCGCGCGCATCGTAAAATTTACTCTCATCATTTTTCCCTAACGCGCCAAAAGAAGTGTAACTTCAATAGGTAACATTTGTATGGAAAATTATATAAATCAGTATGCGATTGAAGAATAAATATATTTAAATCTATCGACATCAATGCCCGACATTGGCTAGGACCACACGGGCTCGATGCGGTTATTACTGCAGCCCACCCTGTACCACATCGGCTCTGCAATCATATATCGCTTCATTATTAAGATATTACCTGATAGTCGCAAACGTTATATTTGTTATGTAGCGGTGTAAAGGAAGTTTGAATTTATGGTGACTTCCACGCAACTTGTACCTATAGATCCTGCATAATGTTTATAGTCTAAACAATTACATCGAAACAATTGAACATTAGTCGACGTATTGAGTATTCGTTGGCTGTCATTTTTTTTCGTATTCATATATGCGATCTATGGTGAAACGATTTAATCTATTAACTTTGTTTATTTTTTTTAACTTCATCTTTCAGATTATTACTGCCATTGTCGTGTAGTTAATATTACAAGCGTCTTGTGATTATTTCAATATTAAGCATCGTGTGAATCAGTATTCCAACAAGATGGTGGATCCCTTGTTAGAACCTTTCAGGGAGTTTTTGTGGCATCTCAGAATTTCATACTCCATGGTATTATTTTCCATTCACTTCACTTATGCACAATAAACTAACTACATTACGCAAAACACCACCACATTTATAAAATATAGAGTCAAATAACACAAGATTATGAATAAAATATAAAATCCACTACATGGCAGACTAAAATCCCCCCAAAAACTTTAATAACTTTGATTTAATTGAGATTTTACGGCCTTATAAAAATCTGTCAAAATTTAAACACAGATTAAGTATTTCCTTCTTTATCTGATCAATACTATTTGAAGAAAACGGAGCTAGAGATAAGATCCTTATTTATAAGTTACGATAGTAAATAGTTCACTATACAGATACACTATATAGACATAATCCGTGTTATTACAAAAAAGTTAAATACGTATAGACTACTTGCTTTAAAAAAGTTCAGATACATACGTATTAAATGCACCGCGCTCACCGACCAATTTATCCTTTTTCGCAAGCCGAAACCCAACCTAACGACACCGAGATAAAATGGAAAGATGTCGAACGTTCGGCGAACGCTGTGCATTTAATACGAAAGTACCCAAACTATTTTAAGTAAGTATTCAATACATATTTACTTTTCTGTGATAATTAAAATCCTATTAGGTCTATTCGATGAAGTTAGAGGCACTTCATCATGATTGCTTTTTTGGACATACCCAACGTAGTATTAGGCACGGAGTCGAAGTCTAATAAAAATATTTCAACTGTTAATATCGAGAAGTAGCAAGATGCATGATTAATTTATGGTTTTTAATCCACAGCAAGCGAAGCCACAAACAAAAGTTAGTTAACTATAATACATAAAAGATAGAAATTGTAAGCTATAAATAAACTTCAAACATGGATATAAAATGTATTGTTAAGAGCACGAATAACTACGATATTGAATGTAAATCACTCGTTGACACTATTGGGTTAAAAAGCATACTATGGATCAGAAAATAATCATTATTGGTTACGATTGCGGGCAATATTTAAAATGTTTAATGCACTCTTCTAGTAGAGTTAATACATAGATGATTCACGGGTACGCCTGCTTTAAGTTTTTGATAAAACAGTGCATAGCAACAGTGTAACAGTAATCCAATATAACTTGAGATATGTGCATCTTAAAATGATTTATTACCTGTGTATAATTTTGAAGCCCACTACATCCAATCATGAAACGAAAAAGATAAACCAAATCGAGATATTTGTCAATTTTTCTTGACGTTTTGATTGTTTTCCGAACTGGTGGTGGTTGAATTGGTGATTTACAAGCGTTAACGTTCAAATTAAATAAAGTATTTTTAATTTTGACGGTAAATATTCTGTGTGTAAATTAATATAGAACTACACCGACGGTATCGATCTATCATTGACCTATACCAGGAGTCGGCAACCTGGGCTCGCGAGCCACATGGCAGTTCTTTGGATATGAAGCTGCAGCTGTTTAGTTCCATAAGCAAATACTATTTAGTTTATAAAAACATTAACAATATACATTAATAATAAATATAAACAAATAACATTTGAAAATCGTCCTGAATCGATTAACGAGGATTAGGTACCATTTCTGTATATCTTGCATACTGTTTGTTATTTAATTACAAATTAGTGTTGTAAGTAAATGTTAAATTATTTTAATTTTTTGCTTGAATTATAAGTGATTATTTAATAACAGTATATATATTATCTGTTATTAAAAAAAAACTACTTATATATTAATAAATGGATATTTTTATAAATAAATACATTAGTATTTTTAACAAAAAAAAATATTTATGCATGTACTATTATTATTGGCAAGAAAAAAATCTGAACATCAATTCAAAACATCGAAATGTTGTAAATAGTAATTCTTGGATCTTGTATCAAAAGGTTGCCGACACCTGACCTATACCGTACATAAATGGATCGACATATTGTGCCCGATTATATATATATTATACATTGCATTATTATTATTATTATACAGTGTTTTTTTTCTCGATCTATCTACGCTATTGAGCTAGCAAGGTCTTAACAGCTTGACCGGACTAAATGTATATAGTGATACATTTCAGTGTACCTATGTGTACTGTCTGTTATGTTTAATATCGTATCTGATACGTTTATAACATCTTCATAGTGTGAATTGGAGTAATAGCTCGAGCCCTTTAACGAAGATTTTAAGTAGGTATTGTTTATTTTAATATCTAATTAATTGCCGCCAAATAAATTCTCTATTGTTAACTATCGTACGCTCGTATTTATATGACGCCTGAAGGAAAATAATGATTATAGGGGAAATTTGATATCTTCTTCGTAAATACTATTTACACCAAGTTTCAGAAAAGTGCTCTACTTTACCAGGAGATTGGATTCGGTTCAGAGTAATCCATAAATAATGTAAGCTATTCGTATAAAAAAATTATATTGTATATTTTCATATTTGTAAATTTATTTCTCTCAATAATCATAATATTTTCTTGACATCGATAATAATTATAATTATACCTTAAAAAAATGTTGTGCCGTCACGGGACGCCGCAGGTGCGAAACATCGAAATTGTTCGAATCGAACGAATCTCAAATTACATTATCGCTTGCGCATGGCAACGCGTCGCCATGTCTCACACACTCGCCACGCCAACAATGCGGTTTACCCGCGCCTGTAGATGTTTCACATCACAATGCTCATTGTTCTATCGTGCAATTTCTTATTTGTTTTGAACTTTTATTTTGACCAGAGGCGCAATTACTTTGCGATTTACACCTCAATTAACTTCTAAATAAAAGTGATAGTTCTTCGCATTTGTCTCAAAACGGTATCGGTACATATAAAAATTTAAATTATAATACACTTTTTAGGTATTACACAAGTTAGGTGGTACAGCCACGCTGAAGTTATTACTGGTTTCAGTATATATGGGTCTGCTCGACCGGGGTAGTACCACCCTCTCACAGAAAACCTACGCGAAGTAACAGTGCTTGCATTGTTGCGTTTTGTTCGGTCCTCCATTCCTCCCATACACAAGCCGGCAATGCACTTGCGACTTCCCTGATGTTGCTATTGTCTATGGACAATAGATATTAACTAATAAATTATTAAGATTAACATCAGATAACCCGCATGTTGGTTTACCTCCTACAATATAATAAAAGTTGTTTTACGCTATAGAATTTACTAGAACATCATCGGGCAACCGGTCAGTCACTAACTATAAATCTAATGATAATAATCGAATGCAGCCGACGCAGACGGGCCCGCCGCAGCCTCCGACGATTTATAATAATTAACAGCCATGGGAATGACGTGAGGCGTGCGATCCGGTGATTTACCATACAATACGATGAAGGTTTTTACTCGAAACCTGATAAATCTAAACGCTATTACGGGAACATCTGGATTTTTAAAAAAACTTTATAGCCGCAATCTCATCTGAGCTGAAATAACAATGTGGTCTAAGATTTTTCGTACACTATACCTAGAAATTGATAGTTTTCAATTACGGTTGCCGGAACAGACTAACACGTAACATATAGTATGGGGTCCTTCAAGCGTAACGTGAAGAGACATTTACGCAGGCCGGCATGACAGCGAGGACCGCCGGTAGATGGCGTATCTCTCGGTAGTCGCCATAGTTTTTGGATTGTACTGTGCTCACCATCAGGCACAGTGCAGTCACTATGCTATGCTACAATAAAAAAAAACAATAGCTGTACGATATGTTATTTATTATCTTTAGGGTAGTAGCTAGCCAGTCGAGGTTACAAAACACCATACTACCATGGTATGGTTGCATAGCGATGTTTGCCTTCAAAGGAAGTTCCGACTCAATTGCTAGGATTCGAATCTATGTCCATCAACATGGATTCCGAACACGTTATCAACTAAGTCATCAGTAGTTCAAAGAATGACAAATTTTCGGTTATTTTTTAATTTAATTTAATCCACATTTAATTATTACAAGGAATAGATTAACAAGAAAAAAACTAAAATGAACCTGGAACGGCCACATTTTGCGAAAGGACAACAACCATATCCCTAATATTGGACTGGGATCCTCAAGCTAGGCGGAAACATGGTCAACCTACTCAAACCTAGCGGATATTTCGCGGAGTCCACGAAAATTGGACTTACTCGGAGTAAGGTGAAGCGTGAAACCATCGACATATCGACATGGAGAAGCATTGTGTTTGCCTTATACCCCGACAGTTTCGGGATATAAGATCCCAAGAGAGAGAGAGAGAGAGAGATTGACAATGAAACATAATAAATTCGCATATTTATTTTACTCTAATATTTGCAAAAATTATATTTGTAGGTTTTATGTTTCTAATATACCACTAAAACATCACTTAAAATAATAATAACAGCTTTGAATCACAGATAAACGTTCAGAAGATGAATACCGATACAATAATATTGTTCTCTGGTTCGACAACGCAAATATATTAATAACCATACATATTTTTACATTGGTAGGGCTTTCTCTAAACCCACCTAGTTGGATATACCACCCTTGAGTCGAAAATCTATCGCAAAGCCCTTATAGAATATTTCTAGCAACTTCACTAGAGAGCCTCTGCACCTTTAAGTTTAACTGGCTTATTATCTTAGACCACATTGTTTAAACTACTGTTTATAACTCTCACCTAATGGTGAGATTGTAATCAAACGCTAAAACTTATGAAGTATTAAAAGCAACTCGTATAACCTACTAGCCCCTGCCCGCGACTTCATCCGCATAAAATAGTTACTTAGTGTTAACGCTAACACGCAGCGCAAGCTCTCCAGAGGAAAGAAATTCCCGATTTTGAAACATTTTTTATTGATGCTCCACTCCTATTGGTCTTAGCGTGATCATATGTAGTCTCGATAAATGAACTATATTAAAACTGAAAGATTTTTTCAAATCGGAGCAGTATTTCCTGAGATTACCCACTACAACATCGAAAACTCACAAATTCATAAACTTTAGCCCCTTTATAATATTAGTATAGATAATATAATATAATAGCACTAAGATACATAGATATGTAACAATACTGTATGTCGTCATTTTGTATTATAATGTTATTAAATAAAGTTATTATTATCTTATTCTCAAAACTCTATGTTAATAAAGCAATACGACTCAGCGTACCCATTTTAAAAATACAGATTAATGTTATTAAAATAATTTAAAGTACTAAAATAGACCGTACGTTATATGTAGAAACAAATTATTTTTTTCAATACATTAACATACAAATTAAAACGTTACTTAAGAATTTTGGGATTACCGGCTTCACTTGATATTACACTGATTATCCACAATAATTATTTAAATTTTCAAATCTATACCCATTATAAGCACTGCCCGAATAGGGATTGGTCTAATAATGGAGAATTTACGAAATTATGATATACTAGCCGTGCCCGTGACTCCGTCCGCGTGTCTTCTAATAAAGAAAAAGATAATAACTACTCTTCTTCTCTCGTACTTAATTCGCGTCGTCATTAAAATTGCAATAACTTTTGATAGAGTAAACCGATTTTAATTAAACCAAGATTAACGTTACTCGACTGTTTTTTTTATTATAACTAATTTACTATATATATACGTCACAATGGAGTCTATCTGAAATATGGAAAAAGAAGTATTACTCTAAGTCTGTAACATAAATGATTCCAGGTAAGCCTTCGCAAGTTACAACAATTATAAAATAGATGACCGGCACCGACTTGAAGTATAGATTACAAACGATTATTGAACTTGATTTATTGATCCGTGCACGTCAATCAACGCATTGTTTTTGACGTCATTAAAAACCCTGGAAAATGTTCCCGTATTATTTATAGCATATATAGTTTCTTTAAACGATTCAGTCCCTAACGCTACAAGGACTATAGTTTAAAGGTCGAGCATAGTAAGTTGTTTTTACCCGAAGAAAAAATATATTACCCACCGATTTACGGCCTAGATTCCAGTTAGAGCACTAAATAAATAGGTGGACATATTCAGAGTTTTTTAATTCCTTTAATTTCTATTATAAGTTTGTAAGTATTTAACATAAAATCGTGAGGCTGAACAGTTATACTATACTGATATTAATAGGATTTAGATTTGGCATTCGTTGGTGTCACTTGTAAGGAGTGAGACTTAAATAATTCTCCGAAATTCGCTTCAAATACTAATTATTATTGAATTAAAGAAACCATCAACTACAAGGAACACTCTGTGAGAAAAGCCTGCTAAACCGTATGTCTAAACTTCCAAATATACTCTGAGTTTGCATAATAATTAAACCCTGTCTTCCATTAAGAAAAAGTATTTACTTAGCAGTGAATGATACCTAGAAGCTAAGCTAAGATGACATACGAAACCGCGAGAAATACATTTTAGGATGAACAAAGATTTATTCATCACACCCGTTTAATTACCACTCACTATAGTGTACTAGTTGTGTGTGCAATATAAAACTTGTACTCCAAACGCCAAAGTTTAGACAAGCCTGAACAGATATCACTCTCATACTAACCAGATTTGCGCCAACAAAATACATTAATGCGAAAAAAAATCACCATTTTTCTTTACCACTGAGGGTCATTGAGACTCGATACATGGAACAAGTGCCCCTATAGTTTTATGGCCTATATCGCTTATGTTAGCAACAAAATGGTTTAAGTACATATGTCGAAAGAGTCTTTTGTCGAAAGAATTTGGCGACAAAATAAATCACTATACCACATACTCCATTTTCTTTTGACGTGATACGTCTATAGGCGGAGGGTAAGCTTGATTGTTGGTGTGGCGACGCAAAACACGAACTCTGCACTATTAACGAAATACTCAAAAACATTTACAACCCTATCAATATAAACATAACACTCAAATTGTTTTGCCGGCCTCTAGTTCTACTAGTGTTACACGGCACGTGCCGAAGACCTAACGCCGTTTGAATACGCTGAATACACCGTTAAATTGTTGTATTTTGTCTTTAATAAAAATAAATATTCATGTAATAAAATAAATAAACAGTCATTATGTTATGGAACGAACTTGTAAAGCTTTATCTTTTCATTATGCCTGTCGTAATCTGTACTTTTATACATATAACTTATACAAAACAATTTCGATGTTTCACATTTGCCAGGCGTCCTGTGGCGATTCAATTTTTTTTTTATTCCAAATTGCTGTCTAAAAGGCTGTCGCTATTTTGTTAGCTTTTAGGATGTGTGGATAAACAACAATTTCTCTTGAAACTGTGTAGCATTCGAACCACTGAATACCGTTATCGCTGACCTATTCCCCTCAACAGGACTACGACATTAAAAGTGTCCATATTTTTATTTATTATCACCGTACAATAATAACTCAAAAATCTCATTTGTTCATAATTAATCATAAATAAAATTTGTAAGTATAAACTATAACCCACTGACCCCCTCATTAGGCTGCACTGTTATGTTGACAAATGGGGCACGCCTCGGTCAGTTAGACCTTGAGGTAGGAATTCATTAACACCTTTATTAATTGGAGGGCGGTTATATCATCCTCTCTAATTGCTAGCGGTCTCTCAAAAAGATAATCTTATGTCCTTTCTTATTTTTATTAATAGGCAAAATAATTGTATTGGGATGTAGCGAGGACGCCTATGATTACATTCCAGCATCCACGTGAGGAACCGGAATGTTTAATAAAAGTAATTCAACTTTTGTTTTAATATCACATATTACTTCGAAGGTTAGAATATCTACAATATTTTAACTATTGCTAGAGCCATCTGGCGTACAAAAGGTTTACTTTTAATTATCTACATCTATACTAATATTATAAAAAGGTAAAGTTTGTGACGTTGTGACACTGTAGGGAGTAATCTCAGGAACTACTGAAAATACTATTTGAAAAAATATTTCAATGTTATATAGCTTATTTATTGAGAATGGTTATATGCTATATATCATCACGCTAAGACCAATAGGAGCGGAGCACCCATGAAGAATGTTTAAAAATCGGGGGTTTTTTTCCCTTGAGAGCTTCCGCTGCGTGTTAACGTTAACCCAAAGTATCTATTCCACGCGAACGAAGTCGCGGGCAGAGGCTGGTTGATAATAATTCATTTTCCTTCAACATTTATCAAACATTTTTTATTGAATAGAAACTTCTAATGCGACTTCCAACAAGGTTGCGTTAAATCCCCATGGAGGGGGTATGAAAGCACTGTTGTGTTAAACGTTCAACGCTAGAAACAATATGATTTCACTAAAAATCAGTTTCTACCCCTTCCTATTTTCATTTCAACGTTACGAAGTTTCGCTTCTTCCACGCGGAGGGACTCCACGCACAATTTTTTTTTAAACGGAGACTTGACAGTTTAGGATTTTAATTTTGATGATGTAATTAACTTGTATTATAGTGGACGCTACTTTGCACTTTCGCCTGGGAAAGTACTGGTAATGCAAAGTAGCGTGCACTATAATATTTAATGACGGATTTCCGCAAAGTAACGCACGCCTTCTTCAATCAAATGAACTCGTGGTTAAGGTAAATTACCGCCATCTAGCGTCTAAGAGATTTACTAGAAAAGCGTTCTAGGCAATAGCATTTAGGAAATAAAAATGCGAAAGCGGAGTGTAAGAAAAAGATTGAAAGTTTTAACCTTGTTTTCATTCCTTTTTAACCGACTTCAAAAAAAGGAGGAGGTTATCAATTTGACTGTATGTTTTTTTTTTTTTTAATGTTTGTTACCTCATAACTTTGGACTGGCTGAACCGATTTTGAAGATTCTTTTTTTATTTGAAAGCTAATGCTTCCCGTGTGGTCCCATTTTTTTTTTTGGTCCAGTTCTGTCAACGGCATCCAGTGCAAAACCGTATAAGTGTTAAATTTGCATTTGGTGTGTATACGACAAATAGACGAATAACTCAATATCATGCCAACCAATTTCGATGATTCCTTTTTTATTGTAAAGGGTGTTCTTCAAGGGTAGTTTGATGAGAGTTTGGTTAGGTTCTGATTATGGGATCCCTGACAAAGTAACACAACTTTCAAGAAACAAGTCTACTCCTTTCTTAAGGGCCGGCAACGCATCTGTGATTCCTCTCGTGTTGCAGGTATTCATGGGCGACAGTGATCACTTACCATCAGGTAACCCACATGTTATATAAAAAAAATTATGTACACTAAAAATGGAAATATAAAGTAAATTTTCAAAAAAAAAGAATTAATCGACTTCAATATTAATCAGACGCATAAAAATAAGGCACTGAAAACCGGAAAATAAATAGTTTATCAAATTAACCAAATTTAATGAATGCATTGGAAGTCGGTGCCTTTGTACCTAGATGTAGATGATATGATTTTCGGTTGGCACCGATTTCCAATACATCTCTTGGTAGCACACATATTCATATGTTTCTTTAAATTTGGTTAATTTGATAAACTATTTATTTTCCGGTTTTCAGTGCCTTATTTTTATGCCTCTGATTAATATTGAAGTCGGTTAATTCTTTTTTTTGAAAACTTATTGAAAGTAATTATTTCAAATTAAGAGAACAACTGATCATTTAATGTAATTGTTTTAATTATATTCCATTTTATAATTATGTTTTAATTGAACGAGTTTAATTACAGTATTTTAGATTCTGTTTAATATTTCGCAAAATATTCAGTGAGATATATTTTTTTACATATTTTTTTTAAATTCATGAATTACAATTGGGATAGTAGCAGATAAGAAGTGTGTTTATTATAATTACAGTTTCGTTTTTTATTCACAAATAATAAATGAACTGAGAAAGTGGTCTTATAATTTTAAAAAGGAGTCATTTTAAATACGAAAATAAGTATTATATACGCTGTAATATTAAAGTTTATTTTAAATTTATTAACTCATTAATATTATGCTAAATATGCCGATACCGATTTCTTTTTCGTCTAAAAATATAAGACAGTTTATATTTCAATGTTTATTGCTGGATGTTATCATAATTATTTATTTATGAGACCAAATTAAACTCCCCAAAAATTAAATAATTTCTTATTCTAGTGATGGAATGCTCTATTTCGTTTTCTCTATTATGTTTAAAAATTAATCGTATAAGAAGAATATTATAGGAGAACTACTAATAACCATTTTGTATGAACTGTGATTACTTTAACCTAATTATTTGTTATACGTATACTGGATATACATATACTGGATTAATCAAAATACTAAAACCAGGCCAAAAGATAGGTCTGTAATATAAAAACGTTTAAATAATGTCAATACTTTTCAAGTTTCACTTATTTTATAGTCCGGTGTAGCTGTTAAGACCTTGCTAGGTCAATAGCATAGTCAGTTCAAGGAAAAAACTTTTCAAGTCATATCATATAAAGGCACTGACATATAGACTAACAGATAGAGTCGTTGGCTTTTATCTTAATTATATCATAAATGAGAAAGTGAGTTTGTCTATTTGTTTGTTGCGCTTTCATACCTTAACTATTCAACCGATAATTATTGAACCATCTCTACCCGCGAGTTCGTCTGTGTGGGACACTATGTAAAAAAAAAACAGGCACTAATCAAATCATCTGAATGTATGAAGTCCATTTACATCTAGTTTTCTCTCGTACGTAACTCGAGCCGTCATTAAAATTACAATAACTTTTGATAGAGTAGACCGATTTTAATGAAATGAAAAACTAACTTATTTTTGAGAACATGCTTTATGATTTTCTTCTTGATGTTTTGTTGTAAACCAAACTCTAGCAGTGTACATATTCATATAAACGGGACAGACAGACAAACAGTTCTAAAAATGATTGAAATGTATTTTTTTTTATTATTCCTAGACATCTGCAACAATTTTTTTTCACGAAAATCGGAAAAGTCCAGACACGTTAGATTTACATTCTTATTATATGTATAAATATAGAAGATGTGATTTGAAATGTAAAAACATCTCAATTAAAATAAATACAAAATCCAGAAAATAGACCAATAATTGTGATATTTAGGTCGTATCCAAATACTTGTATAATACTTCTTCAGAAGACTAAGCCAATTGCAACATTACAACAGATAGCGACTATCTGCCAAATAAGTTAAAATCATCTTACGCTATCGGCCTTACGCAAGATAGTAATCTATAAGCTGTCAATTCGGTTACGATAACAGGAATGATCGAATTTCTCATCTTATCTCAAACAAGAGTCACACTCGTTGAAAAATACTCTAAGAATTTAGTACGAAGTTCGGCAAGACTCCATGTGACCGTGTGATATCAGGCTAAATAGTTTCTAAGAAACTTAATTATTCGTGGGATCGTATCTATGGAAAAGAGATTTAAAATGGATAGACCCAGTACAAGCCAGCAGTCCGTGGAGAAAGTGGAGATGTTCGAAGTCCGGGAACATGTTCCTTACCAAGCGGAGATCACGCGAGCTCCGGCAGCATATGATGAGGAGAGTGGAGATTTGTATAGCTCATCGTGGGACTCGGCTTGGGCTGCCATCTGCCAACTCTTCAACCTGCTCCATCATATGCAAGTCGCGATTGTTGTGTTCTCGTTATGGCATTTCGCTCTAACCTCGGCCCCTAACGGAGCTATCAGCAATTTACAGTTGCATATCATTTTTGCGGGAACTGGCGTATGTATAATTTGAAAAAGTTTTATTATGTCTTATATAACATCCATTACGATTTTTGAACAATGCTCAAAAGAATATGTGAAGTAACGCCGGAGACCCATCTCCCCTTCGCTTCTCGTCTCCCTTCCCCTCTCCCCTAACCCCTCTTCCTTTCTCTCTACTCTCCCAAACCCAGGCTGGCAACGCACCTGCGACTCCTTTGGGGTTACTAGTGTTTATGGACGGCGGTGATCGCTTAACAACAGGTGACCCGCCTGTTCGTTTGCCTCCTATATGATATAAAAAAAACGAGAATTTGGGTTAAAAAAACTTTACTTATATTATACAAATCTTCACAATAGACTATCCTCACTTTAAAATGACTGGATAGATTTCTTTTTTAAGTTCTTTTTTTCATATGTATTTAGTTCTTATCTAAAAAGTATAATTATATCTTCATTTACTATAAGGATATTAAAGTAAAAAAAAAACTACGGTTTTTAAAAACACTGCGCGTTCTTCAACGTGGAAAGTGTAGCAAGCAGTGTGACGCGTATACGCAGGAGAGGTAAATTAAACTAATAATATTGTGTACAAAGAAATGTTCTCAACCATACGTATATTGTTATTTTTAATTTCTTTTATGTTTTTCCACTGTTCATAATATATATTATTAGTAATTATCCTTTATTAAAACAACGCAGATAAAGTCGTCGGTATCAGCTAATTTATTATATACTAGCCTCTGCCCTCGACTTCTTTCGCTTTTTTTTTCGAACTGACTATTGACCTAGCAAGGTCTTAACAGCTTCACCGGACTACCTACTTCGTTCGCGTGGAATAGTTACTTTAGGCTAACGCTAACACGCAGTGAAAGCTCACAAGAGAAAATCCCCCATTTTGAAACATTCTTCATTGGTGCTCCGCTCCTAGTAGTCTTAGCGTGATGATATGTAGCTTATAACTATCCTCGATAAATGGGCTATATAACACTGAAACAATTTTTCAAATCGGACCAGTAGTTCCTGAGATTACCCCCTACAACGTCACAAACTCTCAAACTTTACCTCTTTATAATATTAGTATAGAAAATGATTTAATATATTGCACTTGACTGATAATTAGTTAATCTCATAAATTCGATATTCTGTATAATATTAAGCAGCAATATCTTATTGGAACGCAAACCCACGTAATCATGACTTGTTATATGAAGTCGACATATAACGTTTCCATGCAATATTACCTAGTTGCTTTGCCTGTGATAACTTTGAATTAAAGTGACAATGAAGACGTTGAAATAATTAAGTTTTTACATTTTTCAGTTCTTATAGCTGTTCTTTAAACGCAGCTAGATGCAATACTATTTAGGAACTCAGATAAAAAAAAATGATTTAAGTCTAATATTTTAATAAAATGAAAACTACAATTACTTTACCTTCACCGTAAGCTACATTAATTGACAAAGATTACAACCTACATCGATCAACACAGTCTTTTTTTTTTCGAAATGACTACGCTATTGACACAGCAAGGTCTTAACAGCTTCACCGGAATACTAAGGCGAGCGCTTAAGGCACTCAGCCGATTTTATTTTGGCAATCAGCTCAAGGGTGCACGGCACACCTCGGCTTGGCTGTTGCCTGTTGCATGCAAAATCGCGACCTATCTTAGCTAACCTAACTAACTATTCATATATGTATGAGTTGTTGAAACGTATATGTGTACCAAGCATACACGCCTCAACAACTCCTCCATATATTTATTATCGGAAAATTGAGAGTTTTTCAGTTCGATAAGGGAAAAAAAGTAAACCCTTCCACTTTCATGTGTAAGCGTATAGGTGTGCACCTGTGTGGGGGTGATCGTGTAGTGTTGTAGCGGTGATGTATATTTGTGTGTCACCGTATCGCGCAAGCAACGCACTCAAGGGCTCCCTACCGAGGGATCGAACCTAGGCTTGAGCCGCTGCCGTGGGAGGCCTAATAGGGTGTGCGGGAGCGAAATTAACCCCCAGATCACGGCGGCGTGATCTGAGGTTACGCGGGCGTGGGCGTGAACACGCTCTGTTTCGAGGGACAGGCTGGTACTGATCGTTCGCTGACGTGATTGAATCAGGAGGGTCGGTAAAAATGTGTCGCGGACGTCTTTTATAACGCGCAGCATTAGGTACGGGTTCATAGTTTGCGGCGAATACCACTAACGGACTGGTCAACACAGTGTCCTAACACATTAAATACTTACTTTAAAATGGTTTCGTACTAAATGAACCGCGCTCGCCCGAGGCAAGTTCGCGTAATCATATTTTCGCAAGTCTAACCTAACCTAACCAAAGCGAAACAAAAGAGCAAGATGGCGAACATTCAACGAGCGCGAAGCACTTAAAACGTAACCTTTTTAAAGCAAGTGTTCAATACGTATTTAACTTTATTGTAATAACATCGATAAGGTTTAGACAACCATAAATTGTTCGTCTATATGTTAGTATACAACATGCAACATACAACTAATAATATTTTAAAAACGAAATAGATACGATAGTGAACAGTTTAATATATAGTTAACATTTCTAACCTAACGTACTTACCGATTTCTTTGGTTCCAGTATCAACTATTTCTAGTGGAGGCGATATTAACTCTACACAGGCACAATTCCTGGACATTCCAGCTATCAAAAGACAGTAAGCGTATAGTGCACGGATGCCTACAGCTCATTGGTTCAGTGTTCGTAATAGCGGGAACATTCCTCGGTTTAGCCGAGGTCAATATGCAGATTTCGACGGCTCATGGAATTTGTGGTAAGTGTCTATTTCAAACGAAAGTAAGTCGATAAACTATAGATTTTCTTTATTCATGTCTTATTTATATCAATACATATAATGTAAATGTTATTTAAAAGGAATAAATTTTTATTGAAAACAAAAATAATGCAATTTCGATAATAATATAAATAAATATTCTTAGCATTACTAATTGATAAGACGCATAAGTTTTTTTATTGTCAATCTTGTTTTTTTTTATCATACGAGGCAAACGAACAGGTGGGTCATCTGATGTTAAGTGATCACCACCGTCCATAGATACTTGCAACACCAGGGTAGTCGCAAGTGCGTTGCCAGCCTGTTTTGGGTGAGGCAGGGAAGGAAGGGAAGAAGAGAGGTGGGCCTTCGGCACACTCACTGACCGAACGAAACGCAACAATGCAAGCACTGTTACTTCACGTCGGTTTTCTGTGAGAAGATGGTACTGCCCCGGGCGAGCCGACCTATTCATGCTGAAGCCAGTAATAGCTTCAACGTGGCTCTACCACCTACAACACATTTTCTAAGCTTAAAAAAAAATCCAAGGCCATAAACAAAGTAGACGCCTTACTTATATTTGACACGGGATATACATATAAATCTTTATACTATGGTACAAACATACTTTATCTAAATAACAATAGGTTGGTTTATATGTCAGTAATGGCTCCATTTTATATCAAAGTCGTTTTAATTAATTATTAATCTTTACATTTATAAACACTTATGTCGGATATAATACGATCACAGGTTAAATGATTATGAAATTTTAAAATTTAATCCGGGTTTACAATAAGCTATCTTAATTCGCAATACTCGTGATACATTCGTAATTTCCCAATAGCTGTAAAATATCTAAACTCAACTGTTTTTAAAAGCGATAATGAAGATAAACTTGACAGTTACATCTCAAGCCGCTTAAAATAATCTGACTTTATGTTATTCGCATCCAGAAACACGCAAGCATTCTCAAACTCATTGGTATACGTATCTAATTTTGTTTTTTCAATGATACAAAATTATTAACCAATAACGTGCCCACCCATTATTTCTGCGAAAACCAAACAACAAGCGCTGTTTGTGACAAATATAAGAAATACATCATTTATAAAAATAGTAACTACTTGAAAATTTAAATTACAAAACTTATAACAGAGTTATTACAAAAAAGTTAAATACGTATTGATTACCTACTTGTTTTAAAAAGGTTACATTTTAAATGCACCGCGCTCGCTGAATGTTCATCATCTTGCTTTTTTGTCTCGCTTCAGTTCGGTTAAGTTAGACTTGCGAAAATAGGATAACGCGAACTTGCCTTGGGCAAGTGCGGTGTATTTAGTATACAACTTTTTAAAGCAAGTATTTAATATATATTTAACATTTTTATAATAACACCATTATTCTTTAAATTTTAGTGAGCTAGGTCATAATTATTTACTGCTTCTGAGTTCATTTCTCTATAGAAAAGTACTCAGTATCTTGATTTTAAATGTGTCATAATACTAGCTTCAGCCGACGGTTCCACTCGTGATAATGTAGATTTGAGCTATCCCTCGGGATATTTGTCCCCTTTTTCTGCATATATCCTCAACAACGGACAAGCACAATCCCATTACGATGATATTCATCATAAAGCGAGAAAGCGTAACAAAGTCGTATTTGCACAATTTAGTTAGGATTATATTTCATGGTCGAGATCTTATCTAAAAAACTGGAAGTCTAGATAATCTGTGAAACGTGCTGAATAACATAATATAGTTATATTTTTTTCTAAAGATGCAATATATATACCATGAATATTTAACAAATTATTGTAATTTTTAACATAGTATGAAAACACAAACAACTATTTCTTAATGTTTAGCGAAATCATAGTCAATATAATCGACAATGTATAAAGTACATATAATTGTACCTATTAAGTTTTTGTAAACATATCTAATAAAAGATTTGTTAAAAATAGTGAATTATACAATTTTTCCTACATTTATACATACTGGAAGACTGCTATAATGATTAAAACTAGAAATAGTGATTATTTTAAATTAATCATAGTTACAATTTTATATATATTCTTCTTCTTTCTCTTGTTTTGGACGTCGTGTGACCATTTCAATATTCTAACAAGATGGTGGATCCCTTGTTAAAAACTCCCTATATTCTCACAGTAACGATGTAGTAACATATAACTACACGAAAAATATTATATACTGTACAGTGGAAAAAAAAATATCATCATACTTGTGAACGCACTGATAAAAAATGCATCTTTAACACCACGTATTCTAAACGCACTCGGGTAATCACTACCGTCCATTGACACCAGCCACACCAGAGGAGTCGCAAGTGCGTTGCCAGCCTGGGTTGGTGGGGAAGGGGAGAGGGGTAGAGGAAGAGAGGGAAAGGAGTAGGAGATAGGTGGTACTCCGGCACTTTCACTGACCGAACGAAACGTAACAATGCAAGCACTGTTACTTAACGTCGGTTTCCTGTGAGAGGGTGGTATTACCCCGGACGAGCCGACCCATTGATAGCTGAAACCAGTGGCTCTACCACCTATATATTTAGGCACTCAGATAAACAAGTCGAAACACACGCGAGTGCGTTGCTGGTATGGAACAATACAGATTCGCAAGCAATATAGATTGAAATATATTTTGTAGTAAATTCATTAACATTATATCTCACTACCAAAAATTGTTTTTATAAAGAACAAGTAAACTTTTCCTTTTTCAAATGTTCTCCTGGTTACTTTGATTGTTTTTCTTTTTTAACAAGCAGCGGAGGCTCTCGAAATGAAAAAAAAATCAATTTCGAAACATTCTTTATTGATAATCCGCTCCTATTGGTCTTAGCGTGACGATATATAACCTATAGCATTCCTAAATAAACGAGCTCTTTACCATTAAAATAATATTTCAAATGTGATAAGTATTTCCTGAGATTACCCCCTACAGCGTCACAAACTCTACTTCTTTATACTACCTTTTTTTGTAATTTCAGGTGTGATAGCATTAGCGTTTACTCTAATAAGCTTCGTCACCGGCATCGTGGCCTTATTTTCTGCAAAAGTACGTTTGATGATCAAGAGCGGACCAGTTAAAATCCTTCATCTTGCTGTCGGTTTATTTGCAATAACCATGGGCCTTATTACAATGACGATAGGTTTCAATATGGACTATTTCAGCGCAGCCCAGGGAGGTCTTTCGTCTGCTCTTATGGTCTTCGTTCTGATGATACTAATATACGTTCTTATTCAACCTATTGTTGATTTAATATCAACCACGAGAAATGCGATGTGACTAATTGACGTATCGGGTTCGACAAGCGGCGATAGCGTCGCATAGTTATAAGAAATTTTATATTATTAAAATATTAGTATGTTGAATGTTATAATTTATTAAGGCATTGGTCTAAACTGGAACGAGAAATTGTGCGAGTTAATTAAAATTTTCGTAAACTTAGTTTATAATTGATATAGGTGTATGTGGATCACAAAATTTGTTTCATTATTTTCATCGTCCATTACACGTATATAATGGTGTTACTGTTTATAAAAAGTATAAGATAGACATTTTATTAATAACTTCAAGTTAAAAACTAAAACTTTGTAAAAAATAATACCAAACAAACCATATCGTAATACGAATTCTGTTATATCAAGGCGTTTTCATGATAGCCTTTTTTTAAGGTAAGCCATTTTAGATACGCCATCGTAACGGGGGAGAGAGTGGGTTATATCCGACTCGCACGGACTAAAACCCCACGGTGTATCGTCCGACTGTATTGCATGGGCGGCAAGGAATCGATTTACGCTATTCCCCTTGGGTAACCGCCACAACGGTCTGCCCGATGGAAGGTAGCCACCAGGCTCCATTCTAAGAAGGAGGCAGACTGGGTACACACCAGCTGCCTCTACTCGTCTGCCGGACCTGTGCATTGAGATGGACTCCCGGCTTATTCCCTCAGGTTCGGCTATGGTGGCGGAGGGAGGGGGGCAAATCGCCGCCTCCTCCCTTCAGTCCACCATTGGCGAAAAGGGCCGCTCACGGGGTCCTCTTCACGGGCCCTCTCCAACGCCTCCTTCTGTGAGATGACCACCTCTTAGAAGGAGGTCAACGCATTTCACGCCAGTTCGCTGCCAAGCATGGCCGAAATCACACTCGGTAGCGACAAATTCCCTTTCCCCTCCACCGATGCAGGCTGAATGCGGCGTTGACCACTCCACGCTAAATTGTAAAAAGAATCACACCGACACTATCAATAGACATATTTTATCAATTTCTAAAGTTAAAACACAGCTAAAGTCGATGAAGTGTAAGAATTCAAAATAAATAGTAACACCATTCACAACAAAATTTTAAATTGTTTCATATTATATTATAAGTGTGCGTAAATGCGTGCTTGTAATACTAATTTTTACACGTAATTACATTATTACGTATAAAAATTTCAATAGTGATTGAGAATTTTAGGTTCACTTTTGGTCGAATGAATCCTACCGAGCCCGTTGTGTTAAAAATATAATTTATTTTATTATATATATATGTAGATACTTAACGATACCGGGTAGGTTATGTGTTTGTAATTTTGTATGTAAAGTGATTACTTATATTGTTATTAGATATATAATAATATAAAGTAGCAGTGACCTAAATGTTAGTATGATTCTTAATGAATAAATGTTTATTTTTAAATGTGTTTTTATTTGGTAACAACATTATAGTTTCACAAACCCAAGAGTGATCAGTCTTTTATTTATTTACTGTATTTTCTATGGGTTTTTTTACGTCATAGGAGGCAAACAAACAGACGGGTCACCTGATGTCAGTGATCACCGTCATCCATAGACACTTGCAACACCAGGGGAGTCGGAAGTGCGTTGTCAGCCTGTGTTTGGGGGAAGGGGAACGGGAGGGAATGAGGAAGGTGCGAGGGGAGAGGAAGTGGGCCTCCGGCATTCTCACTGACCGTCGAAACGAACAATGTACGCACTGCCACTTCACGTCGGTTTTCTGTGAGAAGCTAGTACTACCCCCGACAACCCAACCCGATTATGCTGAAACCAGTAATAGCTTTAGCGTAGCTCTAACCCGTTGATAATAAGTACAAGGTAAAAATGATACTGTACGGTAGTCTAGGAGATGGACATAATTAAGATCACAAACGTTTATATGGACATCATTAAGTTTAGTAGTACGTTACAATTAAAAATTAATTTAACCCTCCCTTTATTATGTTTTTTTTTTCACTGGTTCGACAAAATGACTGCACAGTACGTGATGGAAAGTAATTCTACTACCACGAAAGCCTCTCAGCAACTGGATATACACAGGCTGATCCTGGAACGCGGCACGCCTAAGCGTATCCCTATGGTGGGTGTTACACCAAGTGTATGGTGGTCACGATCCAGTCAGACACTGTAGATGTGTCCTTCCGTCCGCGTTCTAAAATGCATTTTTAATTTAAAGTTATAATAATATGTAAATAATTAAATATATAAATATAAAAATATATAAAGTAATTAAAATTATTTATATTTAAAGTATGCGTTCCATAATTAATGTCCAAACAATCGTGATAGACATTCCTTGAGCTTATCAGCTATTTCCGTTGTACGTAGTCTATCACGTCGAGTCATTAATCTCTCGTAGACAACGCAGATCTTTTGGATATAACAAGATATTACTTGCTATGTTCCACCTGTTAATGGATACTGTGTTTATGGTTTTTTTATTACATTCTACGATATTATAATTATACAAATTTTTATCGACACTATTATTAATTTAAATTAATAAAAAAACACACTATTCTTAATTTAAATTTATTGAGATTTATTTCCTAATTTTTTAGTTTGGTTTTCTATAAGAGTGTGTATTGCAGATTTTTTTAAACATTATTTATTTTGTTTTAACTAATTCTAAAAACACTAGAACTATTTGAAAATAATTTGAAATAATAATACACACTACAAGTAAAGTATGTAGGGCGCGTACACGAGATTAAGAAAAAAAGCAAAAATTTTTTAATATCAAAAAATTTTAACTAAAAAAAATAATACTTCTTATATTAACTTTAAAACTAAAGGGTGTCTATTGTCATATATATCTGATGGAATGTACGAGGTGTGTCCATGATCCCACGGTGGAGACGAGAGCCCAATTTCTTGTACTTTTTGCAATTTGGCTATTTCCGTATGTTATGATGGTGTAACAAATGGCTAATCAATAAAACAATGCATAGTATGTAAACACTTTAATATACCAAAAAAAAGACTTAATCCATGAGTAAATATAAAATTAAGATTTTGCAGGTTGTTTCTTGGCTGCTTCGGCTGCAGCTTCACTCTTCTCAAATTCAGCAATCAACTTCTCAACTTCAGCACTCGTGAGAACTCTAATTATTGTTTTGTTATCTTTACGAGTTAGTGTTGCCATTTCCACTGCAAATAATATACAACAAATGCAAGGTTGAGCCTTTTTTGAAATAAGGTAATAAAGAGCTGAATTCTTCTTTCAATTACTTTTAACAAGTTGAAAAAATAATTACAAATTCGTTATCATTGGATTTGTGATGTCTAAACTGTGTATTGAGAACATACTACATACTTTTATTCCTTAATATATTCTTCAACAACAGACTTCATTCTGCATGATATACTACAACTTTATACAGGTTGAAAGTTTAGACAGTAGAAATATTTATGGATAATACTCTGGACCCGATTCTCGTTCTAAATCAATTTAAAAGATACGTGCATTATGTTTGATCTAATTATGTAGAAAAATAAAAAGTTATACGCAATCCTCTACACGTCCATTATAAAGTACAGTGTCAATGACCGGCGAGTGACACTTGAAAGTGAACGTGAGAATATTAGGAACAAAACAAAAGGGTTTATTGTCTGTTTTATGATCGAAAGTTATTGACTCCAGGTTGCCGATTGTAGCTATCGGCACCGGTCATTGCACCTACCATTACGTTTGAGTTTATAATTTTAAACGTCTTATAACAAACTTAAACTTACGTTCTCTTTGCTGTTTGCTAGTATTTATTTTGATATTATTATAAGTTAAATGTGATCAAGAACTATTTATTACCTCTTAGAATACTGTAAGCGACTAACTAACATTTGAAAAATTGTTTAAACATGTAAATTATTTCTTTGATATTTTTAACATTCAAAATGCACAACGTTTTTCCTCACATATTTCATGAATTATTGAAATGTAAAATATCTTAAGTAATCAATAACTATAGTTTAACATAAAAGTTACCTTTCTCCGGAGTAAGCTTGGTCATATCTAGAGTTTTACTGAGAACTTTGATAGCCAGGGCTTGAGCTTCAGCCAGCGTTGTCTCATTCTCCTTGTACTCTTGTTTTAAACTTGATACAGCAGCCTGTAAAACATCAGAATTATAACTATAATAATTATGCTGAATGTTTATGTGGAATAGTTACTTTGAGCTAATGCTAACATGCAACACAAGCTCTTAAGAGGAAAAAAATCCCAATTTGGAAGTATTCTCTCTTGGTGTTCTGCTCCTATTGGTCTTATCATGATGATATATAGCCTATAACCTTCCTCGATAAATGAGCTCTATAGCACTGAAAGAATTTTTCAAATCGGACCAGTAGTTACTGAGATTACCCCCTACAACGTCACAAACTCACAAATTTTACCTCTTTATAATATTAGTATAGATAACTTATATACCTATGAAATATGACTAGTTTAATGATCATGGAAATACTATGCTCTAATATGAAATCAAAATGTAATTAAAATATCAATGTTAAAACTTACAGCACTATTGTTTCCTATACAGGTCGCCTTCCATCCACCATAGTTGCCACTGGGGTCAGATTGATAAAGCTGGTAGCCATAATGTTTGTCCCATCCCATATATAAAATTGAAACACCAAATGGCCGCTTACCTGTACAATATAAAAGTATACACCTCTGAATTACTTACAATTCATAAATTTGTAAATTATCAATAATTTAATATAGATATGTAAATAGCTAAAAACTTGGTATTAAAACATTTCATTTTTGATTACAAAGAAGTACTTTGCTTACAAAATTTCTTTGTAAACAGTATATTGCATTTACTGCTGAGCATACTACCACACCACTTCATATATTGCCGCATGCATAGTGCATATAAATATTAAAACTTTCATGAAACTTTATGTTACACTAGCTGTTACCCTCGGCTTCACACGCGCTTTTTGAATATATTAAATGAATTTAAAATCGTTATTAGATGTGTAGATAACAAAAATACTCTTTCAAAAATATTTGTAAGTATGACTGCCTGTCATGCTTTTTGAATATATTAAATAAATTTAAAATCCTTATTAGATGTGTAGATAACAAAAATACTGTTTCAAAAATATTTGTAAGTATGACACGCACATCATCTACAGGTAACATGTACATTAGATATGTGAATACTAATAGTGTATCGAATGGGATGTGATTTATCATCAGCCACATAGCTGGAACTTTAAACTACTATCTATATATCAGTGCTCACTTACACTATATAAGAAAGTAATGAAAATATTGAGCTATACATTACTTTTTACCAATATATAAAATGATTCTTGGGCAAGGTTTAGGTATAGTTTGTCTTATTAACAGGGAGGGTGTCGTCTGCTGAACCCGCTAGCTTAAAATAAAACAGCTAATTAGTTAGTTATTTGCCCGTAAAAATCCCGTTCAAATATTACTTGTAGTCCATTAAAGCTGTTAAGACCTTGCTAGGTCAATAGCGTTGTCATTTCTAAGAAAAAAAAAAACAGTCATTTCAGAGATTACCCTTGATTACACGGAACATATAAACACACTTTATACTAATAATACGTAATATATCACAAACCAAAAATTGGGAACAAAACTAACGTAGAATAAACTTTTTGAGGAGTTTTTGGCGGGATTTCAGCCTGTCATGTAAGGGATTTTATATTTTATTCATAATCTTGTGTTATTTGACTCTATATTGTTTTAAATTGGTGGCTTTTTATGTAATATGGTATGTTTATTTTGCATAAGTGAAATAAATGAAGCATAATACCTCGGAGCATGAATTCTGTAGTCTTGAAAATTAAGATAAAAATTTACGAAATATTATACTATACATAATATTTACATTTACTTAGACATAAAAGAAAACTGGGTAGAGAATACATAAGAACTACCTATATTGACAATTTCAGAATCGGCAGTATGGATTAATTCCTTCGCCTGTCTTGATGGACGAATATTATTACTTCTAACCTTTTAGAATAACAGCACAAAATAGACTTTAAAAATGTTTGCATAGCAACCATACTACATATAATTAATAATTGGAATTAAAAATAACGTAGAATAAACTTTTGAACAGGAACACAAAATAAACCCTAATAATATTTCAGATAGAATGTTATCATGTTACCATGGCAACGCATATAATACTGACACCCAGCGGATGCTCTAAAAATAGCCCGATTTTGAGACATTCTTCATTAGTTTTCCGCTCCTATTGGTTTTCACATGATGATATGTAGCCTATAGCCATCCTCGATAAATGAGCTACCTAACACTAAAAGAAACTTTCAAATCGGACCGGTAGTTCTTGAGATTAGCACGTTCAACCAAACAAACAAACAAACAAACTCTTCAGCTTTATAATATTAGTATAGATGAAGATATTGTGATAATTTAGATAAGACCCAAGTAACTAAGAAGTAAAAAAAATGTGATTGAAATCTATCTAAGTAATCATTTTTCCATGTGAAAAAAAGGTATGACTTTCCATTACCTGCCATTGAGTTAAGAGTTGTGCTTGGAGTGGGGGGTGCTGGGAGGGGTATAACTCCCCCTTAAAAGAAAAGTTGCGGTTTCAAGTTTTTTTAATTCTTGATTATAAGGAAAATGGTACTAACATATACATATAATGGACTGCGCTCGTATTTGATTTTTTGCAAGTGTAACCTAACCTAACCAATCCGATAAGATACACAACTGTTGTTTTATCCTAAAAATCATCAAGTTGCCGATATACAATACGAAGTGCACTCACCAACCGCAAATGACAGTGACGTCACTGACACATTACGAAAATGGCTAGTTCTATTTTATGTTCCGTTTCATCAATTTTACACAACATTTGACACCACAAACAATATACTGGACATAATTTAATACAAATTTGGTTATAGATCATAATTTATAACATATAAACTGTAAAATATAAGTATGCATGAAAATCTATTGAAATGAGTACAAAATATATTTATTTTGTAAATTTATATACAATAAAATGTTACTGAACGAATGACAACTTAACCATCAGTAAAACGAAACATTCAATGGCGATATTTATATACAATCTGTGGTAGAAATAGTGTAAATATTGCAAAAATAATTGATTTTCAATTTTTTTTCTCTCAAAAACGATGCGTCTCCGCGTGTTAAGACTTAATAATGTAACCTTTCTGTAAAAAAAATATCAACCCCAACTCAACGGAAGGTAATGGAAAACTGTGCCGAAAAAAATAATGCAAGCCTGCCGCATTAACAGTCAGCAAGAGCAGTGCATTTAATGCATAAGTACCATTATTACTTATTCCAAGACACCTACAACTATTTTTTTTATAGAAATCTAAAAGTAAAAACAAGTTACATTTATATTCTTATTATAGGTATAGATATATCAATACTGCTGTTATAAAGAAATATTTGGCAAATGTTTACCTCCATATTGCGTATAAGCCTGCTTTACATCACATAGCCAGGATACTAGCTGTTCACATGGTATAGACTCTCCGTATTGGAGCAAATATCTCTGAGCGATCAGTCTTAGTTCATTTGTCAACACGTTAGCGTCAGAAGTAATTCCAGCGACTGAACATACCATATCATCATTCAACTTATAAATTTTTTCAGAAAAAAATACTTCATCAAGTAGTTTGTTCGTATTTCTACGTTCAGCAGCAAGTAAGATACCGTCCGTAGCCAAAATACCTAGTGATGTTCCTGCGTGACTTATCGCTTCCATTGCGTATTCTACTTGATACAACCGCCCTGCAAATCAAAAGAAACACTTTAAAAATTGTACTCAGTTTATACTATAAAGGAAAAATATATAATTACGCACCTTCAGGCGAAAAAATAGTTGTTCGTGTATCATAACGCCGAGCCTAAAAAAGAAAAACGATTGTTTTGAACAAGGATGACCAAGCAAGATGATCATAACCTTTAATTGATTATATTTACATTTAACATACTATTTTGCTTTTGTTACACTTACCATTTTAATAACAAGATTGTTGTTATGTTTATCAACGAATTAAAACTAGTTATAATTTATTTTGTTAGGTTCCGAAGATTTGTTGCACTTTGCCGGATTCGACAATGACAATTTGAAAATTGACAGCAATGACATATTTCACTTTAAAAAAAATTTAAGGCCATTGGATATAAATTGCATAAAAATCTCATTTGACCATTGACAAATATCAACATAGTAATTTTTATACTATCTAAAATTTATAAAGTATAATAATATATATAAGAAATAATAAAACCGTAGTGTCTATAAATAGCAACAAAATTGTTAAAATAGTGTAAATGAATGCAGTTAATAAGTTGTATCATTTTAACTTACTTTGAATAACAGAAAAATAAAATTGCTTTTTGTTAATAAACACATATTCGGAAAGAAACATATATAATACATAGCAGAAAACTAAAGATCAAGTATTAAAAAATAGTAGAAATGAAAAAGAAGTGTGTAGTTAGCCACGACTTGTTATCCATATATTGGCGTTCATCCTAAAATAGTTTTGTTCAGATTAGATATTTGCATATTTGAGGGCATCAGTTAACCGATTTCAAAAAATCCCTTGGGAAGTGAGGCGTAGTATAAAGTATGATTAAATGATAATTTATCTCTCCTCAAATTATATAAAACTGCCTAAAAATATTTATTCATTAGGAATAACTATGTACTATCTGAATAGTGATTTTATTTTGTCAGCACTAATTAATCTCTTTACTGATTTAACCTATGTTTTTATCTTTAACTGGTTAATTATTATAACCTACTAGCGACTAGAACAGAAAGACGTTGTCCCGCCCTGATTATAAAAAAATCGTTGACAAATTATATAGCTAAACCTTCTTCATAGATCACTTTATCTACAGGTGAATACCGCATGAAAATCCGTTCAGAGATTTTTGAGTTTATCGCGTACAGACAGACAGACGCGGTAGGAAACTTTGTTTTATAATATGTTATAAATATGATATAATGCTTTGGACAGACCTATATCAATCAGTAAAGGTATCTTTAAAATTATTAGTATGCGAGATTATTATTAGAGAAGAGCAAGAATCGGTTTCAAAGTATTTACATCAATAAATTGGTAGCACCAAAAGTATCAATCTGTTTTCAAGAATTTTATTTAAACTACTAAAAGTATACTACGTATGGATTATGGAGAATAGAAAAAACGAAATCATATGGGACAGATGTTGAAAAAAAGTCTAGCTCTAAGTACTAAATAATAGTTCCAAGACCCTTGAAAATGGGGCTATCATAGACAAAGGATATAATCAACCCGAAATAATCTTAAAAATACAGTTTAAAGTTATTGCTGTAAGAAAAAGTGGACAGTGATTTTCACGAATTTTGAATCATATGTTTAGTGATTTTTGAGTGTGCACTTTTATAAAACTATTTCGCAATAACTAAACAATAACGAACTCTGTTGGTACTGTAGCGACATCTTAATTTAACGTAATGATATTACAATTGCTTTAACGTAATTTGACTGTCACTTTTTTATACATAGAGTTGGTTCTCCTTACCTCTATACTACATAGTACCAATATGCATAAGTAGTATCTGTTATATTATGATTATTAAAAGACAAAAAGTGCACATGAAGAAAATATTTTATTAAAAACTAACATGGTAATCTAAGGTGTGGTAGTATATAGTGAAATGAATGGAAAATAATGCTGCAGATATATGAAATACCACGGAGCATGAATTTTGAAATGCCGCAAAAATTCGCTGGAAAGTTCTAACAAGGGAGCCACCACCTTGTTGGAACATTGAAATAATCACACCACACTTTAAATACCTGAATATTGATATCCTAACTCATCCTAATAATTTTGAATCTATTTTTAACTTTATCAACTCCACGCTTGGAGTTATTTGATAGTTTTGTTCTATGATCACTCGAAGATTAAGAAGATAAAAAGATTGTTAAAAAATGTACGAAATATTATTTAGAAGATTTGGCACTTATGTCTTTACATTAACTTGGATATAAAAGAAAACTGGCTAAAGAATTTCTTATATTAACAACTTCAGAAATAGCAAGAGAAACGACTCGAAGATTAAGAAAATTAAAGATATGGTAAAAAAAATGTACAATATATTACATAGGAGATTTGACGCTTATGCCTTTACTTTAACATGGGCATAGAAGAAAACTGGCTAAAAAATACACAAGAAATACCTATATTGACAACTTCAGAATTGGAAGTAAGAATTAATTATTTCGCCTGTCCTATTGGATGAATATTATTACTATCATCTATGATATGTGGTTTGTGCACTGTTCCGTTATAGCGACTTTGTCGCTAGATCTAGCGGATTTTGGACATGTTTAACGACTTTCTTTTTCAAACTAGCGACTTAAAAAAATTAGCGACTTCTAGCGACTAATTGAATATTGAAAATATTTAAGTATTTTGGTACTAATTTAATTGTAATTACTAGTGACAACATGAATTGCTGATGTTTTTTTTTTTGGTATTTCCCTACCAGAATGGCGTTCGATCTCTGGGTCGATCAGAATGAAAAGAGCAAGAAGAGTTATAACGTGAATAAAAATTGTTGTAACTAATCCAACTAGAGCCTTTTGTTTGTTATATCACAGTGAAATATTCGGAATTTATTATATATATAAAATATAATATTTATTATATTTTCACCATATTTTTTACCATGAAATTTTATGAAACATTTAGCGACTTCTGGCGAATTTTTTGATTACGTATTTTTCAAAATCTGGCGATTTTTTAAATAACATCTGCAGACTTATTTATTTATTAAACGGCAACACTGGGTTTGTGGAATATGCCAATACTGAACACAGAGTACCTTATATAAATATACTGAATACAGTGTACGTATGAAATGTCAAATATTTCAAAACAATTTTTCTAAATACCTACCTAATCTTATTTTTAGTTTTCCAGGAGTCGATTTTTTATACATTAGTTTTTGACCATAATAGTGTATTGTTACAATAAAAATACAAATGGCAGTGGATAAAATGAAACCACCATCATATACTTTACCTAAAAAATCAAGATTAGAAATGAATGTCCGGCAGTTACTAAACAAATGTGAACAAATTGCTAAAGAAGAACCCGTCGATGGTAACTGGAAGTTGAAGAAATATGTAGAGTCCTTGAGTGAAATGATATCGGAACTGAAAACTGGACCAGAGTAAGTTTGCGATTTCATTTTTTTTTTCTCGAACTGATTACGCTATTGATCTAGCAAGGTTTTAACAGCTTCACCGGATTACTAATTTATCTGACAACTTGTCCCGATTTTATTTGACAACTAGCTCAAGGGTACAAAACACACGTCGGCTTGGGTCGTTGCCTGATACGTGCAATTCGCGACCTATCTGAGCTGACCTAAAGTAACTATTCATACATATATGAGTTGTTGGAACATATATGTGTGCCAAACATACATACCTTAACAATTCTTGTATATATTTCATATCGGATAATTTTCTAAACTATTTCAGTTTGATAAGGGGAAAAAATTAGACACTTCCACTTTCATGTTTAAGGGTGTATGCGTGCACGTATGTGGAGGTGATATATGTAATGTTACAGTGATGTAAGATTTTGTGTCACTGTATCTCACAAGCAGCACACTCAAGGGCTCCATGTCGAGAGAGCGGACCTAGGCTTAAGCCACTGCTGAGGGGGACCTAATTTGGTAGATTTTACTTTATCTAATAAGATATAAATATTGCATAAAACTTGTTTTTTCAATTTCAGAAAGCCTGTAAAGGATTTAATTAATGAATATTCTAAGCGGACAGGTTTTTTAAAGGGACTTATACAAACTGCTGCATTAAACAATCCTATTGAAAAAGTAAGGACATGTTAAATCGATTATATATTTCCATATACCTATTGCAAACAATAAAATTCAATTTTACATAATAAGTAGTCATTGTAATATTAAAGCATATATGTTACAATAATTTATGTACTTAAAGGGATATTTAACATAGGATAAAGAGAATAAGGTAACTTTAACACAGGTAGCTTACTGTATTAGTTAGTTGACATAAATTATTTCACAAAAAAAGATACTATTAAATTTTATGGTGGACATTACACTCTTTGAAAATGATTGGCTACTGTTATGTCTTATTGCAATAGAAAATGTCTTTGAAATAACAAAAAGTAATTAAAATGTGGTTGCGAGATGATTGAACACAATGTAGACTGTTTGTTAAATCTGTTTTTGATTGACACTGTTGGTAAGTATATGTAAAGTTTAAAACCATACAAAAGGAATAATACATAAAAATAATAATAAATGTGTAATTAAGCGAAATATGTTACTGATTGACATGTAAGCACTACAATCAATTACACATGTTTCATTACATAACAGACCATGTTCAGATTAATCTCGACTCTTCCGATGCGAGGGGCAAAGTAATATCCACTGTAAAACTTAATGATGGATTTTAACTCTATATCAATTGTAAGTTCCTTATTTTTTTTTTTCACCTACCTTGAGATAAGCTGTCTAAAGTAAAGTGTCCTCTTTAAATTCTTATTAAAAATAATATAAAAGCGTAATTTTTCACTAGATTCAACTATTTATGTTTAAAAACGGATTAACGACTTTTTGTATGTGCCAGTTTCGTTATTTCCACAAAAATATTGTGCTTCTAATGTGAAAATGACCACAATGACAATAATTTGGTGCAATGTGATGGATGCAAGCGAAATATCTTTTTGCAATGCAGTAATCTGACGAGTAGTGAGGAGTAGTGAGACTAGTGAGGTGTGCGTTATGGGTTTAAAGGGCAAGCGTACCCTGCTATATTTATGTCGGTCATGTTGTGAGGCTTTATTTCAAGTGCCGAAACTCATACAATCTTATGATGGGTTGTGAGCTGAACTCGATGACATGAAAAAACAGCTGCAAAATGTATCAAATAGGCCTGCTCAAGCCCCGACAGGGTTGACTGCTGCAACGCCGCTTACAGTCGGGCCGACCCCCAACAGCAGTGCATTATTAGATGAAATCTAGGAGCGCGAGCGCAGAGCCAAAAATGTCATTCTGGTTGGAATAAAGGAATGTCCCTCAGAGGCTGCCATTGAAAAAAGTCCCAGGATGAAACATGTGTGAAAAAGATATTGCTAGAAATCGATAGTAACTGTGACTACAAGGAGAAAGTGACACTAGTGCAACGGCTAGGACGTCGTGAAAGGAGCAAATAGCGACCTATAAAAGTGGTGTTTAAGTCACATATTGATGTTGTCAAGATGCTAAAAAACAAATGTAAGGCGAGTAAGGAGGTAAGGCTTTATGATGATAAGACACCATGGCAGCGAGAAGAGCTTAACAGACTTCGCGATAGTTTAAAAATTAGAACTGAAAATGGGGAAGTAAACCTTACAATAAAATATATCAAGGGCCATCCCAAAATATTCAACCAAAAAAACTAAACTCTGATTCTAGAAATCCATACACTGACATCACATTTATGTACACTAATTTGTTCTCATTGCCATCTAAATTTGATCTTTTGCTTCTCTACATAAACACAAACCAACCTTCCATTGTAATCATCACTGAAACATGGCTTAATACTAAAGACCGCAACAGCACATTTAACATACCTGGCTATAGCCTATTTCGATTAGATAGGAACCACAAAAAACATAAGTCAGAAGGCAAGACTAGAGGTGGAGGTGTAGCTATGTATGTCAGAGATAATATTTGTGATATTCCAACAATTGCTAAGATAAATAAAAGATATATGTGTGATGACGTCAGAGCACTCTATGTGGACATTTAGTGTGGCACTTTTCATTGTCTTGTAGTGGGGGTGTATCGTTCTGATTGTGGTGATGAAAATATATGGAGGCCAAAGGATGAAAAGCTATTGAATAATCCTGCATCAGCTGCTAGCAATAACAATGTAATTATTGCCGGTGATTTCAACTACCCATCAATCAAGTGGCCTATTCAGGCAGACATATATAGGTTAGGACCAGAAGAGCTCTTTATAAACATGTTCCTCAACAGCAACCTATTCCAATTAGTTAAAAACTTTACAAGATTTCAAACAGGCCAGGCACCATCTTTGTTAGACTTGATAATGGTTAATGATGAGACAATTGTTCAAGAAATAACTCATAAGCCATCTATTGCTAAAAGTGATCAATGTGTGCTAGAATTCAGCCTTCAGTGTCTGTTGCAGAAATGTAGCTCTGTATAATGTAGAGGATACTATGGGTATATTGATTTTGACAATTTTAACAATGATTTAACAAAATATCTTGATAATCTCAACATTCTTAGTGGAGACACAGAACAACTTTGGACTGGCATTTTGAAAGCAATAAATACCACTATTGACCTACACGCTCCAGAAAAGAAAGTCAAGGGTAAATTACACAACAAACCCTGGATCAATGAAAACATTCGAAATATAATTGCTAGAAAAAAAATGCTCTGGGATAGATACAGGGTCTCTGGCTTAGATGTTGACTATAAAAAATTCCGTGAAGTAAGCAATAAATGTGTTACATCAGCTAGAAAACAGAGAAGCGTTTTTGAAGCACAAATTTTGGAATCTGGAGACAAATCTTTTTACTCCTACATTCGTCAGGGTAGCTCATCCAAAGTCAGCATTCCACCAGCTATAAGAAACCATAATGGTGACTTAGTAACAAAACCTGACGACATTGCAAATGTATTTGCTGAGGAGTTCTTAAAAGCATACTCTGAAGAGACAGTCATAAATCAATCTATTAATGTGACAACCAGTGTTCGCGTAGATAATAACCTATGTGACATATCGTTTACAGAAGCAGAGGTACATAAAAATGTTGAGTCTGAAAGACCACTCATCTCCTGGGCCAGACAAAATACCAAGCTGCATCTTCAAGAATTGTTCCAAAATCTTTACTCCTGTGATTATCACCCTGATGAATATGTCTTTTAAAAATGCTTACCTGCCTCAAGACTGGAAACATGCAATAGTCACCCCAATTTACAAAAAAGGAGACAAAATGCTACCTAGTAACTTTCGCCCTATCAGCCTCACTAACATAATCATTAAAATCATGGAAAAGATTATTAATAGCAAAATTATTCAATTTTTAAACACAGAATGCGTAATATCTGTAAAACAGCATGGATTTATAGAAAAAAGATCAACTGTCACAAACTTACTATCTTGTGTCCACTCCTGGACAAATGAACTTGACAATAAGAATCCTGTTGATGTTGTAACTTGCTATCAAATCGAAAGTGTGTCCTAAGTGGTGTGCCGCAGGGATCAGTGCTCGCTCCGACTCTGTTTAAAATTTTCATAACTGATCTAATTGAACTGATAGACTCTGAATCTGCCTTCTTCGCTGATGGTGGAAAATTATTTGGGAACCCATTAATTAACTCAGACCGATTACAAAAATAGACCTTAACAGAATACAGTGCTGGACAAAAGACTGAATCATCAACTTAAATACAGCAAAATGCAGTGTCTTGCATCTAGGTACCTCCAACCCCAGACTTACATACTACTTGGAGGGAAAATACTTAGATTCTGTCAAGTTACAAAAAGACTTGGGTGTAATTATATCTGATAATTTAGAATGGGAAGAACACATTAATTCAATAGTCAAGAAGGCTAACTCATTTGTTCATAGCATTCATAGTGTTTCAATCAATGACTGTGGAGGTCTTTCGAAAAATCTATAAAACCTACATAAGACTCCTTGAATATTGCTTCCAGGTATGGAGTCCCTTCTAGAAAGTGTGCAAACGAAAGCCACAAAAATACCACAATCCTTAAGGAAAAAATCATATGCCGACAGATTGAACGCACTGCACCTGACTACTCTCGAAGAAAGACGCCTTCGTGGTGACCTCATAGAAACATACAAAATAGTTACTCATAAATACAACCTACCATACTTACTTGAAATGTATATTTTAGAGACACATCAAGATCTACAAGAGGAAATCAAACTAAAATAATTCAAACACTTTCACATACAACAATTGCCCACAATTTCCTCAGTAATAGAGTGGTACTAAACTGGAATAGATTGCCTGACGAAATAGTATCTGCTAATTCTGTACATGCCTTTAAAAACCGACTCGACAACTGGCTCTGGACTAATAAACTCACTTTAATGAGTGAACATTTGCAATGACCAAAACCCGACAAAAATTTTCGACACAGTATGATGTAGACGTATCAGCAATTATGCTGCTTGTAAATAAAAATAAATAAATAAATAGTGTTAGTATATATTCTATTGCAATTAACTCTTATATTGTTATTCAATGGAGACAAAGTCTTTGGGTGTTGGTATCATTAATATTTAACTATTTGTATATACTGATTTGCTATCATTTTCTTTTAATTTTAATTATATAAATAACTATCCTCTGTCCGCGACTTTGTTCGTATGGAATAGTTACTTTGGGCTAACATAAACACGCAGCGGAATTGTTCAATAGGAAAAGAAACTTTGACTTTTAAACATTCTTCATTAGTGCTTTGCTCCTATTGGTCTTAACGTGACGATATATAACCTATAACCCCCAACATAAATGAGCTATATAACATTGAAAGGAATTTTTAAATGTGACCAGTCGTTTCTGAGATTACCCCTCTAACAATGTCACAACGTCACAAACCAACAATGTCACAAACTCATAGACTTTACCTCTTTATAATATTAGTACAGATTGGTAATATTTTATAATTAAAAGTAGTAATTCAAATATATTATAATATCAGTTAGAAGCTGTTCAGCAACTATCTCATGGTGCAGCAACAACGTCTACCGATGCATCCGCACAAGAGATACATCAGAAAACTGTCGTCAGATATGGTGTGGAGTTGCGTTCTGAATTGTTTGGACTTGGTTAGTCATACTGTTTATTGAAACGATATGTTTCAATAAAATAATTGATTACAAAGTTATTCCAATTCATTTTTTAACTTAGCAAAAAGTTCAATAGTTATCTTACCATTAGTCATATATTAGAAAGATTTTGTAATTATATTTGGAAAAATCCTGAAAAAAAATCAGCATAGAATTTAATATGAGTATAAGCAAATACGACTTATGTATATTTCAATTAGATAGAATGACTTTTCAGAATATTATCTAAGCTACATGTCAATGTACTTTTCCATAGGGGTTAAGTAGTTATGATAAAAATACAAAAAAAAATGGTTGTGTACTTATGTACACGCTTTAGAAGTTATACTTCTTTGGCATAACAACATAAAAATCTCTTCAAAAATTTCATCTTTCGCCTTATTCTACGTTTGTAGAAAAAACAAGACACTAACAATAGAAGAAAGGTATTTAATACATTGAAAGTTTTACTACAAAGAAATACAAAGAAACAAAATATTGACTATAGTTAAATTCAGGGTGTCAGTTTTTCATGACCGTGTGCGCGTGCATCGTAAAAAAATACTTTCATCATTTTTCCCTAACACGCCAAAAGAAGTATAACTTCAAAACCATACAATTAATCTTGTACAGTGCGTAGTTCTCATAAGACAATAAATCCATTTTTAAGAGTATTAATTCATGTGCTAAATGGGTAATGACGTTTGTAGTAAACTTATAAAACAAGACGCAGTTAATTTTAAGCCTAACTAATACTACAAATGTGAAAGTAAGTTTGTTTGATTCCCTTTCATGTCTTAAGTATTCAACCAATCATCATGAAATTTTCCATACACAGTAATAGATATAATAGAGGACATAGGATACCTTCATCACGGAAAAATGTAATGATAGATAAAATGTACATTAACCAAAAAAAATATTATTGATATACCTATTAATTCATGAATCACTAACTATTGCTCATGGGTTTGTTTAGGTTAATGTATTTTTTTTTCGCGTAGTCAGATCGAAAAATGAATTAATAGGTATATCAATAATATTTTTTTTACGTATAAGTAGGTTTTGTCTGCAACTTCATTCTAATGGAATAGTTATTTTGAGCTAACGCTAACATGCAGCGAAACATTTCAAAAGGAAAAAAAAAACAATTTTGAAACATCCTTCTATGTTGCTTCGCTCCTGTTGGTCTTAACATGATTATATATAGCCTATAAGATTCCTCGATAAATGAGCTAACACTGAAAGAATTTCTCAAATCAGACTACTAGTTCCTGAGATTAGAGCATTCAACTGAACAAACAAACCCTCCAGCTCTATAATATTAGTATAGATAATGTTAATAAATAAAAAATTTATTCAAATTTTTTTCTACATTGTAGAAGACAGTGACGATACATTACGTAAACGCAACATAATCAAATCACCAAATTTCACTAGCAATAGTAGCAGCCAAGAAGACATTGACTCCATTATGAAATACCACCAGAATATGCAGGAAAAAGTTGCAGAGAATATGGTATTGATGACGAAAAGTCTGAAAGAACAGTCACAGATTGCCAGCAAGATTATACGTGGTGATACAGAGGTAATTGTGCATTTTTCTTTTATTAATTAGTTACTCCCGAGGTGTGTCGTGTGCCGTTCACCCTTGAGCTAGTTGTCAAATAAAATCGGCTGAGCGCCTTATGCTCGCCTTAGTAGACCGGTGAAGCTGTTAAGACCTTGCTGGGTCAATAGCGTAAGCAGATCGAAAAAAAAAGTAGTTACTAAATTGCATAAAAGTTTATAAGGAAATAATTAATTGTTCTTATTTCAAAGTAACTGGAGGAGCCGGAGGCCCCCTTGGTTCTTAAAAAAAAAAACATTTTTAAATAAAAATAAACTTTTATGTTTGCCTCACAAAATTAGCATATTTTTACCAAAATAAAAATTTAGTAAACAAAATATCTCTTTTGCTGTCACTGGAATTCGAACTGGGGTTACATGAATTTTCGAAGCAACCGATTTCTATCTGAGTTATTTTTGTTTTGACAGCGGTGGAAAAATTTACCCTTATATTCTAGCTATATTTATTTATTTGCCTGAAAACTCAGACACAAAAGTTTTCTATAAATGAAATCTAGCTTGATCGATTTATCGACCCCGCAACCACCTTCATACTAAGTTTTACGGAAATTGCTGACGCCGTTTCCGAGATGCTGAATATATAACAATATAGAAATATACAAGAATTGCTCGTTTAAAGGTATTAGATTCTTATGTATTGTTTATTATATTACTTATTTACTACTTAAAACTGCTACAATTTTATTTATTTCATAGGAAAGTAACGATTATATAAAATTCAAGGTTAAAATATTACAGTATGAAAGAACACAACTTGATACAATACTTTGTCTTATCTATTTTTTAAATGCATTAATAGAGTATCCAGTCAATCTAGTTTATTGTACTTCAAATAAGATCTAAATTAACATGTATATACAATGTATTCCATACATATCTTGTTTATAAAGATTTCTCCGATTCAGGTTTGTTCAAGATGTTTTTCTTCACCATTAGACTATAATCTTACCCTTCATACTTGTTTGAATTTGCATATGATAAACTGATTTTCCACTAGTCAAATTACTCGATCCCTTCCACTCCTAAAAGGAAAATATGATTCCTAATGTTTAGTTTAGGACATCCACAAATTGATTTTCTTAAGAAATGTTTTATTTTCGAACTAACTATGCTATTGACCCAGCAAGGTTTTGACAGCTTCAGCGGACTACGAGAAGAAATGAACCATCAATATAATTTGTGAAAAATACAAATATAATCATTTATCTCTATATTTTTAGAGTAGCTAGATTTTTTTAAAAGGTTTACTCATGCCCATTGGATTGAATTTGATCAGTCACTACTTTTTGTTTCTAGGCTTTAGTAAAGTCATCAGAACTGACTGATCGGAATGTGATATCATTGAAAGTGGAATCTGAACGACTTCAAGAACACAGTCGAAGCGCATGGAAATGTTGGCTCTGGATCATGCTCGCCATTGTTATGGTGATATTTATTAGTGAGTTATTACTTTTAGTTTTTTTTTTTTTCAAATTATTTTTTAATAGTTTCGGGTGTCATGCCGTCTGTTGTGACGGCATACAAGTCAATTTTTCTTCTGTGGAAAACTAATAATATATGTTTCACATCAAAAAAATATCGAAATCTATTCAGGAACATTGTAAACTTGCTAGAGTTAATGAAATTTTGAAAAAAATAAATAAATAGGACATTAGTTTAGAAACTATACAAAAACCCTATATTAAAAATGAATGGGTTGATGTATATCTTAAAGGAAGCAAGTAGATTACATACTACAGCGGCGGGTCAGGGAGGCTATCGGCGTGGCGGCGCGTCGTTACAATATGCGTTGCCACGTTATAGGACTTTGAATTTTTGTTTTGAAATCTTGAAAAAAAAAACTTCTTCTTCTTTAATTTATGGTACCGTGTGTAAGCAATACACAATTCCGCCAATGTCATGTAGATTGTAGGTACAGAGTGTGCACTGACTGTGGCAGATAGTGTCATAAACGAAGGGAACCGAGTTAAAAAATGTAATTCAAAAACGAAGATAGTTAATTTTGTATTGAGACCGAGTTATTGTGTTTTCCACAGATATACGTAAAGGCAAGCTTAGATATGTTTTGATTAAGAAATAGACAATCTGATTAAAGTTTAATTTTGTAAATTTTAATAAACAATGAAATATTTTATTTTTGATTATGCCATATTTATTTCCTGTCGTAGATTATTCTTTTATGCACATTACCTATGAAAATAAATTTCGGATGTTTTTCTTTAGGATTTGTCTTATTCATGCATTTACTTTATTAAGATTTTTTGCTTCCACAGATATGGTTTTGTTCATGAAGGTAATGAAAAAAAGAAAATATGAATTGTAATTATTAGTTATCCAAATGTGGTGTCTATAATTTGAAATTATGTTTAGTGTTATTAATGTAATATTACTTGCTGTATGTAAGGATAGTTTTTTTTGTATTTATTCTATGAATATGGGTAAATGAACGCATTAAATACTTATGTAATTGATAAGTCCTTTTAATTATACTCCTCAGCTTACTTTATTTTAGCGTAAACAACTTACCTTTTGTGCTCAGCTCCTGCGTATAAGAAGGTAATTAAATATTGAAAAAATTGTAATATTATTTCACAAAAAACAGATAAAATGATTTTTAATATGAAGTTTACTTAAAAATTATTGCATATAGTACCATAGTAGCAAAATACTTTTTTTTATTTGTAATAAATAGTGCAGGAGAAATAAAACACGATATATTCAATCCAATATAATAATTGCCTTTATTTAATATTTTCCTATATAATTATAAGTAATAAGAAAGATATAATATTTTATCGTCTATTCGTTGTATCTATATTTTTGGTATAATTGTCTATGACTTTTTTTTTAATAACGTTATAGCATAGTTAAAATATTACATGCTACATTAATTCCTTTACGGCGCTGGCATATTGTAACAATATTGTAGAATATGTTCAGCATAGGTAATCTTTTTAAGTAGGTAAATAGTATCTTTGTAACTATTCATACAACATATTCTTATCTGTACCAATTTAATTTTTAACCCGTTCTTGAATTTTAAACTTCATCTTAGTTATAACTAGGTAAAATACATAGATTTTTGCATTAAAAATGCTCTCCGTGTGATGTTTCTCATTGCCAATTTTTTTATCAAGTTCTGTAAATATGAATATTATTATAAAACTACATTATTTTATAGCAAAGTATACCTTAACAATTTATGTACTGAAACCTTTCTAAAGCGTAAAGATTAGTAATAGAAAAATCGATCGTGTCATCTACAGTCGTTCAATAATAAAAATATTAAATATGCACGTCTCTTAATATTTCATGTACTAAAATTTTTTCACAAGTGTAAAGATATAATAAAAAAAAAGAAAAAAATCAACCCTGTCGTATTAGGAAAAGTATTAGAACCTCTTTGTATGTAAATTGAAGGTTTTTTTCTACTTTATTTTTGACAACCAATCTTTCAGATTATTACTGCCATTGTCGTGTAGTTAATAATATTACAAGCGTCGTGTGATTATTTCAATATCCTAACCAGATGGTGGCTCCCTTGTTAAAACTTTCTGGAGAGTTTTTGTGGCGTCTCAGAGTTTCATGCTCCGTGGTATTATTTTCCATTCACTTCACTTATGCACAATAGACTAACTATATTACGTAAAACACCACCAAATTTACAAAATGTAGAGTCTAATAACACAAGATTATGAATAAAATCCACTACATGACAGACTAAAATCCCGCCAAAAATTCTAAATTGAAGTTGATTGATAATACAAATATTAAATGAGAACTTAATGTTGTCAGTGAAGAAAATACTTTTTTTCTCGAACTTACTACGCTATCGACCTAGCAAGGTTTTAACAGCTTCAATTTCTATCTATAAATACGTTTCCTAAAAGCGCACTAATTTAATAAGGAGGGTGATACATTTGTAATATTCGATTAGCACTATCATTTTGATTATCTGTGCGTGATTACACTGGACCATTAGTTCCCATACATTTACAACTACGAAAATTTTCAAGACTAATCCAATGTTTATCTATTATTAAAACTTTTTATTGATACTAAAAATACAGTGCCAATTTGAAAATAGTTATTTACTTGCACTACGCGAGTGTTTGTATCTTCTCCATTTATTCGACCGCAATATGTAATAGATATTAATTTTTATTATTGACGGAGTAGCTGTTTATTTTTGTACTTATCTAAATACTTTTGATCGTTGACGCTTTTAGTTGTTTCTCTTATATACGTGATAAAATGTTACTACATAAGACTTACATTTTTACAAATGTTTGTAATCCGCTTGATAATATGTGATAGCCTAATCTATGTGGCTTAAATATTCTATATATTATTTTATATGTTTATATATTATATTCTGCGAATTTAATTCACCTTTAGTCTAAAGCGTATTTCTATTATTAAAAAGTAAAGCTGCTATATTTTTTCGTAAATATGTTCCTATTTTTTATCATATACGTCAGTCAACTCAAACTTCCAAATTTTGTTCGGTCCAATTTCGGTGACGTAGAGATGAGATCCGTTCCTTGTTACAGCCAACGAATGTGGGTTTGTAAATCCCTATAAAAAATAACACAAATATTTAATATTTTCACGTATATTCTATGCGAAACATTAAAAACAACGGTGTTATTACAAAAAAAGTTAAATACGTATTGAAATATTTAATACTGGCTTTTAAAAAAGTTTGGGTACTTTCGTATTAAATGCACCGCGTTCGCCGAACGTTCATCTTACTATTTTATCTCGCTTTGGTTAGACTTGCGAAATAGGATTTAACGCATTTAATACGAAAGTACCCAAACTTTAATGCAAATATTTAATACGTATTTAACTTTTTTGTATTAACACGGTAACTGTTTAACACTTTGACTGCCACACCGTACTCACGTGTTTCTTTTAAGATGCGACAGATTAATTATTACAATTCTAAAAAGATCTACCGCTCTTGTCACCTTTGACCACCTTGGAGTCACAAGAGAAACCGTGGCAGGTAATATATGACCAACGTTGCAGTCAAAGTGTTAAATTATCTAAAGTGTTACTTACAGTGCTAGGTTCCCAAGTATCCAGAATATTCCCATCGACAGCATTTACGGTAAAACCTCTCACGGCAATGTTCTGTGACGTAGGTCCATTAACAGCGTAAATTGTGTCACCGTGAGAACTTACAGCAAACACCTTACCTAAAGTTGGGTCTTCAATAATGGTTGCAGGGTCCAACATATCAACATAGCTTTTTAATCCAGCCTTTAGACATACAATTCTCATGTTCTCCCTATCAGCAACGCACACAATATCTAATTGCTCCAGTAATGTCACACTGTGCGGTACATATAATGTCAATGGGTCTGAATGCGATGGAATTGCCAACAATAAGATCCCAGCAGCGTTGAATTTCAAAATTTGATTGTTACAATACCCATCGGCTACGAATATTTCGCCAGTGCTAGCAATGGCGACAGACGTTGGCATACAAAGTAGTACGCGACGTCTGTACGGAAACCCGGCAGTAAAAGGCTCTCCTATAGTTAAGCTTGGGTATTTGTGGTTGTTTGGAGTATACTGAAATAGATAACTTTATTATTTTATATATAAGACACAAGTAAGGCCGTGCATGGAATACTGTGTGCATCTCTTTGATGGTTCTGCTCAATACCTCCACGATGCACTAGACAGGTTGCAGCGATGGGCTGTCTGTATTGTGAATGATGCAGACGTCACTAACAACATTGAACCACTTCAGTTGCGAAAAGACATTGCCTCACTGAGCGTGTTTTATCCTCTGTAACTGAAGAGCTATTTAACCTCGTTCCATCTTCTCCTTTCCACTACAGAACTACACGGGCGGGTATATGCCTCCATAGTTTTACAGTAGCAACCATCCCGACAAGAACGATGAAGTTCGAAAGTTCTTATTTTTGTCGCACTGTGAAGATATGGAATCGTCTCAAAGCCAGTGTGTTCCCTTCCTCTTGTCACTTTGGGTCCTTCAAACGAGGCGTGAAGAAGCACTTTCTCAGGTCGGCATGATAGCGATGACTGCCGTTGCTATTTAACACTGACAGTTCCCATTATTTGTGGACTATACTGTACTTTCCATTAGGTACCGTGCCATCTTTTTCCCGAACCAGTTTAAAAAATTATAACACTAACAATGTCCTGAAGTGTAACAAAAATGCCCAATATCATACCTTGAATACTTGATGTTTGGCCACGTCAGTAACCCAAACGTTATCATGGTGATCAACGGTGAGGCCATGCGGCATATAAAATGCATAAGCTCCCCAACTGTGCAACACGGATCCTGTACGAGGATCAAGGACAAGAATTGTGTCCTCGATTATAGGACCCTTGTCCAAATTTTGATAAATGTTTGATTCGTTGAAAGTACTGTGAATAGAAAGTACGGAATTATTATATAAACAAATTAACTGAGATTGCGAAATAGATTTCAGCTAGCTTTGCTATGTAAGTCGGTTTGCTATGGTAGTTATTGTGTTTCGTCATTTAAAGCCGTTTGTATGTACGATTTGATGCCAATAAACTTAGTGCAATTGGCCCCAGCATTAAAATAACAGCTTTTATGCTGTAATGGCAAAGCTAATGAATTTATTACTTACTTGTCGTCCCATATCCTTTCAGCTCTATGAAATATAACAGGTTGGCCCAAAGAATTAATCGATACACCAGTTATTTGTCCAACATTTAACGATTGTTGCGGCCAATCTTTTACTTCTTGAGGTCTTAGCACTACTTCATCTTTAGGCTGAAAAAAGAAGTTTAAAATGCGTGTCTACACATATGGTACGTTGTTACAATAAACCAGATACATACCAAATGCATATCCAAATTTTTCATTATGTCATCGTTAGCACCATAATTGAAGTAATCGAAGTTTTCTCTCACGGCTTCAGGTTCACAGTTTATACCGATAATAACGCAAACGAATAACAATGTTGACAACATTTTTAATATATTTATTGTGATCAAACTATCACCGGAATTCATTTGCTGTACGGTAGGAAAGTTATTGATTTCTCTAATTTTAATTACACGCATGCGCAATACAGCAATGGCTTCTGTATTATATTCTCAAGGTCAAAATACAGGAACAAACACTATAAATAAAATACATACAGCTATAATCGAGTAAAGATAGATTTATTTCTAAGAGTTACTTAACAACTTAACTGGTACAAAGAAATACATCGCGAAATAAGAATTAGGTACAGATATTCGTTGTCAAGTTCTTACATCTTAAGCTAAATATGAAAATAGAAGGTGAAATTTAATTTCATTTTATAGAATCAGTCTCAAATCAGCATGGTCGTTAGAATTAATCGAATATCAACTATCCGCAAATTATTTGAAGATAGCGGATGGATGATAAAGTTTTTAGGTATTTTAGCAAAAATAAAACTGAGCAGGTACTACTGTCCACGCCATTCCGAAATTGGTTGATCCCAAATGTAACCGGTTTCTGTCATTGAACATATGGCATTGTAATATCTCCCAGGGCTCCGGCAATATGACCATGAAGGGCATTTACATCGGAACAATGTCTGAAATTCCTCTTTGCACACTTCATTCCACCAGCACGTCCTCTAAAATCGTTATCAGTGTTTTATTCTTCATTAAATTAAAAAATTATAAATATACGTTAATAATTAGATATATTACAAACCTCTGTGACATATTCCTTTACAGTTTGATCCGAATAACTTCGTTTAGAGATCGATGCTGTTTCCAACATTTCACTCAGCATTATCATTAACATCAATATAGTATATTGTGCCTGTAAGTCAATATGCACAACAATCACACGCGAATATTTACAGGAGGCACAAGAATGCACAGAAAATTGTTTCTTACCTTAACCATAGCAGAGTTTTAGTATCAAAATATGTTAGTTTCGTAAAATGTAACCTTATCATTTCACGCCCCCTAACGGTGTAGGTTCCTACTTAAATTTCAACGTGTAGTTAGAAGCGTTCCGACTTTTTGTCGTCCTTTTGTGTTATTGATTTGTGAAATAAAGTAGATATACGGAGGTGCAAATGCTATACTACTTTGCCAAGTTAGATAATTCACATTTCAATCCACTTGTAGTCTACATGAATTCTTATTTAGTGTATATGTGTAGGGTATCTTATTTAGTCTGAATAAGATATAAAATGATAATAACGTAAATAAATATAGTTTATTTCTTATATAACTGATTAAAACTAATACGTTTCCGTCTAGTCTCTTATTTAAAAAATGCAACAATAACAATAGATGCGTAATAATATATAGACTATATTAACTAATAGTAAATAAATACGATAAACAATAAAATATTGAGTTTTTATATAATTAAAAGTAGAAGTTTAATTAACCAAGAATGGCACTGAAATATATATAATCCTCTTTGTTATGAACATTAAATATTTTTTGATGCAATCATATTAAAACTAAAATAAAAAAAAACTGTAAATCATAAAGTTAGAAAATTATGTAATTAGTTATGAAATTTTTAAAAATTATTTTTGCTAAATCAAAGATGATATTTATTAAGAGTTATAAAGTTATTAACTCGTAAATTTCAAACTATAATGTATTTTTAATGCTAATAAGGAAGAGGAATATAAATAATTTTAGCTATAAGGGACTACTTTAATGAACTTTGGTCAAATACAGTACTACTACATTTGGAATTGCATCATCTCTCTTGAACCTTTTCGATACATTCATATAGTCTTCATACTAATTACATTGCTTGAATGTTTTCAATATCATTGTCTTCTCCGTTATCGTGTTCTTGGCGTCTATGGATATTTTCGGCGTTTTCTCTGTAAAATATTTTGTAAATGTAAATTTTGAAAACAATTAGTTTTCTCTTATTGATTAACTTACTTTTTTAAAGGTGTTGATAGCATTAGTAGGTAACAAAGATTGTAGCCCAACCTGAGAGAATGGGTTGGAGAAGCCACCTTCTCATTGCACTGGGGAGGCTGACGAGGGGAGGCGACTGGTTATGTACCCAGTAGTCTCTCTACAGTAGGGCGAAGCCTGGCGTCTCTTCGCCTGCTGTCTAAGCAGGTTCGATCCCTAGCCCCTACCTTACGGTGGACAGTACACCATGGGGTTTTAGCCCATGGGAGTCGGACATAACCTACTCTCTCCCCCGGGAGGGTGGCGTATTCATAAAGAATCTTCCCACGTTAATAAAAAAATAGGTAACAAAGATTATCTTTAGAAATTGGGGTTAAATGTTTTCAATAGTTTATAGTTTCGGAGAGTTAGTGTTGATCGATGTGACGGAAGCTTGAATCCTTGCGTATGACCTGAAGATTTCGGTGAAGAGAAATATCATAATTAAAATATAGCAAGGTGGTAGAGTTTTCTCTAAGCCCATCTAAGTATCTACCACTCTCAATTTGTAGCCAAGAGCCTATAGGCTTCTTCCGGCAACTGCAATTGAAAGCCAGTCTCCATTTAGGTTAACCTTGTTTACTGTCTTTGTTCATTGTTATTTAATGTCAGCTGAGATTTTGGTCAAATGTTAAAACCTTAAAAATATGAAAAAAAGACAAATTATGTGATGATAATGACAATAGAAAATAAAATAGTGCGTGGAGTCCTCCACGCGGAAGTAGTGACACTTCGTAACGTGGAAATGAGAATAGGAAGGGTATACTTGGATTTTTAGTGAAATCTTATTGATACTTTAAGACACATTTTATTTACATTGCTTACAATTCACAATTGATCGCATCTTTTAATTATCATTTTCGAGTGGAGAAATATCCAAGTCTATAACATTTACAATGGAATTATGATAACTGAAGTAAGATACGAAATGTTCGATTATTATATATTTTTCTGTTCTGTTTCTTTCTATTCCCCCTCCCCAGGAGCGTTAAATGTTTAACGCAACAGTATTTTCATACCCCTTCCAAGGTAGTGTTAAATGATTAACACAACCTTATTGGAAGTCGCATTAGAAATTTCACTTCAAAAAGAAGTTGATGACACATGATGTTAGTTTAATAATTGGTTGTCTGTAAAGTCGGTTTACGGACGATAATTTTGCGTGATAACGACTTGACGCATCGGCCAATGGAGTGGAAGAGAGATAAATGCGTCACAAGCCGAATGCTTAGACCGATCGCGTCTCTCTATCGCCTGTTCCGCGCTCTCGATTACACGCTCGGCTCGAGTTCAACCTGACAACGAGTCATGCTTTTGCGTGCGTGCAGCAGGCGTTTATCGATTTATAACAGGTTATCACGTCAAAAATGTAACATTATATATGCAAAGTTCGACTGCCAGAATTATCATACCCATATATAACTATTTCTGCCATAAAGTACCTACTAATACCTGCGCTACTGTGTTAAAAAAAACTAAAATATGAGGCATTCCAGCTCAGTCGTCAAAAGTTATAACCTATGTATAATAAGTATCCCCGGGGTTGCGGCCTTCTTCATGCTGATATACTACTATAACTATAGCAGGAATCACTTGGCGTCTGTTGGAATGTGAATCTAGTTACTACTTCATAACATAAAAAAAATTACGTACGTATATTTACTCATCGATGATTGAAAAATACTTTTAGGGCAAAGTCGATAATAAGGCCAGCATTCGCCGCCAGATTCTCCAGCCTTCTGAGCTTCTACATACTCAGCAAGTTTGTTAGCGTATGGTGATTTGCTTGGTCTGATGAAAGGATGCAAAGAGATTAATGGTAAAAACATATTAGCGAGACATTAAGCATATTGAATTTTCTCGGGAAATTACCTAAAGTTATGTTTAAGATAAGTAAAACGCTTATTCTATCTGAGTAGATTCCACTCTTGGTGTGTACTAATGTATTTGTCACATTTATCTATTACTTTGAATTTAACAGTAATCTTATCAGTTAACGGAAAAGAAAACATTGTCAAGAAATCGTAAAAATAATGAGAATTGCATTTATAGTACAGAAATGTAATAGTGAATTATATTGATATGAAATTTCACTCCTATCATATGTAGCAGCTATTATGAATTCATGATATAGATAACACCTCTCTAAATGTAACATACTATATGCAAAAAGGGTGTATCGCAGCAGTCAGCATAAAAAAGTTTTGTTTGTGACCTTGAAAAAGTCTACAATACGAATGATAAAAAAAATCAGAAAAGCTTTATTTGCATTTGGAACGCGATGTCACATGAAATGTAGCAGTTATAACAGTGACACGGTATGGTATTATTATTCTCAGTTTATCACGTGTGATAACCGTTATGATGCCTTTATTTTTGTCTTCTAGTTTGTCGCGATTCAGGATTAGCCAGGAGGTTATTGATAAAGAGGTTTTAGGCGACCACTGCCTGTTAACTGTAAACTTTTTTGTTGGCCGCTCTTTTTTAATTACACTATACTTACTTCCAGGCAAAATTACCGTCATTTGATCGTGTTACATTAAAAATAAATCATAAACGTTGATGGCTATCAAAATACGTATATACTATTATGTTAGTGAATTTGTTTCTAAATATTAAACATTACATGATTTAACTTTTTAAAAATTTGGTTTCTTACGTAAAAAATAATTTCATGACTTCACCGAGAAATCCAAAATTTGTAAGAGGATGCGCTTGTATCTCACAAATCGCCCGCAGGAGACATTCTTTTCCTGACATACCAAAGTTGGCCAACATGTCTTCAGCTATTCCGTACATTATAGCTCTGTAAAAGAGTATTATATTTGATCTGGTGAAACTTAATTGCATAGGAAACTTATTACAGTAATAAAGTTCTGAGTAGATTTAAATGCAATTACCTGTAATTTCATTAGAATTAATTTATTACCTCGTTGCAATGTTAACACTAATTCGATTTATAAAATTTTCGATCTTTTTTATGTCATAGGAGGAAAACGAACATGCGGTTCACTTGGTGTTAAGTGATCGCCGCCGTTCATAGATACTAGCAACACCAGGGAAGTTATAAGTGCGTTGCCAACCTGTGTTTGGGGCACGGGGAAGGGTCGATAGGGAGGAAGGGGGTTGGAAGGGAGGGAAGGTGGGCCTCCCGCGCTCTCACTGACCGAACGAAACGCAACAATGCAAGCATTTCTGTGAGAGGGTTGTACTACCCCGAGTGAGTCGACCCATTCATACTAAAACCAGTAATAGCTTCAGAGTGGCTCTATCACCAAAAGCTGATATAACTGTCAATGATGATGAAGGTTAGTAATTGATGGATCACGAAGGTTTTTTTGTGATATACGGCCTTTTTTTATATTATATATCTTTAGCTCTTATACATGAGAACCAAATATCAATAACTACGATTTACCTACGGTTACTCACACATTTTTAAACAGTAATTATTTCCAACTTATTATTTGACTGCATCATTATCCTGACCAATATTATGAAACCGAAAGTGAGTTTGTTTGTTACGCTTTCGCGCTGTAACTACTGAACCAACAATAGTGAAATTTGACATACATATTGTTAGGAGTATTATAGAATAGGAAATTCATCCGAAAAAAAATTACTATTCCCAAGAGAAGCTGCGAGCAAATCCTAGTTTTATGATTTCTGAAACGATTACTGATATTTTTATAGAATATTAATTTCCGCCTAAAATGAAGACAGAAATAGCTTATTGATGGAACAATCATACAATTAAATTAAAGAAACAAATTACACAAAAATAATTACCTAAATACATGAATAAAGGAAAAAAAGTCGCAACAATTGGCAACACCATTTAGCAAATATCCTGTAGTACTATCAGTTTAAAATCGGTTCAGAGTAAAAATGTTTTAAGATTATTACAGGCTTGCCTCTGGCCGCGACTTGGTTCGCGTGGAATAGTTACTATGAGCTAACGCTAACGCGCAGCTGAAGAACCGAAGAAAAAAACAACCCAATTTTTAAATTTTCTTCGTTGGTGCTCCGCTCCTGTTGGTTTTAGCATGACGATTATAGCCTATAACCTTCCTCGATAAATGAGCTATATTACTCTGAACGAATGTTTCAAATCGGACCAGTAGTTCCTGAGATTACCCTCTACAACGTTACAAACTCGCAAATTTCGTGTACGTTAGAAAATTAAATGTCTTTTACAATTTTTCTTTTACGAATTCTGAAAGCATTATCTACAATTATTATACGTCTATCAATCTGGGTATGTATACTTCGCGTATACAAACGTTTTAGACATTTTCTTATATTGGCAATAAAATATAAGTACTTATAACTTGTTTTCTGGTTCTATTAAAATCTTTTGATTATCTGGACTCTGTCTGAGACTAATCAGTGACTTTCAGCATTACATTTAAATACGGACATTAATAAAGTAATACCGTAGAGCGTAGATATTGTTCTATTTTGAATATACAAATACCTAATATATGATTTCATTTACCGTGTATTTTGACAGGTAAAGTTAATGTTTTTATAAAACATATATTTTATAAAAAATATGCATTTTGTAATCATTACGTTTTAACTGAAATAACAATGCATGGAATTCTAAACGGTCTTATAAACTTCATGAGTCAACTGCCAAATGTTTTTCGTGAAAAGAATGCCTTGTGTTATTTATTGACACGAAGGTGAAAGTAACTGTCAACGACTAAGTAACCTGTCACATACCCTCGATTGTCCACATAATACGTCTGATCAGTTGTACTATATAATACTTGATAAATCTTGTACAAGACTTCGTCAGTCCTTTTGACCGTTTTGAATATAGCCTAAGTTCGGAATAGCGCATAATACAGTCAAGAGTTTAATACAAAAGAAAGTTAAAATATTATTATCTACACTATCTATACTAATATTATAATCTATACTAATATTATAATCTATACTAATATTATAATGCTCGAGGGTTTGTTTGATTGAACGCGCTAATCTCAGGTATTACTGGTCCGATTTGAAAAAAAAAAATTTTTGTGTTAGTTAAGTCATTTATTGAGGAAGTCTAAGACGCTAAAACCAATACGAGCAGAGCACCAATGAAAACTGTTTCAAAATTAGGGTGTTTTTTTCTTTTGTGAGCTTCCGCTGCGTGCTAAGCATTAGCCCTAAGTGTAGTCCAGTGAAGCTGAGAAAAAAAGGCTGTAAAGGCCTTGCAAGGTCAATAGCGTATTCAGTTCGAAAACAAAAAGTTAGCCCAAAGTAGCTCCACGGGGACTATGTTGCGGGCAAAAGCTAGTAGGAATATAAAATAAGCATTTATTTATGCTAAAGCGGTCTCGATGTTATACATGTATTCAGAGAGGTCAAAAAGATTGGCGAGGATTCTACGTGCTCCTGTAACCTACATAATGTTAGTAGTTTTATCTTAAACTAACCTTTTCGTAATACCTAACATTTATTTATAATTAAAACTTGAATCTTAAAATTAATTCCGAACCAAACCACTAAGAAGCATTAAAATTACGTGAAATAATCAATACCAATAGAATCTCTTTCCTCACCTCTCTCCGCCATGCAATCGATCAAGTACTGCCTTTTCTACTTCAGGTATGACAGCTTCGGGAACAGACCTCTTTCCTCGTCTTCTCTCCAAGTACTGTCCAATGTAATCAGTCATCATGGATAATGCCGCGTTGCCCATGGAACGACCGAGAATAGGAGGAAAATCTCCGTATGGGTTTTCATTGTCGGTCAAACCGAGTTTGTCGAAATCAACTGAAAATTACACATTTATTGTATTAATTTATCGGAATTGAATGTTAAGATATATTCCACTGTACTCATCGTTACGCAAGTACGACAGTATTATAAAATAATAGTACTCACTAGAATTCAATGCTATGAACATAATGACGCTACTCTAAAATGGAACCATTATCTCTTCATTTTTCAACATTTTTTTATTTAAGTATCTACTTAACTTTGTTTTTAAAGTTCTTGTTAAAACTCATCAGATAAGCCTAAAAATGTCTTAGGTATACAATTACAATTTTAATGTTTACCTATTGAATTTATGGATGGAAGATAAATAGAAGAACATGGATATGACTAATTAATAAGCTTTATTTATAATTTAGATGCACTGAACATAACACAAAAGTGAACATGACCTGATGGCAACAATTAAAAAAATCGCGTAATATGTCAAATTGTAATCATACCTCTAAACAAAATCGAGATATACCGAATTCATACGGAGCAAATTTTACCACAAAACCTTTATATGTTAAAATACAATTGGAAACATTAGGCTATTGTTGTTAATAACCAATTTTAATTTAAAATAAAAAACTCACTTGAGAATGGAAAGCTTATCGTCATATTCGAAAGGAATCCTTTTGGCGGATGCCTTACAAAAGGCATTGATAATGAAGGAGTTATCGCCATTGTTGTTCCAGGAGGTAAAGCTAAACGTCCGTCATTTGTTATCCAAAGTATCCTCTTTTGTCGTGAATGAGGTACATTTGCCTTCGCTAATTCATCATTAGGTGATGCCAACGGCAATAAAATTGTTAATACAATGCTTAGTATTACGCGAGGTATTGATGCATCCATCGTCAACCTGTAAAACTTTTTATAATTTCTTATTTGAGCTACTTTTCCTCGACTACTTTGATGGATACTTAATTATCTTATCTAGATAAAAAAGAAGTTGGAAGTATAAAGTCTAAACTATTGATATAGTTGTCATTCATTAATGACATTTACGTTTATTATTTTATCCTTTTATATACAGCAATGAATTAATTCAGAACTGGTAAGTGATGAATACACCAAGATATAATCACATACGTTTTAGAAATAATATTGCTTACGATATAGATGTGGATGGTTTCATCAGATCTATAGAAAGAAATTTTGATATTGATTTTAGATCGTTACCAGATTGGAAGGACTTGATTCGCACTTTGCATAAAACATCTACTGATTGCAAACAAAAAATTCAAGATGCAAACTTTCGTAAGTTGTTAATAATGAATAAAATTTATGTACAATGGTGCAGACTATCGCCTTTTACATTAACAGACAATTTTGTGCGAACGTCAAGAAAATGGCATAAAATAAAAAAGCATAATAAGCAACTAAATAGTCATGTACCATCAGATCTAACATTACCATCAAATATTACAATATGTGATGAAGAATTGAATGAGGCAAGTGAAACTGCACATCCCAACACAGAAATAGTGCCTTCAAAAGATTTAATATTTGAAGAAAAGATAAAAATTAATGCAGAAACTACTATCCAAATGAGTGAATCATTGCCAGAAATATGCTTACCGATATCTGTACGCACTAATCTACACAAATATGTATCGCCTTTGGATTCTAAAGACAGCTCTTTAAGCGGAAATACAGTAATTTCTTATAAAAATAAAGCAAAACCGAAGATAAAGGAGCCAGAATGGTTACTACTAAACCAAACCCTAGCGGTTAAATGTTTTCCTAAACGAATTATTATTAAAGAAACTTCTTTAAATGAACAATGTATAGCATTTTCACTGAAAAATTGTATCTCAGAAGCGTTACATGTGAGGTTTCAATGTGTTACAAACAAGCGCCTATTTAAAAAAATTCAAAATATTCCTCTTACTCCTATACGACTGTATCCAGGAATGGGAATGTTTTTTAAATTTGTTTTTAAACTTTTACAAAATGTGGAGGACTTTGTATCAAGCATATATTTTAAAGTAGGTCGTAATGTATTTACCGAGACCCCCGCAGAAGCACTTTGCATTCCAATCGTAAGTAAATTTAATGCTCCTCGTTTGGTGTCAGTTTCTGAAATAGTATCTATTCCACCTGTTTATATTTGGCAAATGAAATATGGCTACCCAAAAACAGCAGTTACTGTGTTAATTGCAGATAAGAATGACTATGATGTTCATATTACAAAACGGGTTGTAGACTGTACTGGAGATGAAAGTAAATTATCAGTGGAAGCGATCGCTCCTAACACAGAAAGTATTGAAGATAGAATGGTAGACAGTGAAATCGAATATGAGAGTAAAATATTGGCATCATCAAATGAATTACATAACGACGTGGAAACAATAAACAGTATAGATGTAACTTCCTCAATTTTGGAAGAAATTGTTGATCGATCTTTAGATTCATTTATGTTTGAAAAAACCCACCTATACGTGAAGTCACAGACAAAGCAAAGAGTAAATGTAGTCTTTAGTAAAGCCGAACGAATTGGTAAACATCAATGTTACTATGATTTTGAATTTTATGATCCTGAGACTGGAAATTTTATATTAAGAAAAATAGTAAAAGTATTTGCAGAAGTATTTCCACATCCAGTACAGATATATCCCACGATACTAGATATGTCTCACTCGGTTGTCAATCATGGATTTTGTAAAGATATTTTCACAATAACAAATACGCACAAGATATACTCAGCTGTGATCAAAGTTAAGCTGACAAGCAAAATGCATAAAATTTTCAGTATTAGACCAACAGAGGTAGTAATTCCTAGTACATCAAGCGTAAGTTTTGAAGTGATGTTTTGCTCAAGAGATTTTTCATCACCAGAAAATAGATTAGATGATTTGGTGCATTTTACAGTAAAAATTATTATCAGTGGTAATAAATTAATATACGATAATGTACCACCCCTTTTTTATGAAATTATCGTCCCATGTGCTTTGGAATTCAAAAAAATGTACAACGAGAAGTATTATAAAGAAATCATAGACAATATTTCAGAAGACACAGATGAACTGCGAAATTCACTAAATTAAAGTGATTAAATATTAATATTACAGTTTATTTTAACATATAAGCGAATTTGAAACGATGTTGGCTTAGCGGTTACCGTGTTCCGACATCGTGTCGATCGACGTAGGTTGATGTACTTAGGAATGACCGCGAGTTGTTGTTAAAGGAAAATATCGTGTCGAAAACATAGCCTGGTGGCAGGATTTTTTGTAAACCCGTTTGGCTAGTTCAAGTTGAAAATCTGTCATTAAGCTTCTATAGGTGTCTTCCAATAGCTACACTCGAGAGTCAGTGTATCTACTTTTAGAGTGTTTACCATTTTGGACTAAATAGTAATGTAACGTCAGCTAAGATCGTGATAAAACGCAAAAGCCTATAAAGTATATTAATCTAAGTCTAGCTCTTGTCTTGCTCGCGACTTCATCCGCGTGGAGTAGTTACTTCGGGCTAACATTAACACGCAGTGGAAATTCTCAAAATGAAAAAGAAACGATTTTTAAACATTCTTCATTGGTGCTCCGCTTCTGTTGGTCTTAATGTGATTATATAGTTTATAGCCTTCTGATAAAATAGCTATCTAACACTGAAATAATTTTTCAAATCGGATCTGTAGTTACTGAGATTACCCCCTACAACGACACAAACTCACAACGTCATAAACTCACAACCTCACAACGTCACAAACTCACAAACTACACCTCTTTATAATATTAGTATAGATTAATCTAAGACTAGCTCCTGCTCGGTAGTTCATCCGCGTGGAATAGTTACTTCGGATTAAAATTAACACACAGTGGAAGCTCTCAAAAGGAAAAAGAAAAGATTTTGAAACATTCTTCATTGGTGCTCCGCTCCTATTGGTCTTAGCATGAATATATAGCCTTATAACCTTCCTCGATAAAAAAGAGCTATATAACACTGAAATATTATTTTCACATCGGGTTAGTAGTTCTCAAGATTAACGCGTTCAACCAAACATACAAACCTTTATAATATTAGTATAGATGAACGAGTTTTATAAAGAGCTTTTTCTAAAGAATATCAACCGGGTAAGCCGGTAAGGGTAAAACCTGTTAACTGTTAGCCGACTTTACAAATGTATTACAGGTCAAATATCTTGATCGCCCGAACCCGCATAATATTCCAGACCAGATATACAGGTCACATTCAAACCGGTTCGCTGTAACAATCGGCAGTAAATCAGGTGGCTCTTTGGACAGGACTGTGGTGTATCTAATATATATTCTGTTGTAATCGAATATATATTCTAAATCGATAATCTTATAGGGAAATTTATCGATGTTATATATCAGCATGAGTTTACAATTGCTGAAGTATCATTGTAGTGACAATTATTAAAAAAAAAAACTAGATAAGAAATCTAAAAATTATTTTTATATAATTTTTTAATAAGTTTATTTTTATATTACGTACGTATATATATTCCATTTTACTTGCAAATTTTATCCATTGTAATGTAACATGAAAGTTAATCCGAAATTTATTTTGATCTTAAATGTAATTTATAAATCAGTAAATTTATAGAGATATATCTAGTTATTTTCTACTAGCTGATATTCAGTCGCATCACTGTGCATTAATTAGAACTTTAATTAAAAATATAACAAAGGATCAATTAAATCCAAAATATAAGTAAGTAGTCTAAAAGCGTCTAGGAAAAAATTCCTATCGAATAGCCATAATCCTGTGTTGATACTTCAATAGATTCAGCGTGATTAAACTTCAAAAGCACTGTATTTTAATTACATATTATATTAATAGAATATATATTAAATTTTATTTGCAAACTTTTATGATTTTAACTTATCATGAAATTTATTAAGAAACTCTTCTTTATTGTTAGTTCAATTTTTACATACCTATTTATATGACAAGACGTATTTTAATTTAAATATTTTCGATAATTTTAAAATATAATAAGCCGTATAATTCGATCGGTATTTGAACTTATATGAATTTATCAGCAGGTAGGAAGAACTATGGGTTTGCTACAAGTATTGTTACATAAATACATTAACAATTAACAATTATAACCATATACTTTTCTACTTAGGTAATGAAATTGTTTTCTAATCGATCACCTTATTGGTAATCGGCTGTTTTAAAATGCTGGACATGTTTTTTTAGTTTAGCATAAACGTGGAGGTATATAAAACCTTTGTAGAATATTTAAATACACAAGAACTAATGTGTAATGTTAAACGAAGTGACAATCTCTTTGTTAGTTTCGATTAAGTGTATGACATTTTTAATATTGTAAATTAAACGATGCCTGACATATCTCATTTTTTGGGCGCTATAAATATAGCTCAAAGTTCAGGCTTGCGTTTAACATAATTTAAACTATAATACAAAACATGTTGGTAATGTTATCATAAAAAACTAAAATTGGCATTTACGTTAAGCCATTATCGTGGTTAGTTTGAAGAAAACCAGGACTATTTTTAGATTATTTTTTCTAAATATTTCCCAGTGCTTTTTAAACGCAAAAACGTTTTGAAACAGTGTGTTTTGAAAGTAGAGTAGTTCAGATTCTTTTGTTTTTACAAATCAAATCTTTATAGCGGGAAGTATAGGCGTATTATACAGGAGTTTCGGTGTTTTGGGTAGTTTTAATGGAGTAAAATGTGTGATATACTCTTTTAAATACAAGTCTTGACTTTCAACGCATATTTACGGCCACAGGGACCATTAACGAAATGTAAGGATTTTTGACAGAAAACTCTAACGATGACATATTTGTGTGAAAATAAAACCTCTGAAGAAGACGTCGCAAAAATCTGTGGTTTATAAACATCTTTATTCTAGTAATTTCATTCAAACAAAGCTACTAACGCATGTTGGTTATAAATCCTTACTAATAATTCAAATGCTAATGTCAGTTTGTTTGTTACACTTACACGCCATAAGTTCTCAACCGATCGTCATGAAATTTTGCATACACGTTGTTGAGGTTACAAAAAAGGACATAAAGTATTTAGGATCATCTAAATAAATAAAATTCCCGAGATGGTATCAAGGATAAATTACCACAATCGAAGCTGCGAGAAAAGCTAGCAAATAAACAGTCACTACCTACATTACAAGCAATATAATCAGTGAAATATGTTGCGGTTTTGCTCTCTTTCCTACAAGTCTTGAATATTAATTCAAGATAAATTGTTGCATAATATATTAATTACAAATAGAATCACGTACTTTTTTACGCAAGCACACTTGAATTCGAAACAAAAAAGAAAATTTCTAGAATATCACAATGGCGGTGACAATCCCTACCAATATAAGAATAATTCATCTGAATAATGAATAATAAATTAATGTTATTTGTTAGAATATACACATTTTACGCAAAATATTTCCGCTTAAAACACTAAATGTATAAACTTTATCGTATTTAATAACTATGTTGTAATTTGTTTTATTTTATTAGAAACTCTTAGGTTAACTCGAAAATCGTAAAAGCAGCTAAAGCACACATTATTTAGGTTAAGCATTACTCGTTAACAGATGTATAGAGTCTGAAATTATAAGAGAGTAAAATAAAATGCATCGTAATCATTGAAAAGTCTTATTGAAATCTAAATGTTCTAACATATAATGTTTATATTCGTATGTATAGAAATTATTGTTGTATTTAACGAAGGATTGTAAAGTTGTTTGTATTTTAAAAAGAATTAGAAATCAAGACAGACTTTAAAATAATTAGTTTCTTTAGATAAGTAGATACTTGATTGACAACGATTAAGTAATTAATTCTGGCCAATCCCTCATAAAATTATGATTTACTATATTTATATATTATATTTAACTTTATTAATAACAATAGTTATGCCCCCGATCGAGTACCTGAGTTGAAACACTAGAAGAACCGAGATATAACTAGTTATGTGTGAAGATTTTTTAATGTTTACACACCGATTTTCATAATAATTGATTGATCAGTATTACTATTTATTGCTGAGTTATAGTAAAACGTATAGAATAAAATAAATCTCAGATATGGCAACATCGATTTCTATATAAGACATAGGTTAGGTTAGTTAGGTTAGATAGAAGATATTGCCTCCAGTTAACTATACATATAATAAGAACGTAAATCTAACGAGCCTGTATTTTTAGATCTTAGTAAAAAATTTGTTGCAGGTAATACATACATACGATACAATGTTTAGAACTTTCTTTTTGTTTGAACATACATCACTGATAAAGTTCTGCATTCATGATTTATACTTTTCGGTTCGGTTCGGTTCGGTTTAACAAAATTTGTTATAATTTTAATGAGGACGCGATTTAAGTTCGAAAGAAAAGTAGATTAGACGAATCAAATGACTATGAGTCACTATTTTGTACATCAGGTTCGACGAGGACGAAGTCGTGGGCACAACTAGTTAATTTATAATTTTGTGATAAAACTAACAATTTCCCGTGATGTTGCACGCGTTTGAAGTACTAATTATTTTCGACTCCGTTTTATATCTAGAGTTAAGATATTTATCAAATAATTCATGGCTGTCGGAAAAGTGATTAATTAAAGTGTGAGTGTGTTGATTAAGTGATTTAATAGAAACTTTCATCAACTTTTTCACCATCTAACTTTGAATTTCCAAAGATCCTTATTTAGTGCTCACCTACAGTGTAAAAATATTTACATATGCAAATATGTTTGACGCAAGTAATTTGCGTATTTTAGTTGACTGATTGAATAAGTTTCTTTTTATATATATTGGCAATTTCAAATAATACCAAATTGCTTAAGATAAATAGTTAAACAGAACGACAGTTTTAATAGGTACTTTGGTAGCATTGCAATAAGACAAAGAACCGACAAGTGTTGCGGTGAGAATCGGAAAATTACCATTTCAGTTAAATGTGTTATTGTTTTAACTTCTAGAATATTTTGTAGCCCCATCATGACTCTTCGACCTTATTTAGTGTCGCTGTGGTTTTGAAAACATAATAACGTGTTCTACTTTTGTCGTGTTGATCAACGGGAGAAGTTTACATGCACGATTTTGATGACAAACAGATATGAATACATTTTATTAAATTGCTGTGTAATATAAAAAAAAATCTAAGTATAACAATCATAACGGGACGGGTTTATTATGATAGGTCTATGCCGTGGACTGATATGTACTAAGGAATCTGTGAATGATGATAGTGACGAAAATATATATCATGTTTATGCTAGAAGTCTGTATTTGAACGCACATCACGCAAAATTTACTTTTTTTTATATCATAGGAGGCAAACGAATAGGTGGGTCACCTGATGTTAAGAAATCACCACTGTTCCTAAACACTTGCAACACCAAGGGAGTCGCAAGTGCGTTGCCAGCTTATGTTGGGGGGCGGGAATAGGGACGGGGCAGTAGAGAAGACGAGACAGAGGAGGGGGAAGATGGTCTTCCGGCGCTCGCACTGACCAACCGAAACGCAACAATGCAAGCACATGCAAACACGTTGGTTTTCTGTGAGAGGGTGGTGCTACCCTGGACGAGCCGACTCATTCATGCTGAAACCAGTAATAGCTTCAGCGTGGCTCTTCACTTGGCCCTTATCTATTAATACAATATCTTAATTTAATATACACTTACATTTTAAATATTCGAGATTTTTATGAACTACGTAAAAGACAGACAATTTTTGTAAGCAATGAGTGCCATAAGCGCTCGCCTTAGTAGTCCGGTGAAGCTGTTAAGACCTTGCTGAGTCAATAACATAGTCATTTCGAGAAAAATAAAAAGTGTTTAGTTTTACTTTTAGACGCTCGGTTCTAAGAAATATTACGCTTACATCAACTACTATACGTTTATTAAAGTTTTAAGAAACTAATATTTTAGTTTTCTTGCCGTGGAGAAGTGGGGCAAGTGGGAGATGCTAATATTTTTATGTCTGCACATAAAATATACTGACGCAGACGAATTCGCGGGTAACAGCTAGTATGAACTGCCTATGTACGTACCAATTAAAATGAAACTTATGCGGTGTTATTACAAAAAAGTTAAATACGTATTAAATACTTGCTTAAAGAAGGTTTCGTACTAAATGCACCACGCTCTCCGAGGCAAGTTCGCGTTATCCTTTTCTCACAAGTCTAACCTAACCTAACCAAAGCGAGACAAAAAGCAGGATGGCGAACAGTCAGCGAGCGTGTTCCATTTAAAACGTAACCTTTTTAAAGACACAAGTATATAAGCAAGTATTCAATACGTATTTAACTTTTTTGTAATAACACCGATGGATTCTATGGTCTAAAGAATTATGGCACAGTTTAATATTCCTCAGGCTTCGCAAGGATCAACCGGATTTTGAAGCCCATAGTGAGCTTGAAATATTAAGGAAGAAAAATATCGTAATGTATGGTTATTACAACCATAAACGCTTATTAAGATTTTGCTATAATGCATTGGTGGTGTATTTCAGAAGATATGGAATGTCGGGATTTATTCTAAGTTTAACAATATATCATCGAGTTCATCATTATTTGCTATTGTGTTCAATAGCTAACATACTTTAAAGTAAAATGTCTAAAAATTTTTAAGTGTATACTTAAATATAATTAACTATTGTTTTATTACTTACTAGCAAGTGATCGCAATTTTATTTATGTCTGCATTTATATAAAGTATTGTATTTGCATAGATCCCTATTAAAAAAAATTGTAGTATTAAGTTGTTCCTTAAACATCAGGTTAAAGTCCCGACAATACAAGTCCTTTCACTAGCCGATTAGCCAGTACAAACAGATAAACAGACAAACTTAAAATATGTTGTTTTTTGTTATAAGTACTGTATATATTTTTAATTTCATTTAGTAAAACGTTATACAGAGAATCTAATCGTATTAACTGGAATAAATTAATTATTGCATTGTGAGTGTGCTTCATATAATGATCTTCTTCTATTCCTGTTACAGATCGTTCTAATAAAACTAAAAAGACCAAATTTAGTTTAATATGAACAAAATATAAAAATAATCAAGCTTGCATTATCATGCGGATAAAATCTTACGTGCTCACTTAATGCACTTAAATTATATTTTACTTTCGACCCGTTGACACAACCATAAGACGTTTTTACTAAATAATAAATTAAATTACTTTACTTCTCAAATAAGAATCTTAAAGTTCTTTCGCTTATTTATGATTATTGTTGTTTTGGTAACAAATATGTATGTATGACTCGAGTATTTTAAAAACATGAAGTCATGCTCAACAAAAATTTTAGTACAAAAAATTCAGAAGATTATTCAAAATTGTATATGTAGGTTATCTTCGCAAAAATTACAAAAGTGGATAAGGACTCACTTAGTATCGTAGGAATTGTTTTGTTGTTTGCTAAAATATTTATTTCATATCGTAGTCCAGTGACGCTGTTAAGACTTTGCTAGGTCAATAATGTAATCAGTTCGAAAAAAAAATCATATAAGTATTATTAATTAATAATACTTATTCCTCAATTATTTCAAGTTCAGTGACGACTAATATTGAAAATGTAACATTTTTTTCCTCGATTTGACTAAGCTATTAACTTAGCAAGGTCTTAACAGCTTCACCGGACTACTTAAAAAAATATAAAATACGGCAAATTAGATGTTACTTCTAATGAGACATTAATTACTCTATAGAAATTTGTAATGTAATTTCATTATATAAAAAAATATTTATAATGAATTATTTATAGTGTTTTTGCTAGTCTTGGCAATTCATAAGATTACTTATATAAAGTTAATATAATTAATTATATCAATTTAAATACCAACTTTTTAAAAATTAATTTAAAAAAATTAATAACAAATAATAGTAATAATGGTACCACTTATATACGAATTAAATTCTGACATAGGGTTTTTTTTCTCGAACTAACTACGTTATTGACCCAGCATGGTCTTAACCGCTTCACCGGACTACAAAACATGACGTAGGGTAACTCAAGGGTAAAAATTAATTTACAATGTTGTTAATTTTTAAGTATTTCTTGAAAATTTGTTAGAGGGAGTTATGAGATTGTAAGAACAATAAAGGTACATAAATTATTATTTTTTTTCAAGTATTACGTTTCTTAAATAAACAAAACCAAAGCAAAATCACCTTGTGAATCGAATAATACTCTTTTTTTAACTCTACTTTTGGCAATTAATCTTTCAGATTATTCCTGCCATTGTCACGTAGTCAATAATATTACAAGCGTCGTACGATCATCTCAATATCAAGCGTCGTGTGAATCAATATTCTAACAAGATGATGGATCTCTTTTTAGAACTTCCCAGGGAGTTTTTGTGGTATCTCAGGATTTCATGCTCCGTGGTATTATTTTCCATTCACTTCACTTATGCACAATAAACTAACCATATTACATAAAACACCACCAACTTTACACAATATAGAGTCAAGTAACACAAGATTATGAATTAAGTATAAAATCCACTACATGACTTTACTTAAACTTTTGAAATCCAATTCATACAATATGCCAATGTGTATTATAACATACCTTAATTGTGTAATAACGGATTAACAAAGTGAAAAGAAAAAACATTTAATCCTTCTCTTCGCTTACAATAGGTTCAATGGAAAACAGTAGAATAAAATATTTATTTAATTTACAAGCGTATTATTAAGTAATGTTGAAAATATTTATATACGATTTAATATACTCGGGGAAAATGAATTTATTAACTACAAAAATATAGTTACACTCACCTTAATATCACAACTGTTAGGAATAAATGTTTATGTATGCACAATATACAGGGTAAACTTATGTCCTTGTTAATGTATTAAACACTAATTATGACACTGTATTATGGCGCGTCCTTCACGACGATTATCTTAAGATGTACTTATTAGCCGATAGCAGGTCAGCGGCGCAAGAGACGGCTTTGTTGCGTCGTTGCCAAAATTTCGCTAACTTTCAGGCACCGTTGTGCATAACAAACACGAATTCATGAAACGTCCTCTTTCGATGTAATCCGCGACGAATTTCTTTTTTATTATCGACAGCTCGAAAAGTCATGCGTGTGGCACGGTCACGTTCATCGCCGAGTCCTTCGCTGTATGTTATTTCTTCGGGCACAATATCGACAACGATTTCGTATTCACATGTCGCCGAATCTCTCTTTGCTAATTAAAATGCACGGGGCATCCTTCGCTTTCCGCATTGTAAAACAATGGAGCGTTGCACCCCGGGGTGATAGGATACGGGAACACATCGCTTATAGTTCGCACGTCATAAGGTCGTTTGTTTATTGGCTGGTTGTTATAATGAGAGTCAGTTAAGCATCTGATTGCGAGCGGTGGCTCTGCGATACCGGTACGGAATGGAGTCTCGGGCGGTTATAATCGTTCGACGTCGCCTCGCCAGTTGGCCACTGGGTTAGCGGTGTTCCTTTTCCTGCTTCGCTTCTTTAATGGATATCATACATAGCAATCTATTCCAAGCACGCTCATTAAATAAATATCAAATATGTGGATTTTAATGCGCGTCGTGCTAAATAATTAATGCGTTCAAGTAAAACCCTCAAACAAATTAATGAGCACAACTACGCAAACAATAATTGTATATGTAGTCCGGTGAAGCTGTTAATACCTTGCTGGGTCAATAGCGTAGACATTTCGAAAAAAAATTAAAATAAATAATTGTATATTTTTGCATTAAAACCAATTCTGATCTTTTAAATTAATATGGAACAGGCAATCTGAACACTAATATGTATTGGGATAGCGTGTACCATATTTGTGAATTACTTACTCAAGGGACAGTTATTAGCAATCATGACATTTTTTTTTCTCGAATTGTCTACGCTATTGACCTAGCAAGGTCTTAACAGCTTCACCGGACTACTAAGGCGAGCGTTTAAGGCACTCAGCCGATTTTATATTGGCAACCAGCTCAAGGGTGCACGGCACACCTCGGCTTGGCTGTTGCCCGTTGCATGCAAAAATCGCGACCTAACTTAGCTAACCTAGCTAACTATTCATATATGTTTGAGTTGTTGAAACGTATATGTGTACCAAGCATATCCGCCTCAACAACTCTTCCATATATTTTTGTCGAAAATTTGGAGAGTTTTTCAGTTCGATAAGGGAAAAAATTTAACAAAAATAACCCTTCCACCAAGATGTGTAGCGTGTAAGCGTGCACGTGTGTGGAGGTGATCGTGTAGTGTTGTAGCAGTGATGTATGGGTGTGTCACCGTATCGCGCAAGCAACGCACTCAAGGGCTCCCTACCGAGGGATCGAACCTAGGCTTGAGCCGCTGCCGTGGGAGGCCTAATCGGGTGTGCGGGAGCGAAATTAACCTCCAGACCGCGGCGGCGCGATCTGTGGTTACGCGGGCGTGGGCGTGAGCACGCTCTGTTACGAGGAGCAATCATGACTTTATGGCCTGGCCTCAGATTTAAAATGCATCCAAGTAGTATTGGCAGACATAAATTATCAGCAAATATTTGATAAAGAGAAACTATATATTTATAAAGTTTACTTTTCAACTCTGGTTAAGGCGACTAAAGAAATGAAAATTAAACATTATTTAACAAGGACGCATGAACAAATAGGATTAGAAACTTGACTGTTAGCACCCCCATAAATAATGCATTTTACAACAGCATTGTTATGGTAATTAATTTGGCCTACATACCTAACCCGGGGTGAAACTCAAGCTTATAATACATTACTTTATTACCAAAGTTCGTGTTTGTAAACGATGACTGGTCTTTCAAATATGTTTAATAGTATGTTACATTCAAGTTAATGCTGGTCAATGTTTGATTATTCGTTGAAAGAGTTGACTTTGTGAGGAAGAATGTACCTATACTCGTTTAAATGCACAGTTAAATTTCCAATATCTTTATTAAAACATTTATGCGACATCATAACAATAGCTATAACTTTATTAAATACGAGTCTGTTTTTTGTGCGGTTAAGAGATACAACAAAATATTTGTTTATTTTTTTCATTTTAAATATGGCAAAAGATCGTAAAAAAAGAATGCTGAAATTATGTTTCCGCGCAAAGTTGTTCACTTTTAATAATATACTTAAAATGTTACGATAAAGCTCTTATTTGAAAGGATAAAATGTCCATTATCCTTATAATAAAATCTAAAGTCATATCACGTAATATTCCTTGACACTAAAGAGATGAAGTTTGCAGATTTGCAAAACTGCCAATTGAAAGGTAATATGCGTCACTCAGGAAATGTCCAGTATAAAGTGAATACATATCACGTCTTCTTCTATACATGTATCTAACAAGAATGTAAATGTAATGTGTCTGAACTTTTTCGATTTTCTGTCTAGTGTCTAGGAATAAGACTTATTTACTTTGTAATAAAATACATTTCAATCATTTTTAGAAATGTCTCTCTGTCTGTTTGTATGAACATGCACCTCTGCTAAAGTATTGGGTTCAATATAATAAAATTATAAAACCTATCTTTGAGAATTACTTAGTCTTTGTTTCATTAAAATTGGTCCACTCTATCAAAAGTTATTGTAATTTTAATGACGACGCGGCGTAAGTATGAGAGAAAAGTAGATAAGTAAATAGGCTTAATACATTCTGGTGACTTTGTTAATCACTATTGTTTACATAGCGAACGAAGTCACGGGCACAGCTAGTATGAAATAAATGTGTTATCTCTGTGAAGGAAGAAGTTAACTTTCTACTTAAACTTAGCTACTTAGTACTCAGCAAATCATAGAATAGTTTGTCGTGAGTGAGTGACTTATTAAAATCAGTTCAACGGACCTACAATAAATACTAATGAATGTTAGTAGAAAGTTGCACGTATATGTTGCATAAAACTGTGATCTCTGATGAATTTACGGACATTGCAATATTAAATACAAAGTTAAATTATAGTCGTTTCAATAAATTGTTATGGAAAAGGAAAGAAATCCGAAATTCAATATTAGATTTTGAAAGGACAAAAGTATTATAAAAACACCTATGTAATATTTTTATACCAAAATCAAATCCATTTATTCACATTAATCTATACTAATATTAGGTCTTTACCTATGAAATTGCCGTTTTGTATGAAAAAATTTAAACTTTTTTTTTTTTCGAAATGACTACGCTATTGACCCAGCAAGGTCTTAACAGCTTCACCGGACTACTACGGCGAGCGCTTAAGGCACTCAGCCAATTTTATTTTGGCAACCAGCTCAAGGGTGCACGGCACACCTCGGCTTGGCTGTTGCCTGTTGCATGCAAAATCGCGATCTATCTTAGTTAACCTACCTAACTATTCATATATGTATGAGTTGTTGCAACGTATATGTGTACCAAGCATAAACGCAACAACAACTTCTCCATATATTTATTATCGGAAAATTGAGAGTTTTTCAGTTCGATAAGGGAAAAAAAAGTAAACCCTTCCACTTTCATTTGTAAGCGTGTATCGCATCATCGTGTAGTGTTGTAGCGGTGATGTATATTCGTGTGTCACCGTATCGCGCAAGCAACGCACTCAAGGGCTCCCTACCGAGGGATTGAACCTAGGCTTGAGCCGCTGCCGTGGGAGGCCTAATCGGGAAAAAATTTAAACGAATTCAACCGTAGATTGTGTATCATCAGCTTCCACAATCACCTTTAATTCGTCATTGTCGACCAAAGTCTTTGGACGATCGCGAGGTTTATTTTTCAGGTCGAAATTTCCAGAAGGGAAGCGAGCAAACCAATAACAGGTGGTGCGTTGGTTTGTAGTGTTTTAGCTCCGTAAACGTCGTTGATGTTGCGTGGCACTTGTGCCGCGTTGCTGCCACGATGGTACTCATATTCCATAATTACTCGAATTTTTAACGTATCCATGATGACAAAAAAGATTGAAATGCGATGAAAATGTAACACTAATCAATAAACAAATGACTACTTTTGCAAAAAGAATTCCATGTTTTTAAAATAAAATTAATTTGAAATTAGAATTCTTAGCCAAACAAAAAGTATTTTGATTTGAAATGGCCAGTACTGCAGAACGGTAATTTCATAGGTAGGACCTATTATTATAAAGAGGTAAAGTTTGTGAGGTTGTAGGGGATAATCTCAGGAACTACTAAATCGATTTTGAAAATTCTTTTGGTATGAGAAAGCCACGTTATTTGTGAGTGTCATAAGCTGTATATTAAACCGAAAAACGAACATAAATTTTTGTCGTAGTCGGGTTTGCAAATTCGAAGAAAAAACTGTCGATCGAAAACGTTTCTTACGAACGCTGCCTTAACGATGAGAGATATATGATTGAGTTCTAGACAAAAGTTCTAGAGTTTGATAATGCCTATAAAAAGTCAGTGACAGCATATATCTAACGTTTCTATTGAAGTTACGAAAAGTAGTTTTTTTCTAAATGTTTACCGCCCATCGAAGTGGGCACGGGTCAGCTAATTTATTAATACATTGATTTGCATTAATCAAATATTTGAACTGAAATGAAAAGTAAACATTACAACATAGGTATCTAATTATTAGTATACTTTCTTTAATATAATTTAAAATCTCTGCTAAGATTTTAGCAACAGATTTGTTTGCTAAAACATAAACGCAGAAAGAAGTTTATTCATGTATTTATTGATACTTTATGTACCTATATATGTGTGCATAAAAACCAGAATATAGGTATTTCCTAAAGAAACTTTCAAATTGAGGAGTAGTTAGTATAGTTAACATAAAAACATACAGAATTATAAATGTTTTCAATATCTTTCGAGCGAGAGAGCCAGTTTTACAAAAGGGACGCTTTTGACAGGTTTGTTTCGTATACGACAGATAAGAGTGCAGTTCTCAGAATATCACATATAAGATAATAATCCATCACTCCGAATGTGTGTCTTGAGTGCACAAGTTTAATTTCCTGAATCAAGTATATGTTCACATTGTTTGAGTGTTGTTTGAGCTTCTAAGACACCTTACAGAAAACGATATATTAGATGTGACCGTATTTATGACGTATTAATTCTTTTCGCTTAGCATTTTTGAAGTTATACCGCTTTTGGCGCTTTACGGAAATATGATGAGAGTAAATTTTACAATGCGCGCACACCACAACGAAAAACCGTCAGTCACCCTGAAGTTAGCTATAGTCAACATTTTGTTTCTTTGTATTTCTTGTTTGTTTTTTTTTTTTTGTATTTCATTTCGATATAGTGTTTCTGTTTCTTCACAAACAAATATATGTATGAATAGCTTAGAATAGTTTAGCTAGGTCAGATCGGGTTTTCCTCGGTAACAGCCCAAATCGAGGTTTACACCCTTGAGCATGTTACCTGAACAAAATCGGCTTAGTGCCTTAAGCGCTCACCTTAATAGTCCGTTGAAGTTGTAAAGGCCTTGCAAGGCCAATAGCGTAGTCAGTTCGAAGAAAAATAATCTTTGTATTAAAATTTTTAATGTATTAAATACCATTTTTTCTATTGTTGGTGTCGTTTTTTCTACAAACGTAGAATAAGACGAAAGATAAAATTTTGAACAGATTTTTATCTTGTTACGCCAAAGAAGTACTTCTAGCGCGTGTACAAATAAGTACACACACACGTTTTTTTAAATTATGACAAACTTTTATTATCGAAGTGAAAGTTCTTACGGAGACCTTTGAAATCCTGATCGACAACGTTTTTGTGAGAATGAGTGCTGGCGGTAAACACTGTGCCGGGTAGAGTGCTGAAAACACAGGTCCTCATCCGATCACCGAAGTTAAGCAACTTCGAGCGTGATTTGTAATTGAACGGTTGAGCGCCCTTGTGATACAAGAATTTCACTTCTATCGTATGTCTTTATAACACACCCAGCTTTTTATTCGTTTTTTTCCAAAAAGTATTATTGATTATTTTTACAGATTATTAATTGCATAACGGTATATGCTTCCCGTGTTCAAAATTTCATCCATATCTGTTGAAAATAAATAACAATATTTTTATGGCGATTATGAGAACATTTATAGCCGTTGAAAATTGAGGAAAGACATTCACTTATCACGTTCAAATTTCATAAAAGTGGGTCAAGCGTTTTTAAATTAAACACAGGCATATAAATAAAACGCGAAAGTAAGTTATATTAATTTTCTGTCCTTTATATCTGATATCTATTACAAAATTTATAAAAAAATTAAGATAAAACTACAGGTTTTTTTTTATACAGGAAAGCTAGTTCAATAGAATCTACACTTTTCAATTAAATACGTGAATTCATACTAAACACAAATCAATACCTAATGAATTAATAATGCATTATTTTCTTCATATTCAAACTAAACTTAAAAAAATTCTAATCAAGGTTTTAAGAACATGCGTACCTAGATTATAAAACTACTACCTTGCTAGCGGTTTCGCACGCGTTAATATAGATTGTTTTTTTTTATATAATAGGGGGCAAATGATCAGGTGGGTCACCTGATGTTAAATGATCACCGTCGTCCATAGACACTAGCAACACCAGGGCAGTCGCAAGTGATTTGCCGGCCAAGTTTACTTATACCACGGGAACAGAACTTTTTTTTTCAAATGAAAATTGTCCTGTATCCTTATTTTTAACTCAAAAACCGGGTATGTAAAAGCGAAGAAAAAAGACGATCGGTTAAGTCATGAGAGCGTAAAAAAACAACACGAGTTTTTGGCGGGATCTTAGTTTTTCATGTAATGACTTTTATGTATTACTAGCCCCTGCCCGCGACTTCGTCCGCGTAGTAATAGTTACTTGGGGCTAACGCTAACACGCAGCGGAAGCTTCCAAGAGGAAATTAAATCCCGATTTTGAAATATTATTCCTTAGTGCTACGCTCCTATTAGTCTTACCGTGATGATATATAGCCTATAACCTTCCTCGACAAATGAGCTATATAACACTGAAAGTTTTTTTATATCGGACCATCGGACCAATACTCGTCACAAACTATCTCTTTATAATATTAGTATAGATTCATAGAATTGTTTTTTTTTTTTTTTTTTTGTAATATTGGTGGCATTTTAGCACGAATTTTGAGATGTCACAAAAACGTCCTAAAAGTTTTAAAACGGGGTTACATTTTGGTAAAACATTGACGGTGTTATTACAAAAAAGTTAAACACGTTTTGAACGCTTGCTTTAAAAAGATCTCTCGGTGAATGTTCGCCGTCTTGCTCTTTTGTCTCGCTTTGGTTAGGTTAAGTTACACTTGCGAAAAAAGGATAACGAGATCGTGCTTTGGGCGAGCGCGGTGCATTTCGTACGAAACCTTTTTTAACCCAAGTATTTAACTTTTTTGTAATAACACCGTAAATGTTTATTTTGACATTAATTATTTGCAGCAATCATCTGGAAGATTGATTGTCAAAAACAAATTGAAATAAAAAAACACATTCGCATTTGCAATATTACTTAGAATTAATTTAAAACACATTTCTGAAAATTTTGCTATGAAATAATTACTATCTATATATTTAAACGCTACCTAATTTGAAACAGTTGCCTCTAGATAAAGAAAATAGAGTGAATGAATGTTGGTAATATTAATAATGACCTGGTGTTATTATAATACTGCATATAATTATTAGACTGTCACTACCCGAGTGATTGTTTCGAATTTGACAGCTTTTAATGATGCAGACTGCAATTTGCCGTCTTATTATGTGAACTAGCAAATGCCCACGGCTTTTAATACGTAATCTATACGTGTAATAAAAATGTAAATCTAACATGTCAGTACTTTTTCAATTTTTGTGAAAAAAAAAATGTAGATCTCTGGAAATAAGTAATAAAATACATTTCAATGTTTTTTAGAAATGTTTGTAATTTTGTATGAACACGCATCACTGCTAAAGTACTGGGTTCACAATAAAACGATAAAATCATAAAGCATATATTCGAGAATAACTTAGTCTTTGTTTCATTAAAATCGGTCCACTCTTTCAAAAGTTTTTGTAATTATAATGATGACGCGGCAAAGTACGAGAGAAAAGCATCTAGATAAATAAGAGAACTTAATTATATTCATATGATTTTATTCATCACTGTTTTTTATATTAGGTTCTACGTGGACGGTGCCGCATGCACAGCTAGTAAATTTATAAGATAGTAGCTTTTGTACGTGGATTCGCTCGCGGTAATGTGGATTTGATCTATCCCTCTAGAAGGCACTTTATTCTGAATAAAAAGTACCTTACGCTCTTTTTTGTGCCCCTAACGACGTGTATCTTTAATTTAATGACGATCATTTATAATTTTGAATATTTATATCCGATTTCTAAAAGTATCCTTCTGCAAAATTTCAACAGAATAGGTTAAGAATAAATAAAAATATTTTTGAAGTTATACTTCTTTTGGCGCGTTACGGAAAAAAAATGAGAGTAAATTTTTACGATGCGTGCTCAGACCGTCACGAAAAACCGACACTCTGAAGTTATTACAATGCGCAAGCACACCGAAACGAAAAACCGACACCCTGAAGTTAGCTATAGTCAACATTTTGTTTTGTTTGTGTGTTGAAAGATAATTTTTTTGAAAAGATTTTTATCTTGTTAAACCCAAGAAGTATAACTTCTAACGCGTGTACATAAGTACACACACACTTTTTTATGTATTCTGAAAATTCCAATTGTTGTACCCGTTTAACTGAGGAATTATGTAAGCTCCTCGTGATTCCATAAAAATCGATCAAGCTGTTTTTAATTAAATTCAAACTTTCGGAGAATAGCCAGATACAAAAAAAATCATATTCGTTACAATGGATGTCTTCACAAAATTTGAAAAAAAAAAGCGTTAAGACAGAATTCAGATTTATTAATGTAGATAATTGCCTAATTTATAACAAATTATCGATGTAGTAGCGTGCTACAAAAATAATTGCTAACAGAATTAAAATAATAACGTTTTGCACGTTAAGATGCACGCAAACTCGTTCAGTGCACGGACAATAAGTCGTGAAGTTTAATCTTCTAATTGGCGGCGAAGAGTTGTTCACCCTGATATACCGGATAGGATTTTGCGTAACACGGTTACCAGCTCACATCCCCTTACATATCTTACTAATCATGACTTATTAATTCGTCATTTAATATTATATTTTTTAAATTGAAACTTTTCCCCTCATTTTTTTATAACCTATACCAGGTGAAAGGTTAGACACTCGCGGTATTCTACAATAGGACAGTTCACGGTCATCTAAGTTAAAGTTTGTTTTAATACTTTCAAAAGTATAGCTACAAACGTGTAAATAAAATAATAAATCTAAATGCAGTAACCGGTGCCAAAAGGTACAATGGGCGACTTGGAGTTAATAACTTTCGATAGTAAAACGGGCAATGAATCCTTTTGTTTTCTTCCTAACGTACACACGTTCCCTTTCAAATGAAAGTGAAATCACCCGATGATCATTGACACTTTGCTTTAACATAGATGCGAGAGGATTGTGTCTAATTTTTGTATTTTTCTAGATAATTAGGTCAAATATTAAGTAACTATATTTTAATTAATTTAGAACGAGAATCGAGTGCAAAGTGTCTCCAGAAATATTGCTATAGTCTAAACAGTCACCCGGTATAAAGTTTAATATTAACTATTATCCTTACCAAGAATATTGTACAATATTAAGCATTTGATTTGGAATGTCGGGATGTAGAGTGAGACTTTACTCTTACAATGAGCGTGCGCCGGTTTTGTAAAGCACTCTGTCTATCGCACAGCGTAACGCCTGCGAAAGAGAAAGGTCACCATACACAAACCAAACTTAGCTGTGTATCTCGCTCTTCTCTCGATATCCGCGATGCGATGCGACATACCTAATCAAAAGCTGGGTAGGGACCGTAAGATAGTTATATTTTACAGATTATTTTTTGTAATGATTGTCAAAACAGATCATTTACCAACGTGTCTCGTGTGGGCCAATATTTTTTCGGTATGGGAAACTAATTCTCGTCTATGGTTCGTATAAAAAGATTACTATAAGTTGGGAACTAAAATATACCATTGTCTGTCTTTAATTGTACTGCGAAAAGAACACAACTTATCATTTAATACGGTTCTAAAAAGATTATGTAAATTGTAAGTCATTATAGTATCGCAAGGTTATTATTACATTACATTACACAATTTTTCTTCAATTTAAGCTTAAGTAACACTACGACCTAAACTCGTAAAATTTACCGCTAGCGCAATATGCTTTTCCAAATATTGTATTCTGTCTGAATTTATAACAAGCGGGCTTGTAACAAACAGAAAATTAATCGACGCAGCAGAATAACTATTTAAATTTTAGTATAAACTAGCGGGCCCGGCGGACATTATCCTGCCTTGATAATATAAAAAAAAAATTCAACGCGCCTACCGGGTCCAATTGTGAATCTAAACCATTCTCGGATCCACTGAAACGAGCACACAAAATTTCATCAAAATCGGTCCAGCCGTTTAGGAGGAGTTCAGTGACATACACACATAAAGAAGAAATCTAAATATAAAGACATGAGTTTACTTATTATACATAAATGAATAAAATTCAATCTTTCTATCGATGCACAGTACCCATTGTGACATAGAATTTGAAATAATACAACGGGTAACTAAAGTCCATTTCTAAAAACTACAATGTCTCATTTTCTAGTATTTAAGTCACATTTAAACTGGTTCTAAAAACCCGGGGAAACAGAAAAGTGAAAAAGATCAACAGAATAATAAAAATAGAAAACAATTTCGCACACGGATAACGCATACAGGTTTCCATTAAATGTTACCAAAGCAGGAACCTCTTGTAAACGAGTGACAACGTTTTTACTTCACCTGTTTTTACCGTTATATTGCATCGACCCCTAAAATATGGCAACCTCGAATCCTACATAATTCTGATAGCTTTCTCACAGAATCATTACATGTGTGAGATACGCGAAGTTATCAACGAAGAGCAGTAATGGAATTTATGTTTAATTTTATTCCGAGAAAAATATCCATTCGTGTAATTCGATACAAGTTTCGAAGGACAATGGTAAAATAATATAATATTATTAGTAAATCCTTAGAGCTTATCATTCCGCGTATTATCATAGATCGTATCGAATTAACTTATCAGCGCTGACTCAAATAATTAAAGGTTGATAAAATCGTCAGTTTGTAGTTATTTGTCGATGCATTAAGTAAGTATGGGCGATAAAGTAAAGAAGAAACCGTTTTTTACTCTAAAGCGTTGGAACAGTCAGAAGATGAACGATGAGGTGTTAAGTCCGACGTCTACGTCGCCGCGGGTGCAGCCGCAGGACAACCTACAGCTGTTCAGGTCACACACCCCGGCGGTTGTATCGAGGACGGTGAATTCCGTTTCAGAACCGAAGCCTAGAAAGTGAGTACTGTATGTCATCGTTTATTATAAAGGGCCATCGCACTTATCGAAGTTTATACAAATTGTGGAAAATTTTCCGCTTCAATAATTATTAACACTGTATTTGAAACAACATTCTTAAATTACAGATTCATAAAAATGGACTTTAATACTGTTTTTTTTTTATTTTTTTTTTTATTGTAGCACGGCAAAGTGACTGCACTATGCCTGATGGTAACCACAGTACAATCCAAAAATAATAGCGACCACCGATTGACACACTGTCCATCGCCGGTCGCCACTATCATGCCGGCCTGTAATAAGCCGGATATGCACAGGCTGATCCCGAAACGCGACCCGTAGAAGCGAATCACTATTACGGGCTTTTTCGCCATATGCATGGTGGTTGCGACCCAGTCGGGCTGTAAAACCCTACCACCCCACTATCGACATTGCCTCGTTCGTTATTCAGCAGGGTGCACCACGTGCAGGTGAGGTTGGCTTGGGTGTCTCAAGTCTTATGATGTTATTCGACACCCCTAACACCCCAAAATTATGTTATGCATTAATATAAAATACAGTATTAAAATTGAAAAATGTAGGTTAATAAACAAAATCTTATGTGCGTACGTTCGTCTTCTGACCTCAATTTAAATATATGTATTAAATAATTTGAAATATTATGTTTGTAAATTATAAACTACGATTTAGAACATTTTTGTTTTTATTGAACTTATATAACTGACATTAATAGCAACCTCATAATGCAAATTTACAATGAAGTTATAAACTAAGCTTTGATGATTATTCCTCTTCTTTTTTTACTATACACATGTAATAAGAATTCATTTCCTTTAAGGCTTAGTCATGTCAAAACTACTGAATGTATTCGACATACGATTTTGCCAATTCGACGCGGAATTCTTCGTAAATGGTTCTAAACTATTTATTTTGTAGATTTGCTAGTATTCTTTATACATAGTACCTGGACGACCGAGCCTAGCTCGCTTCTTCAAAAAACATTTTTAAATTAAAATAAAGTGTTAGGTTTGCCTTACAAAATTAGCATGTATCCTCAAAAAAAATGTTAAAAATATATTTCTCTTTTAACTATAATAATGAGATATTTTTTAAATAAAATAAACTGTTAGGTTTGCCTCACAAAATTAGCATTTTTTTTTACCGAAAAAAAAAAAAGATATTTCTTTTGCTGTCATCCGATTCGAATTGGGGTTGGACGGATTTTCGAAGCTGCTGATATTTATCTGAGCTATTTTTGTTTTGAAAGCGGCGGCGAAATTTACCTTTATATTCTAGCTATATTTTTTGCCTGTCCTATCCTGAAAAGTCAGATAAAAAAAGTTTTCTATGAATGAAATCTAGATAGCTAGATCGATTTATCGTCCCAAAACCCACCTACATACTAAGTTTCACGGAAATCGCTGACACCGTTTCCGAGATCCTGAATATGTACAAATATAAAAATATACAAGAATTGCTCGTTTAAAGGTATTAGATAGATAGATAGATAATTAATCGTAAGTGAAAACCGCGAAGTGTTTAGACCAGACAGGTTTATTATAATGAAGCAGCCTGCAAGTATTAATGTTTCATTGTCTCTAAACAGGTTATCTGCGGGTGGTATTAAAGAATTAGTACAGTGCTCTCTATGTCTCGAAGTACTGCACAACCCCAAGATGTTACCATGTCAACATACATTCTGTATGGCATGTCTTGGCGTTTATATAGCTGGTTAGTATTATTTTTTTATAATTCTTATATGAATGAATGTCTTATTACATTTTTTAGTTCATATACTGTAGAACTTAATATTATGAGTTATTTTTTCCAGTTAATTATTATTATTTTTTATATTATTGAAGCACGACAAAGTGACTGCAATATGCCTGATGGTAAGCATAGTACAATCCAAAAACAGTGGCGAACACCGAGAGACAGATCATCCATCGTCGGTCGCCGCTGTCATGCCGGGCCACAATGACGAAAGTCACCTGGTACTGGATATGCACAGGCTGATCCCGAAACGCGACGCGCAAAAGCGAGTCACTATGACGGGCTTTTTCGCCATATACATGGTGGTTGCGACCCAGTCGGGCTATAAAACCCTACCACCCCGCTATCGCCATTGCCTCGTTCGTTGATCAGCAGGGTGCACCACGTGCAGGTGAGGTTGGCTTGGGTGTCTCAAGTCTTAAGATGTTCCTCGACACCCCTTACACCCCAAGATTTGACCACAATTAACCACATTGTTTAGAAAATATATTTTAGGCGGTAAAAATATAATACAAAAAATTGATAAATAAATATAATAATGAGCTCAGCTCTTTAGTACAGCTAAAATACAAATATTTAAATAGTATCCTATAGAATAGATAAAATGGTTACATATATAGATAACATACATACAAATATGTATTGATAATTTTATTGTAAGTTTACACACAACAATAATCAATTATAAATATATATATATAATGTAACATCATGAACACTCTGTTTGTCAAATAAATATCGGTATAGTTCTATTTTAAAGCTTAAAATTTTCAGTATCTTGAACATTACTTCTTAATAATACTGTATTGCCTTCGCATTAATGCGTTATTGTCTTTTTTTTTCGAAATTACTACGCTATTTGCCCAGCAAGGTCTTAACAGCTTCACCGGACTACTAAGGCGAGCGCTTAAGGCACTCAGCCGACTTTATTTTGGCAACCAGCTCAAGGGTGCACGGCACACCTCGGCTTGGCTGTTGCCTGTTGCATGCAAAATCGTGACCTATCTTAGATAATCTAGTTAACTATTCATATATGTAAGAGTTGAAACGTATATGTATACCAAGCATACACGCCTCAACAACTCCTCTATATATTTATTATCGGAAAATTGAGAGTTTTTCAGTTCGATAAGGGAAAAAAAGTAAACCCTTCCACTTTCATGTGTAAGCGTGTAGGCGTGCACGTGTGTGGGGGTGATCGTGTAGTGTTGTAGCGGTAATGTATATTTGTGTATCACCGTATCGCGCAAGCAACGCACTCAAGGGCTCCCTACCGAGGGATCGATACCTACGCTTGAGCCGCTGCCGTGGGAGGCCTAATCGGGTGAAGTGGGAGGCCTAAACGGGTGTCATTGTCATAAAAGTACCAGTCTTTAGGTTTATTGGATTGGAATATATTCTTCAGTAACAACCTTGATTTTTATTTTTTTACTGTAACACGAAGTAATATACATAATGACACAGTGCAAAAAAAATGTACACGCGTTGGAAATTATACTTGTTTGGAGTATCATAATAAAAATCTTTTCAAAAATTTTAAGTTTCGCCTTATTTTACGTTTGTAGAAAATCAGACACTAACAATAGAAAAAAGGTATTTAATACATCGAAAGTTTTAATACAAAGAAATACAAACAATAAATACAAAGAAACTAAATGTTGACTATAGCTAACTTCAGGGTGTCGGTTTTTTGTGACGGTGTACGCGCGAATCGTAAAATTTACTCTCATCATTTTCCCCTAACGGGCCAAAAGAAGTATAACTTCAACAATTAAAAAATAATAGTAACCACCGAAAAATCTACTATTCATCGGCAATTTTGCAGTCGCTCATGTCATGCCTACAAGCTTCTTGGCAGCTGATGACTGACCGGAAAAGACAACACGTCAAAGGACCGTCATCGTGATGAATTTAACACCACGGGCACGATGTGGTAGCATTCCGGTCGGGGATAAGCACTACCGCGTTAGAATATTGCATATATGTAGAGAGAAATGCAACATTCCTAAGCGAGACACTATTATGAAAAGTATATTCTTATTTATTGAAAAGAAAACTTCTTTTGCCTGGTTTTGATTTGGAGCTCGAGATGACGAAAAAAAGACAAACTATAGGATTTAACGAGCGAGAGAACGAGGCAGAATACATTATATAGTGTTTCTTATACTCATGATCTCCTCATTGTGTATAATGCAGTAACTAAATCAATAAATAAAATAAAAATAAAAAACCTTTTATTTCTTGCTCTTCTTTCAGTAACAATGTGTATATAGAGTTTATCTTTTTTTTACATTTTAAACTTACTTACTAAATATGGTACATTTGTAAAAATAATAATTTAAAAAACAATAGCAAGAACCCTCTCTAATGAAAGGTAAAGGCCTCCTCCAGAGATGCCCAGTGTTCTCTGTTTTGTGCTACTCGCAGCCATTGAATACCTGCTACTCTTGTTATGTCGTCTGCCCAGCGTACTTAGGGTCTTCCTCTTTTTCTCTGTCCTGGTGGACCTGCCCATAATGTTGTATTTTTGGTCCAACGGTTGTCGTTGAGCCTCGCTATGTATCCAGCCCATCGCCATTTTAGTTTTAGCAAGTAGCTGAGAGCATCAATGGCTTTTGTTTTCTTTCTTATGAGAGTATGGCGGATCTTTTAGATTTTCTTAATTTTTAAAATGCTTCTTTCCCTACTCCTTTGGTAAGATGTGATTTTATTTTTTATTTTTCTAGTAAATTTCCAACTTTAGCAAGCGTATGTTAATGAGGGAAGTAGGCATGTATTCATGACTTTCGTTTTTATAACTATGCTCATGTCGCTTTTGAGTATTTCTTTTAGGCTCCAGAACTTTTTCCAAGTGATGTTAACTCTTCTTTCTACTTCTAATTCATTATTTAGTTGATTGAAAGAAACTTGCTTTCCCAAGTAAATGTAGGCATCAACATATGTTAAAGATGAATAACTTTCAAGATATATAGGTTTTGCGATATAGTTTGTTATGATATTAGTTTTTGTTAAATTTATTTCTAAGCCCACTTTACGATGTTCGTCATGTAGACTATTTATCATTACTTGTAATTGATTTGCATTTTCTGATAACAGGACTATGTCGTCGGCAAATCTCAAGTGACTCAAGTAACTTCCATTTATATTTATGCCAAATTTTGCCCAATTTAACTTGTTAACACCGCTATGAAGATAGTAGGCGAGAGTGGGTCTCCCTGCCGTACGCCTCTTCTTATTTGTATGGGGGGTCCTGTAGTTTCCAGCTTCACTCTACTAGTACTGTTGTTGTAGATGTTTTTTAAAGTTTTTATGTAATCTAGTGCCACTTCTTGAGATAGTAGAGTTTCCCATATCGACGAGTGGAACAGAGAATCAAATGCTTTTTGATAGTCAATGAAGGCAATGTAGAGTGGTTTCTTGAACTCTTGGCATTTTTCTATCAGCATTTCTAGCGAGTGTATGTGGTCCACTGTTGAAAAACCTCTTTTAAAGCCTGCCTGTTCAATAGGTTGGTATTTATTTGTGCTCTTTCTTATTTTTTCCTCTATTATTGAGGAGAACAATTTATATAATGAAGGTAATAGGCTTATAGGTCTGTAGTTACTTATCTTATTAGGGTCTCCTTTTTTGTAGAGCAAGATGACATCTGGTTCTGACCATTGACGAGGAGTATATGAGCTGTTCAGTATCAAGTTAAAAAGTCGAGTCAGCGGTTTTGATAGAAACTCGCATCCAATGTTTATGACTTCATTTGTGATCATGTCGGGGCCTGGACTTTAGTCCATTTTTAGTGATTTAATCTTTTGAGTCACTTCGGATTCGTCGATTACTTCGCTCGTGTCTTCTATATTAGTGTCTGGTAATTCATATGCATATTGATTTGGTGCACTGTATAGTTTCTTGTAGAATTCTGTTGCTATTATCAGTATTTCTGTTCTGTTTTGAGTATTTTTTGTTTTGTCTTTGTCTTTGTCAACCCTTCGATCCATAGTTTATGTGTTCTCAGTTCCTTGTATGCTTTCCTAACACTATTTGTAGTATTAAGATGTTTTTCAATGGTTCTTGTTCGGTGCGCCTTGTAGTCTAAATTTATACATTTACTTATAAGTTTGTAGAGTGCTTTTAGTTCATTTTTCATTGTTTTTGTTTTCGGCTTTGTTTTTCGTAATTCTTATCTCCTGCAGATTAATGTCTTTGTCCGTGTTGATAATACTTGGTTTTTTCTTGAATTTATATTATGTGAAGCCTCGTGAGCTTTTTTTAAGCTGGTGTTTATTGCGTTTGTTATATGGTCATAGCGATTTTGAATGGTGTCCTCATCTCTCCAGTTTTCTAGCATGTTTATTAAGTAGCTATTCAGTGCTTGTTTGTATGTTTGTATTTCTTCTTCGTTTTTTAACTGGGATCTGGGGCACTGTCCGAACATTCTACGACTCCTTGTTTTGGCAAGAATATTTAATGATGCTCTCACTGGCCTATGATCCGAAGGATAAGTGACGTTTAAAACCTCTATATCGTAAATGTTTAAGTTTGTTAGAATATAATCTATTTCGTTCTTTATTCTACCGTTGGGTGATCTCCAAGTCCATCTTTGTTTGTTGTTTTTTTTTTGAAAAAGGTGTTCATAATAGCAAAATTATTCTCATACGCAAAATTGATAAGTCTATTGCCTCTACTGTTTCTATCTCCATAGCCGTAGTTACCTGTGACGTTTTCATTGGGACTGGTTTGTCCTATTTTGGCGTTAAAGTCGCCCATGACTATGATGTTATTTTTCGAGAGTTGTATAGCTTTGTCAATAGTACTATAAAACAATTCCAATTCCTCGTCGTCAGAAGCCTCCGTTAGAGCATAAACTTGAATAATATTTAATTCAAAACTATTGATATTCATCCTTAATAGCGACACTGTTTCTGATAGACCTGTAAAGCCTGTAATAAATATTTTCAGATATTTTTAACATAACATAATAAGTAACTAATATGTATTTATTCACTTGTGTCGTATATTTGAATATTTTTTAAAGTTTTACTTCTAGATTTACACATTTTTATTATACATCTAGGTATATTTCTGAACAGTTTTTACTTGCGGCTTCGATACCGTCAATGTAGATTTGACCTAACTCTGGGGAACAGTTTTTTTTTTCAATATGAAAGTTATCCTATGTCCTTTTGCGTACCCTTGACAGCGCGTATGCAAAATTTTAAGATTATGGATTGAGTCATTAAGTTGTAAAAACGTAACAAACTAATAAACAAACACGCATTCGCATTTGTGTTATTAATTAGAATTATTATATCGAGCATTTAAGCTGCTAAATTTCCTATAAAATCAAAAAGGTGAAATAGGCCCGAATGATTTCTTAACTTAATTGATAATACCATATTTATGAACGATGATGGTTTAAACAAAATACCAAATATTGTGAGACTAGAGATTAGATTTTAATTCGTTTCTTTCCTGTATACATAACTCAGCACTTTGACTGCCACGTTGGTCATAGGCGACAGGAGCTTTATAGTTTTTTCAATTGTAAAAATTCATGCGTGACGTCCTAAAAGAAACACGAGTTCCTTAAAGAACAATTATGGTTACGGCGTTACAGACAAAATATTAATAGACTGAATTAATAAATGTCTATAACTTACTATACCTGCAATAAACATTAGGTACTTGCGTATAAGATTATATATTTTTATCTTAATCGTATATATTTTTAAGTATTCAACGTCATTATTTAAGTAATATATTCCTGTATTTTTAAATAATATTGCCTTCCTTATTTATTATTGATTTACGAATTTCAGATTTACACATATTCGAATGTCCCATCTGCAGGACAAAAATCCAAGTACACAGACCAAATTTCCTCAACGATTTACCATCGAATTTGTATATAGACTCGTTATTAAATCTGGTGGGCGTCAAGAATAATTCACAAATAAAAAATCCAGAGACGCCTCCGGCATCTCCGGGAACAGTTGGTACACAAAGTGTGGAGTTGTTTGCAGCTGGAGTAAGGTGCAGTCATTGTAAAACTATGTGTGATAGTACAGATACTGTATCGTGTCAACACTGTAAATTGGTAAGCATTTACTTATAAATTATCTTTCCTACGTCTAACATCCTTTAAACGAGCAATTATTGTATATTTTTATATTTGTTTATATTCAGGATCTCGGAAACGGCGTCATCTATTTTCGTGAAACTTGGTATTTAGATAGTTTCAGTGACGATAAACCCAACTAGCTAGATTTTATTCATAGAAAACTTCTTTTGACTGAGTTTTCAGGCAATGAAAAAGTATAGCTAGAATATAAAGGTAAATTTCGCCACCGCTGTCAAAACAAAAATAACTCAGATAGAAAACAACTTTTTCGAAAATACGTCTAACCCCAGTTTGAATCCTATAAATAATAAAAATATATCCTTTTAATTTTTTTTAATGCTAATTTTGTGAGGCAAACCTAACGATTTATTTTAATTAATTAAATAATTTTATTATTGTAAATATAAGAGAGATGTCATTTTTAAATATTTTTTTATGTGAAAAAATGCTGATTTTGGCTAGACAAACCTAACAATTTATTTTAATTTAAAAATGATTTTTAAATATCCGAGCTAGACTCGGTCGCCCAGGTATAATACGTTAAATATAAATTCAATTTTTTTTTATATTATAGAAATTCTGCCGAGTATGTTGGTCTCAACATCTTGAGGACATGCGAACACAAATCGGGTCAATTTTGAAACAACTAGACTCTGCAGCAAATCGCCTTGAGCATAAAATTGAACATTTTAAGGTACACAACGTCAAACATTGATTTAATGTATTAGATTTATCAGTAAATAAATATCTTTAGTCATTCTTATCATTTCCATAGGATCGCTGTGAACGAATTATCGAACAAATAAACATAGCTGCCGATGAAAAGATAAATGCTTTAATCGTAGCAAAAGGAAATATGATACAAGAGGCAAGTGATTTACAGAAGTCTGGAGATATGTCAGCTCTTGCTTTGAAGACTTCTTTAGACGAAGCTAGAATAGTAGCAACTGAAGCGATGGGAGTTCAAAATGCCATAAATGACACTGAAAGGGTAGGTTAATTTAATGTTACTCCGAACAGACCAGCACTTGTTTGAACTTGTACCGATAACTTATCTTTGTAATTAAATCTCAACAAATCGTTTCAACTGATTAAAGTTTTTAAAGTGTTATTACAATAGGTAAATTAGATATCGATAATAAGTAATTTACCTGGCTTCATCTTTGACTCAGCATACCAAAAATCCTTGAGTTGACTTGTATGTACCCTGAACGATCGGGGATTTTTTAAGTAGTATAGCATTTTTTGAATATTTCACGTATTACAAATCGATGCTACATACTCTTATAATTTTGAATTTTTAAATTAAATTGAAATTCAAATCATTCTTTAATTTATCATTTTCAGAAATTAAACTTTACTAAATATGATAATGAGTATTAATAAAGTGCCGTGTACATATTTTTATTTTAATAGATTTATATTATTATTGTGTAAAATAAAATAATTAAAAATGCTTAAATTTCATAGAGATAGCAAATCTAGATTTAGAAAAAAAACGCTAATTTTTATAATCATTATTTACAAATTTCACGACAGAAAGATAAAAGACGGGGATGGGAATTGCAATTGTCGAAAAAAATCTTTTTTATTAATTGGGCTAATAAATGAGTGCGCCTTATTCTGTTAATTTTTTTTAGCAAGCTATAACAGAACCTAAACGATAGGACCAATTAAAATTTTCAGGTGTCGACATTTATAAATCTCCATCAAAATGCGATTCAACTTTTGTCGGACGTATCGAAATGGGACACCGATAGCTTTGTTTTCGACAAAGAGAATTTCCGAATAGAAACGGACTCGGCGACCCCTTTAGACGCTGAGTCTGACGATCCACTGCCGGAGTCCGCTAAAGAAAATAATCCATTGGAGAGTGAAGACAGCCTAGTCATGCATTACAGGTTAGTACGTAGGTTAAATGGCACATCTATGATTCTACTAGTGGGCGCCCAGTGGTTGACATTCGACCATAGCTAATTGATTTTTTAAAGTTTGAACGGTATTAGGGTTCTTTTGTCAAAGGCTATATTCCTATAATCAAATGTGTTCATCGTGGCAACTAAATTATTCGCTATTTCTCGTGATCTTTAGTTATATAAACTTTAAAAAAATTATGTGTAAATGAAAATTGAAATTCATTATAACTTTGAAACAAAAAACATTTGGTAAAGCTCTGAAATTCTAAGTAAACATAACTTTACGAAAATAAAGAAATTTATCGCAACCCATGATACAAGTAAAAGCACTCCTGTCACTTAAAAATTTTGACATCCAATAAAACCAAGGAAAGTTCATTAATAATTATTTCACTCCTCAACCTCAACCACCTTCACAACCTTTTTTGAAATTCGTTATTGACGGCTGTCAAAATATCTTTTTTATTTACATGTGTGTATATGTTTTGTAAAATGTAAGCAGTAGTGTGAGTAATGCATATTTTAATTAATTTAATGAACTTCTAATGCATTTTATATAAAACTAGCTGTTACCCGCGGCTTCGCACGCGTTTTTTATACATTAAATAAATTTAAAATCGTGATCACACATCTAGTGTAAATTACAATAATACTATTTCAAAAAAAAATGTATCACACGCACATCATTCATTGTAACAGGTAACGTGTACATTATATATGTGAATACCAATAGTGAATCGAATGGGATGGGATTATTATCAGCCACATAACTGGAATTTTAAACTACATATCACCCTCAGTGCTCACACTATATAAGAAAATAATGAAAATATGAAGCTAAACATTATCTAACAATATTTGTTAATTTTTTTAATTTATATAGATATAATATGTCCATAGTGTCGATATAATCAAGTCATTATTATACCTTGCTATAATTTAAATCACATAATTATATGACTTTCAATTATTTGGAGTCCAGTACAGCGCACGTCACACGTGTATGTTTACAGTGAACAACATATTTTTGATTCATTTCACACGGACGAATGCACGGACAACAGTTTATCACTACATTGTATAAAATAAAGTCCTATTCCTCGTCTGTCTATATGTCTGTTCGCAATAAGATCAAAAACTACTGAACGCATCTTCATGTCGTTTTCACCAATATATAAAATGATTCTTGGGCAAGGTTTAGGTATAGTTTGTCTTATTATCAGGGCGGGCAACGTCTTCTAAACCCGCTAGCTTAAAATAAAACAGCTAATTAGTTACTTATTTGCCCGTCAAATTCCCTTTCAAATATTACTTGTAGTCCGGTGAAGCTATTAAGCGTAGTCATTTCTAAGAAAAAAAAAACGTTCAAATAGGTTAAGTCGTTTCGGAGATTACCCGGAACAAATAAAAAAACAGACATATCGACAGAGTTAAAAAAAATGTTGATGTTTGTGGCATCACAGATTGTATTCACCAACAATAATTTATTTTAATATAAATTACACTCACTTTACTTTTATAATACGTAATGTATCACAAATAAAAAATTGGGAACAAAACTAACGTAGAATAGAGTTTTTGGCAAGATTTCAGTCTGTCATGTAATGGATTTTATATTTTATTCATAATATTGTGTTACATGATTCTATATCGTGTAGAAATTGGTTGCGTTTTATATAATATCGTTCGTTTATTTTGCATAAGTGAAATGAATGAAAAATAAAACCACGGAGCATCGATTCTATGGTCTTGAAGATTAAGAATATAAAAATTTACGTTATATTATATAGAGGATTCAGCGCTTATACCTTTACATTAACTTGGACATAGAAAAAAAGTAACTATATTGACAACTTCAAAATTGGCAGTATGGATTAATTCCTTCGACTGTCTTATTGGACGAATGTTATTACTACTAAACTTTCTGAATAACAACACAAAATAAACTTTAGAAATGTTTGCGATATAAACGTAACACGTAGAATTAGAAATCGGAAACAAAACTAACGTAGAATAAACTTTTTGAATAGGAATATAAAATAAACCATGAAAATATTTTTGATAGATTATTATCGCGTTACCATGGCAACGCATATAATACTGATATTAACACGCAGCGGAAGCTTCCAAAATAGCCCGATTTTGAGACATTCTTCATTAGTGCTCAGCTCCTTTTGGTTTTAACGTGATGATATGTAGCCCATAGCCATACTCGATAAATGAGCTATCTAACACTAAAAGAAACTTTTAAATCGGATCTGTAGTTCTTGAGATTATCGCGTTCAACCCCTAAGATGCTGAAAAATTGGATGCGAATTTGAACTTAGATCAATGAAACTCTTATGAGACTTATATCACTTAGAAAGTAAAAAAGGTTGTTCTTCCTAGTTTTATTTTTAAATATCTTATATAATCCTTCATGAAGATATGGATATAGGCAAACTCGCAGATGGCTGCTAGGTAAGTATAGAATACAATACAACATTGTTGCTTTACCAAAACTGTCGTTAAATAAAATAAAATTAAAAATAATAATAATGTATAGTGGTATATTGAGGACCTTAGACATTTTTTCTACAACTGTATTTCTGATATTTTCAAACAAAAAGAATGTATACTTAATATATGATATAACATTGCGAATGTTGTTCGTAAATTTTACAACAATATGCACTTTGACATTTATCAATTTTCGTGCATGTTAATAATCTTTACACTTAAATAAAATTGAAGTATTAGTGTTATAGAAGTAGTAAGTACTTGTCCGAGCTAGGTAGCTTCCAATATGTGAGGTAGCTTAGGAGTGCGTGACATTGCCGATAAGATTCAATAAAGTAGGTTGCGATGGTATGGACACGTGAAAAGAAAGCCACCAGACTACGTAGGGAATTTAACACTACAACTATCCCTTCCTAGTCAAAGACCCAGAGGTAGACCCAAAACAAATTGGAAGGATGTAGTTTTAAAGGACATGAAGGAGTGTAAAGTTTCTGATGACGATGTCATGGACAGAGTGAAGTGGAGAAAAAATGTACGGAAGGATGACCCCACCACCCTGTGGGACAAATAGTCAGGAAGAGAGAGAGAGTTGCTTGTCCGAGCTAATCTCCAAAACGGCTGAATTAATTTTGACAAGATTTTTATTACGAAATAGTGGACTTTTCAGAGTTAATACAGACGATGTATCGATACTCTTTTTACTAAGTGTTCAGCAACAAATATAAAATTGAATAGAGGTGTCTTATTATGGGTAAAAACAATGAGTTGTAATATCATTGAGGTAAAAAGGTCAAAATTACAGTTAAATAACAACAGATGGTACACAATTAAAAAAATCAAAAATGTATTCATAATTTCCATGAAAAAACGAAAGAACATGCTCACTATAAGAAACACGGGCACGGCTAGATAAAAATATTTGCTACTTTTTTAAGTGTAACTTGGTTTTTATTATTTTTCTATTATCTATGTACATATATCGGAATTATAAGCAAAGTTAACAATTGGTTACTTAATGTAGACAAAAAAAGAATCGACCCATTGCAAGGAAACTAAAATATGTTTCAACTGTCGCAAATATATTAGGTAACTCTTAATGTATTGGAAGCAAAAGATGTTTCCACGCAAAAAAGCCATCTATTCTTTATATTTACCTCCGATGAAGTAAATATAAAAAATAAGTAATTATTATGATCCTTCAAATATGAAACTCTTTTGTAAGAAATCGTTTATTGTACGTTTTAAAGAAAATAACTCACCTGAAAATATACAACTAGGGTTAACTAATTACGTATTATTTGTAAGTAAATAGATAGCTCATAGTCGATGTTGTTAAAAAGTATGAATTCTACCAACAAAACAAGTCGCGTGATAATCGGAATGTGCGCAAGAGTTTTTACGAACGCTACGGACGATAGTGTTAGACCGTTTATGTAATTAATTAGATATTAAATGAAAAGTGAAATATAATTGGTTTACAAATACAAATATAATTATTAAGTCAATATTACTTTATTATTATGAATCTATATGTTTCTTATTTATGAAGTTACTAATTAAACTGTCATGTAAAATTAATCTAAGATTCCTACTGATGAGAATAAATACAGTTTAAAATAATTTTCAATATTTGAACTGGTAGCTTTAGAGATATATTGCTTTTGCCAAATACGTATCTTATTAGATTACTTATTAAATTACTATAGCTTTAGAATCATACAGTTCAAGCGTTTTTTTAATAAGGCACAATAGGGAACTAAAATAAATATTTAAATTTTTTTATGCGCACGTTTTTATTAATCTTTTACCAATTTAAAATAACTTGTATTATATTATATTATTATTTTAAAGCCCTTATTGAAAGACGCAATTATATATAAGCTAGATAATAGAAAATACTTCTGTATGTTAGCCAATGATATCTATTTTTCTTACTATAATAAAACTATAACAAGTCGAAATCTGTACAATAAATATTTTTTGACAATTTTAATCAGGATAGACTATGTTATCGATATAGAAACCAAAAATAATCTTTTTACATTTTTTGTCTGTCTGTCTGTCCCTATGAACACGCATCACTCTGAAAGTACTGAATCTATCTTGACGAAACTTGACATAGTGATAACTAATATTACGAAATTACATCAGATATACTTTTTATCCCATAAAACGCAAAGAGTTCTCCAGGATTAAGGATTAAAGTCTAGAATCTAAACCCATATTACTCTGAAAGTATTGAACCAATTTTAACGAAATTTTACACAGTGATAACTGATATTACAAGGCTACATCCAGGATACTCTTTCTCCCATAAAACGCAAGGGTTTCTCCAGGATAACGAAAAACAAAAATTTGTAGTTAACGTAACTAGACTTTTTTGCGACACGTTAGTACAAGAGCCGGCAACGTTGAAAGAACAAGAATTTTAGAATAGCTGGTTTTTTAATATATATTTTTTTTATCAAAGGAGGCAAACGAACAGGTGGGTCACGTGATGTTAAGTGACCACCACCGTCTATAGACACTAGCAACACCAGGGGTGTCGCAAGTGCGTTGCTAGCCTGTATATGGGGGAGGGGGATGATAAGGGGAAGAGAGATAGGCCTACGGAGCTCTCACTGACCGAACAAAACATTATCATGCAAGCAATGTTATTTCACGTCGGTTTTTTGTGAGAGGATGTTATTAGCCCGAACGAACCAACGCATTCATGCTGAAACCAATAATAGCTTCAGCGTGTCTCTACCACCTACACAGATTATCAATAGACAGAATTTAGGACACCTGGTAGCCGGTTAACGTATTTTTAATGCGCATTTTGATTTAATTAACTTTGATTTATGAATAAGTTTAGGAACATTTTTTTTCAGTAACTTTTAAACGCATTTCAAAACATGAATTTATCACAGTCAGACACATTTTTTATAAACAATCATATGCGCGCTGATATATTTTATAAATATAAATAATTAATTTCTCACCAATTATTTTTTTCCATAGCAAAGAACAAATTTCATTTTATTAAACATTATTGATATTAAGATTTCAAAATATACAATGCAACAACGAAAAAACGTATGACTTAGGACTGACGCCATCTCAAATATACGCGTCGATAACATATGCTGCCATAATTATCGATATCTTTATCGTGCAACCATTTTTTTTTTTTCGAAATGCAATCGCTGTTGACCTGGAAAGGTCATTACAGCTTCACCGAACTATTAAAGCAAGTGCTGAAGGCACTCAACCGATTTGGGATGTTTAGGCGACTAACTCAAGGGTGCACAGCACACCTCGGCTTGGGCTGTCGTCTGTTTTATGCAAAAATCGCGATCTATCTGAGCTAACCTAAGCTAAGCTATCTAGATATACGTATATGAGTTCTTGAAACATGCATGTGTACCAAACATGCGTGCCTCAACAACTCATATATGTATTTTGTGTCGGAAAAATTCCTTTAAAGTATATACAATAGGATAGGGAAAAATAAGGATAGAACTCTTTGTCGTTTATTTCTCTGAAAAAGAAAAACAGCGAGTAAACGTGTAGGCGTGCACGTGTGTATAGGTGATGTGTATGATGTTGTAGCAGTGATGTAAGATTACTGTCACTGTATCGCGTGAGCAGCGTACTCAAGGGCTCCACGCCTAGGGAACAGACCTAGGTTTGAGCCGCTGCCGACGGGGCCTAATCTGGTGTTATCGTGCAGCCAGTACTGCACTAAACTATAGCTATAGCTAAGTTATTCTATACACATATTATTTTTATAGCAATAAATCGGTCTAAATATTGAGTAAATAACTGATTTAGTCTGAAAGATGAAATTTGTGCTTACTTATATCTAAATATATTACTAATAAAATTACTGCTATTCTAACATGGTTTGAAATAACTTTTATTTTTATTTCCTAAAAAGTAGTATCAAGCACATTATATTTAAAAATTCTTTAAAAATAAATATTTTTATCTATAAAGGTACGATTTGCATAAATAAACGCAAGGCCGGCACGTTGTTCGGATGAATATAAAGATATATAAAACTGGCTTGATTGTTTCTTTCCGGTATGGCCTTTACCTATGTAGGTAATTTCGCCAATATCAAGTGTGACAAATACAGGTTATAAATTTAATGCCAAATATTCAGTGTAACAACGTAGAATAATCTACAATACAAACATATCAACATAGATAAATTACTAAAAGGTGTCGTGAGTGATACAAAAAATATATTGGAAATATATACAAATTCGTTATCGGAACAGTTTCTAACTTTTAGACAATAGTTACAAACAAGTGACAGTTGACGCTTCGACGCGATGTTTGACGCTTCGACGCAGTGTTCATATAATTTTCTTCAATACAATGGATTTTTTTTTCTAACTGACTACGCTATTGGCCTTACTAGGCCTTCACAGCTTCACCGGACTACTAAGGCGAGCGCTTAAGGCACTCAGCCGATTTTGTTTAAGTAACATGCTCAAGAGTGCACGGCACACCTCGGCTTGGGCTGTTACCGGAAATAACCCGATCTGACCTAGCTAAACTATGCTAAGCTATACATGTGTTCATTTTTGAATCATACAATTAAAATTTCATGATTCAAAAACATAACATGTAAATCGGTCAATACAATGGAATATTAAAAGGTTTTAATACAAGTTGAAGATAGTTAGGATAAAGTAAGCGGTACAGATGTTTATTTAGTTTTATATAGGTTAGTTTTTATCTTAATTGAACCCAGTACATGATGCCATGAACGGGTTCTAAGCTTATTTAAAAAAAAAATCAAGTATAATATGGGTATATATATGTTTGAGTGAGTCCGTGGATAGTTCGGATTCACAATTGAAAACGTTAGTTGTGGCTGCAGTCGGGAATCAGTTTTATTAAATTTTTTCGCGTTTAAAAGTACAATTGAAACCAGTGATAACCAATTTGGTGCAGACGAAGTTGCACGGGTCAGCTAGTTACAAATATAATGTTAGCAAAAGTCTTGTCAAAGTCGTTGCAGCCGTTTCAGATATTAGTCCCAAGAAACAAACATTTCAATTTTCTTTATATCTATAGATTAATGCACCAATATTTAATTCTTCAGTTAAACAATAATGGTTGATACAATAAAATTTATAGATTTTTATCATATTCGAAGTTTACAGCTATTTTTTTTTATAAATTGTTCGAAATTCGACCATACATTTAAAATTTCAATAGTATTGAAGGTTAACCAAAGAGTGTATATATTGTATTTTAATAGACGTAGAGATCGTGAACTAAAATAAATAAATTTATTAATAAAGGCTTTGACTCGTCGAGGGTACGGAAAAAATCTAACTACAGTAGAACCTCGATAAGTTAAAATCCAAGGGAAACACTAAATATTTTGAGTTATGGAGTTATTAACTTATCAAGGGAAATGACTTGTTTAACTTATAGAGGTTGCGTATTTTAAGTTTAAGGTTGTCTGAGGGGATGGAACAGGGGGCCTACCCAAATTGCTTATCGACAACCACTAACGCAAATAGAAAACGACAAAATGTATGGAGATGACATATCTGAGCGCTATATCACGTGATTAAAATTGTCGATAAGCAACTTGGGTAGGTCCCGAGATAATTTTTTGAGGTTTTTACCTTATTGAGATTTGTCTTATCGAGGTCCTACTGTATTATCATTTATTTACTTAGTGATCTAAAGTTAGTAAATAGACACTAAACAAAAAAAAATGGTTTAGAAATAGAGGACGGGGAATTTAAATATCTTCGCCTATTTATTGGTCATGTAACAGGACTAGAGTAAATAAATATTCACGTTTTACTTTCAATTCTACAGGTCACGTAATTTCGTCCCACACTACATATGGCGTAAAACATCTCGTCCGTGCGGCGTTGGACTGAGTCCATGGGATAATCACCTTTACATATGCGGGATGGACAGCCATAGCGTACTGGTATTGGAACGCGCGCAGGCTAAGATTGTCACACGGCTTCAATGTGATGACATGTTATGCCCCGTACATATTGCTTTTATGAAGAGCCTGGGTGAAGTCTATGTAACGGGTATGTTTATTATTAATATGTAACTTTGCATCTAGTATAGAAACTGAAAATGTTTGATTTATATACCAGATTAGGCCCCCCCTCGACAGCGGCTCAAGTCTAGGTCCGTTCTCACGTCGTGGAGCCCTTGAGTACGCTACTCGCGCGATACACTCACACAAAATTTTACGTTACTGCAACAACATTACACATCACCTCCACACACGTGCACGCATACACGTTTATACACGAAAGTGGAAGGGTCTTCTATTTTTCCCGTATCAAACTGAAATAGTTTAGAAAATTATCCGTTACGAAATATAAGAGTTGTTGAGGTATGTATGCCTGGTATACATATATGTTTCAACAAGTCATATATATATGAATAGTTAGCTTAACTTAGGTAAGCTCAGATAGGTCGCGAATTGTATGTATCAGGCAACAGCCACAGCCGAGGTGTGCCGTGCACCCTTTAGCCAGTTGTCAAATAAAATCGGCTAAGTGCCTTAAGCGCTCATCTTAGTAGTCCGGTGAAGCTGCTAAGACCTTGCTAAGTCAATTGCGTAACCAGATCAAAAAAAAATTATAGCATTCATTAAATTACTGGACTCCCCTGGTGTTGCTAATGTCTATGGACGGTGATTATCACTAAACATCACTTGTCCGTTTGCCTCCTATGATATAAAAAAACACTCAAACTGTTTTTCATTTATAAGAGCTAAACTAAAAAATACTTACCGATTTTAAAAATTCTTTCGTCTATATATATACATCATCATCATACATCATCAGCTTGTATCATAGATTATATTTTATTTTGAAAGGCTACATTAAAGCGAGAGAAGCCGCGAGCAATAGTTAGTGTTCTTTATAGACAATATAGTTTTAAAAATAAGATTTTTAAGTATATGATATATGTATTTGTATAGTGACCAGTGATTTTTTTTTCCTCGAACTGACTACGCTATTGACCTAGCAAGGTCTTAACAGCTTCACCGGACTACGGTGACCAGTGAAGTAATGTTAGTATAAATATTAAGTAAGCAGAAAAATCTCTATAAACTTTCAGATAAATGGAAACACTGCGTGCATGTTTTTTCAAAAGACGGAGATTATCTCAGATCGATTGGACAAAAAGGCAGTAGAGTAGGAATGTTTCGATCGCCAGAAGGTATCGCCACAGATAATGCTCAAAATCACATTTATGTTGTCGATACTGGAAATGATCGGGTGCAGGTAAATTAATTAAATTACTGTTAATAAATTTCTACTTAATTAAACGTTTTTTTCTACTGTTCTACAGGCTCTTATCCACACTTTTATTTTGGTTTCGTTTTTTCTATTGTGTACGACAAAAATCGTATCTGTAAACAACTATTGGTTGTTTTTTATTTATTTATTATTATTGTATATATTTATTTTTATGATTTCATTTAACTATTAACTATTTTGGTAAGAATTTTCTAATGACGTTATTGCGTTTATGGCGGTTTCATTTTGGTCCTTCATGATCATCTTTAGGTTGTAATCCACAATGTCCCGCGCCAGAGCGTTCACGGCCCGATAGATGAACCTAATAACCGCGTCGTCAGTCACGTTGGTATTAATACGTTTTTAACAGTATAGGCAATACATAATCTCCATGTAATAAATATAATTTGATCTAATATTATATACGTATTTTCCCTTACGAGTTATGTTTTAGTATGGTCCTTCATTTAAAGTGTCATATTATTTTTCGTAAAAAAGGCTTATGAAAGGATCCACCAGATCGTATTTTTTACCAGTGCTTCTCGATGACTGGGTTGTTTTCCAAACCTGTAATAGTTTTGACGTCCATAAGTTAAATGGAATAAATATTTTAGAATTTTAAAATACAGTATTCTCGTTGATTTCGTAAAGCTTGCTTATGTTTGGTACACTATTTGAATTTGTTATTCTCAAGCCAATATTTATGCAATTTTGCTATCGCTTTGTTCTTACAGAATATACAATTAGGAACTCGGTTGTCTCGATTTGACACATCAGAGCACCGAATATTACAACACATCTCATGCTTAAGCGAGGTTAGGTTAGAGCAGCTTCTAAAAAGTTACGATCACTATGTACGTATTTTAAATTTCAGATTATTCAACCAGATGGTAAATTCGTTGATCAGATGGGCGTCGTCATCAAACAGCAAGTGCATCCAGCCACAAATGTATGGGAAACCAAAGAAATCACTTGCACAGAATTAAATGCACCGACAGCTGTAGCACTAACTAATGACCGAGTAATAATTCTCGATAGCGGAAACAGAAGGGTTAAAGTCTATAACAAACAGGATAAAAGTAAAATTCTCGAGTTCGGGTCATTAGGCCAAAGGAAAGGGCAGTTCAGACAGCCGGAAGTTTTAGCGGTTGATCCGATGGGTTACATTCTGGTTGGCGATTCGGGAAATTGTCGAGTACAGGTTTTTAAACCCACTGGACAATTAGTTAGAGTATTCGGTGGTTTGGGCAACCAACCGGGCAAGTTCGGGTGGATTTCGGGCATTCACGTCACTAAACAGTTAGATATTATCATAAGTGATACGAAAAACCACAGTGTCAACTTTTATTAAAATTGAAATTCAACAATAATAACAATTTAACTATGAAGGGTATAGGATCATTGGGGCAAAGGAAAGGACAGTTCAGACAGTCGGAAGTTTTACCGGTTGATCCGATGGGTTACATTCTGGTTGGCGGTTCGGAGAATTGTCGAGTAGAGGCGGTGAAGCTATAAAGGCCTTGCAAAGCCAATAGCATAGTCAATTCGAAAAAAAAATGTAAACCCACGGAACAACTGATTAGAGTATTCGGTGGTTTTGGCAACCAACCGGGCAAGTTCGGATGGATTTCGGGCATTCACGTCACTAAACAGTTAGACATTATCATAAGTATATAATATAATAGGATCATTGGAGCAAAGGAAAGGAAGGCTCAGACAGCCGGAAGTTTTAGCGGTTGATCAGAAAGGTTACATTTTGGTTGGCGATTTGGGTAATTGTCGAGTACAGGGTTTTAAACCCACGGAACAACTGTTTATAACAGTGGTACACAACCTTTTCTAAACGGGCCACAAACACGTTTCACTCATGGTGTCGAAGGCCGCAAACTACAAATATTTAGTTATTAAATAAAAGCTAATTTCAAATTAACAATGTATTAATGTGATGGAAAATGGTTGTCCAACAAAACAAGCGTAGTATAAACATTACATCATGAGTACCGCATTACGGTCTTGATATCTGGGATCTATTTAATTTACTCAGCATGCTCATAGTTATACTTGTGGGAAACGAAATCTAAAATAGTTGAAATTTAAATATAATCAGGTGGGCCAACTACAAAGATCCAAAGGGTTAGAGTATTCGGTGGTATAAACCAATCAACCAACCGGGCAAGATCGGATGGATTTCCAGCATTCACATCACTAAGTAGTTAGACATTAGTGTAATAGAATTGCAATGATTAATCACAAGTGATAAAATAATCAAAACTTCAACTTTTATTAAAAATGAAATTCTAAAATAATAACAACAATTTATTTAATTATGAAAAGAGTGTACAACTAAATACCCTTATTTCATATAAAGTATTTATAACAATACATACAAACTAAAAATACAATAGTATTATGATATCTTATTATGAATTAAAATTAATATAAGTAATCATAATTGGTGTCAACTTATTTCATGAATTAGCGCCTTAAGAATACAATTAAATATAAGATCAATTATTAAGAGATTCAAATTAGTTCAGGAGTTTATGAATATTTTGATAACTATGAATTTATTAATGAAATCAATAAAATAATTTAAAAAATATGAGAATTCAATTTAAAAATCATTATTTCATATTTATAATCAAAAATGTAATATAATTAACATTATATAAATTATAGATCATATTATATAATTTTCTACAAACCGAGATCCATTTTTTGTTTCATTTTGCATACATTTCTTAATGATTTATACATAAATAAGTAAATACGGTTTAGATAAAATATCTAAGAATTCAATGCGTGGTTTTATAGTTTTCGAATATAACCAAGAATGTTTCTAGTAAAATGTAAATACACTAATATTAATAGTATGGAAAACAAAACATGTTGATGTGTAAATTGACATTAAATGTACATCTCTTAGAGCCACAACAAGGCGAGTGAAAAACGAATAATTTGTATCGCGAAGCCTCTTTAAATATTATAATTCTTGTAAAACTAGTACACTCTATATATGTGGTCTATTAATAACAATAAAGTGAAGTAATAACAAGGTAATGACAAAATATTTCGTGATTTTCACAACAGTTGGCAAGTGGAACATTGGATATTAAAGACTACACAATATTGTTCACTATATTAATAACGACAAAATAGTATTATACAATGATATTAGAACTAAAAAGCTCTAGATAGAACTTGGTTAGTTAGCTTATTTTTGATGGCTACCCCGTTAATCGCCCCGTATCTAAGCAATATATAACTATTTCTTTTTCACCAACCGAAATTGATAATATGTCATCTTACTTGCACATTTTATCTAAGACAGTGTGGCGTTACAATGTTACTTTACGTATGTGTGCGTTTTCGTGTCATTTGTTTTGTCAAAATATCATGTAAGTAACGTATATACAATTTTTTAGTTATAATATCATTGAGTGTATGTATATGTAGATCACAAATATTTTCTAATAAATAAATAACACTGTCACATACTTTACATCTTTGCAAAATAAATGATATTTCAACTTTATCTGTAATATTAAAATATAATCGTTGTCATAATATATTTAAAATTAACTTTTCAAAGCTTAAGTCACTTAGAAAACTATGTACAAGATAATGTATGTCCTGTATATTTGATTTTTAATTGATCGTGAGCAAGATATAAAATAAAAATACTACCGAACTAATTACAATTTTATTTGTCCATATTATAATGATATCTAAATTTAAATCAAGTATATTAATCAAAACGAAAGTAAAAAATAAAAATATTAAATTAAAATATATCTCTGGTGTGGATTACAAAAATGAATACTAAAAATATGGCTTAAATCAGTCTCGATTAGGTGGTCTGTGAGAGATTATAAATTATCTACAATTATTATTTACAATATCGAAACTGATTAAAAATAATTATTGCTATAACGAAATATTTAAATAATTAATCTTACCCTTAAGAATAATCATTAAAGCCATAATTTTTATTATGACATAAGAAGTTGATCAGTTAGATACATATTAGTAACACCCAGTTCAACTGTTAAAAGAAAACGCAGCCAGCTTAACCTTTCAAAAGTACTTTACAGAAATCTATTGCTCTCACACTCTACCCGTATTATTAAAGAATGCGAGAGAGACAACTACAGCTCATCCTGTTGACACCTAAGTAGACAGTTCATAACATGGAGTATCCTTTTTAGTCCTATAAACTGGAATGTTTTTTCTATAATCACATAAAAAAAATATTTTGATTGCTTTCTTTAATTTTTTAAAATTGACAAATATTTTTACTCAATATCCGAAAACTGCGGTATAATCGGGTAATTTTAAAAATTTTAGAAGGCTTCTAGTTCTTAATATATTATTTTTTTTAAATCAAAATGTAAAAACATGATTGTGGTAAATATATACTGAATTGTATAATAATTTTCGCTTTAGTACCATTGTATAGGACTAACTATGATTTATAGGAAAATGCGTCTATATAAACAATATGCCGTCCACGTTTCCTCTTAAACTTTCATAAAAATAAATTAATGCAAAACAGTTTTAGAGCATTAACATAATAATCTCGCTGTACGCCTCATATCCATTATCAGTTAATACATTGCTTGATACTTAATTAACTTATCTTTAAATTTGCAGTCCACACTTTTTTAGTCCGAAAAAAGTTCCTTAAGTAAAGGAAGGTATTATTTTGTTTTGAAATTCATATCATATTTTTTTTAGTATTTGTCAGAATTATTATCACCTACTTGTAAGATTAATAAATCACACATAAGACAAGCTTGCAAATTACACATTTTACTTATTTGTGAAACAATATAAATCTCCGAAAGTGATTAGTCAAGTGGTAATAATTATTTTATCTGTACACATAAAATACCAAAATGTTTACATATTTTTTGATAAAAATACTCTTATTCGAGTTGTAATTTTACTAAGCCTAAAAATAAATTTATTCGAAAAAAAAAGCCAAATTATTTCAGTTCAACGTCAGAAATATTATGTATAAGAACGAAAAAACTTACAAAGCAGTTTCAGCTGACTAGTGTTACATTAACATTACAAAAGAATCACAGTGATTTTAAAACATCTAGAAGGTTTCAAATATTTCTACAAACAAAACACGCTAGTATTCTAAGTCTAAATATTTGACATTTTTAGTAATTTTAGGGCTTGAGAGACACATATAGTGTTATTACAAAAAAGTTAAATACGTATTGAATACTTGCTTTAAAAAGGTTAAGTTTTAAATGCACTGCGCTCGCTCAACGTTCGCCATCTTGCTCTTTTGTCTCGCTTTGGTTAGGTTAAATTAGACTTGCGAAAAAAGGATAACGCAAACTTGCCTCGGGCGAGCGCGGTACATTTAGTACGAAACTTTTTTAAAGCAAGTATTTAATACGCATCTAACTTTTTTATAATAACACCGATAATGTCTTGAACGAAATAAAAGAAGTGTAATATCAAAGTGGTATAAGTTATTCCAGAAAATTAAATGGTATAGGTTCAAATAATCTTTGAGAGATCATTTTAAACGTTCAATGAAAAGATTTTTTTTATTTTTCCAATTCTGCAATTTTAAAACGAAGATCGAATAGATATAGAGTATTCATACTAAATAAATCCTAAATATTTGTAGGAACACATTCTTAAACAAACATAACTGCTTGTACAATATCAATTAGTCAAATTAAATATCAAAATAAGCATTGAGCAGACACATAAACACCGAGTTGCATTTAATGCTTCACTTCACACCATTACAGCCAATGTAAAAGTTACGCATGACTTGAGTTTCACAAAACTACGTCATCTCAAACTGAAGGCACATAACAAACTCCGTTTAGCTGTGTTTGTGACAAAAATTAATTAATATACGAGGTAACCTTCTCTAGAATTCTTGTCTACATTTTTTTTACTCAAGTTGAATTATTTTATTACCTATGGGCCTATGCTGAGCGGCACGGTTGACATCTGGTCACAGAATGACTGTCTCCAAGAACTACCGAGTCTGATTCCATTGGTGGCCCCTCACTGTTATCATGTTGTCTCTGAAATAAGTTACAAATTTATCTATATACCAGTGTTTTTCTAACGTTAGTACCCCCCTTTAGTATGAAGATATATTTCGCGACTCCCCTATCCAGGACTCCTCCCCTACCCGTTTCATGTATTTTATTTTGTGACAAATATTCTTTTTAACATATTTATTCGATTTCATAATTAAGGTTCGGATAAATACGTAATAGTATCAAATAAATCTTAAATGTATTACATATAAAAACCAGCCTTTTTCAACTCCGTTATAGAACATAATTAAATCTTATAGTCAGTAATAATATACAGCAACAGAAATGTCTACCAGGGGAATAATCTAATTTAAAAAAATTCTTAGTTTTCTGGATTTTTTCTATAGCTATTTAATTACTATAAAGACGTTTTAAGATTATGAGAAATTTATGATTAATATTCTGTAATGTGATTTATGTCCAATAGAGAGTGATCCATTTTTCTTTTTTTTTTATGTCATAGGAGACAAGCGAACAGGCGGTTCACCTGATGTTAAGTGATCACCGCCGTCTATAGACACTAGCAACACCAGGGGAGTCGCAAAGTAAGCATTGTTACTTCATGTTGGTCTTTTTATAAGATAGTGGTACTACCCCGGGCAAGCTGATCCATTCATACCAAAACCAGCAGTAGCTTCGAAGGTGTTATAATATAAGGGTATTTCTCTTCTCATCAATCAGGAAGTCATGATGGTTGAGACGAACAGTGGTGGTCTAGAGGTTTGACTAGTGGAAATCAATCTGATGGCCACAGGTTCAATCCTGGCATGTAATAACATATTTTTATTTAAATAAAGTATATTTACTAATTCAGATTGTACCAAATACCAAAAGTATCAGCTGAGTGTAAGAGATAAAATTGTGAAGAAACCTGAACCTAAGAAATATCCTTGTGTATTAATATGTGGGAATATATAGAACTGTGGCTTTTCTTGAAGTTTAAAGACGTCCATAGTCCACGTCCATAGTGGGTCGGCATGGTGATTATACCAACACATATCCTTTGGGAAGAGGCCTATGAGTCTCTTACAGGCTGCCGATGATGATTCAGGATATCATGGCTAGTAACATTGACCAATAGCCATCTTAAAATATAATCACAATAGAATAAAACATGGAGCAAATAAGAAACAGATATTTTCACATGGATTGTACATTGTTAATATTATCTAAAGAAATCCCTCATGTGAACCAAAGGCAGACTGATAAAGATGACGTCATGTTTGAAGACCTAACCATGCTTGCTTAAATTTCCCTGTCATACATATCTAATCCTATAATAGAATATTGCATTCACATAATCATAGAATATGTAACATGTTCTATAACTGACCTTTAATTCTGTAGCTAGGCTGCGAAACGTATCTTCAACATTAGTATTATCTTTGGCAGATGTCTCCATCACAAACATAATTTCAGGTACGTAACGACAAAACGATTTAGGCTCATCAGGCTCTACCTCTCTTTGCTCTATGAGATCACATTTATTACCTATTAGAGAGACTATAACATTAGATGAAGTGTATCTTCTTACTTCCTCTATCCATTTTTGTAGGGACAAAAATGTTGATCGCTTTGTTATGTCATACACTGAAATTGAAATATACAATTGTATATATATGTATATTGTGTATAATGTATATATATAATTATATATATATTTTTATCGTAGCACAGCAAAGTGTCTAATGGTGAGCACAGTACAATCGAAAAACATTGATGACCAACAAGACACGCCATCCTTCGGAGGTCACCGTTGTCATGCCGGCTTGCGTATTGTTAGAAGTGTTATTAAAAATTCGTCCTCATAGGAGGCAAGCAAACGGGAGGGTCACCTGATGTTAAGTGATCACCGAAGTTTAGACGTCACTTGGGGTGTTGTAAGTGCATTCCCAGCCTGTATTTGGGGGAGGGGTAAGGGATGGGGAGTAGGAGGGAGAGGAGGTGGACCTCCAGCGCTCTCACTGACCAAAACTTATAGCTTGTCCTTACAAACAATAATTAAGATTAAACAATTGTTTATTATTCATGCAATGACAATTTTAAGTTTAAAAGCCAAATTTATATCATAATAGCAATGGCTATATTATAATGATTTAAATACATTTTTACTAGGAAGTCTGAATAAACATCAGTTTTGTAAATTTTGGTACTGTTTATTTGTGGCAAACATATTTAGGAATTAGGATTAGTAGGGCCCCTACAACATGTTTGTCATGCTGTGGTGTATTTTTTTTTTTCTCGAACTGACTACGTTATTCACCTAGCAAGGTCTTAACAGCTTCACCAGACTACATGCTGTGGTGTATGATTTGGCTTCATTTTTATGATCTGCCACCTGCTTGTCATCAACCTTCCTTGCGATTATATTGTTGTACCACTATATGTTTATGATTATTATATATAATTACAAAGTCAGATAGGATCTTTTAGCTTCACCATTTTGCTGTAAGCTTTAGTTTAGACTAATAGTAAATGTGTTAAAGGATAAATCTACAAAGACTATTTCTTTTCTAGTAATTTTGTATCCCATTACTATGTCTATGACTATCCCAGTCCTATGACTGTAACTTGTCTCTTGATTTAATGAATGTAATTATCCTAATAAGTATTAAAAATGTGAAACCGAGCTTCATTTGTTTATTAATTACTCTTTCAAGCCTCAGTTAATCAATCATAATGAAATTTTACATAGACATTGTATAAAAAAAAACCGTAACCATAGGTCAAATCTACATTAATGCAAACTTTAGTCATTGATCATGTAATATTGAATTCCATTCTTTGTCATTTCATTTCACAATTGTCATTACATTAACAATGTTTTCTAATAAATTGAAATGTTACTCATGAAATGAATTTTTTAATCTTACTATATAGACCCTTTTGATAATGTAATGTCATGTACCTGATCCAATTATTTACACACACATATAAAAACTACATGATACAAATTGATGAGTCAGATGAATTATAACATGCAATGTAGAGGGCATTAATTACGACGTACCTATGATAACTCCGTTAGCCGACCGATAATAACTCTGTGTGATAGTCCTGAATCGCTCTTGGCCTGCTGTATCCCATATCTGAAGCTACGTCAAAAATATTGTTACAAATACGTATATATATAACACAAGTTACTATTACTATTGATTTTTAAATTTAATTAATAGGGTTGGTATATTAACCTTGACTTTTTTTCCATCCACAACTAATGTTTTCATTGAAAAATCTACACCTATAGTATTTCCGTGTCTTTCTATGAAGTTTCCTGACTTCAATCTCTGTACGATGCATGTTTTTCCAGTGCCGCAATCTCCAATGAGAACAATTTTGAATAAATAGTCGAATTGTTCATCCGGTACACTCATCAAGGTATTTGGGTTGCGGCTACTCATTTTTTAACTTTTTTATTTCAATAAAAATTGTAAAATCCTTGTCTGTTTACGTTGTTTCATTGACATTGACTAATTATCACAGACTCTACGTCACAGACTAATATAAGGATACCACAGAGTAATAGTATTAATATTTGTCCAATAGGACAGGCGAAGGAATTAATCCATACTGCCAATTCTGAAGTTGGTCAATATATGTGATTCTTACATATTCTGTAGTGAGTTTTATTCTATGTTCAAGTTAATACAAAGGCATACGTGCCAAATGTTCTATATAATATTATGTAAATTTTTAACGAGATGGTGGTTCTCTTGTTACAACTTTCCTGGGAATTTTTGTGACATCCCAGAATTCATGGTCCGTGGTATTATTTTTCATTCACTTCACTTTTGCCCAATAAACTAACAATATTACATAAAAAATCACCAACTTTACATAATATAGAGTCAAGTAACACAAGATTATGAATGAAATATAAAATCCACTACATGACAGACTGAAATGCCGCCAAAAACCCGATACCATAGAGTACGTTATGAATTAATAACCGTATAAAGAGAATTTGTTTCTCTGTGTATGAATATAATATATGAAAAAAAAAACCTATATCATCAGATTTAAGTTGAAAAAATATTATAAAATTATATTTAATTGTTTTAGCCAACTTAAAGAAGAAACGTACGTATGAAATCATTATCAACAAAATATTAACTTCACTATGTGACATTCCTAGCTTCGAACAAAAACTCAATATCATAGAGTACTTTGTATTAGGACTGTTGATATTTTTAAAAATATCGGATTTTCGTATATCGATATTTATGAAAATATCAATATCGAACCTCGATATATTGGAAAAAAATATCGATATATCGATATATATCGGCTATGTTAAAAAAATGTAATTCAGCTTAATATTGATTTACAGTTTTTAATCCAGTATATTTGTACAGTTTATACCATATATGTTTTAAAATATAAGGGTACAGTTCTAAGAGCCACATGCACAAACGTTATTCCAGCATATTGATAATCGTCATCCTTATTGTTTTATCTAAATAAGATAATTATGTTTACCAATATTTTTCAGTCTATCAGTTACCAAGTTTTTTAAATAGTTGTAGTCTACTAGTTTCACTAGTAGAATAACATTTCGATGTCTGCTGGTTCGAACCCCGGTGTGTAATAACGAATTTTACAAAATTCGCGTACACTTATTAATTTAAATTGGTAACAGTATCGTCTGACGGTCAAGGAAAACCCCGTGAGAAAACCTGAACCTGAGAAATGTTCTGGTAGTATTACTATATGTGAGAAAAAGTACAATTGTGGTTTTCTCAGAGTTTGAAATTGCCAATACGCCGTGGGCTAGTGTGATGATGTGTCCATACCTTCTTTCAGGAAAAAGTCTGTGGCCCTGCAGTGGCTCTCTTATAGGCTGATGGTAATGAATATTTTTCAGCAAGAGATTTTTAAAATACTATTTACTTCATATATTCAGCTGTTTCACTAGGTACTACGATTACTACTAGCCTGCTTCATATTCATTGATCCAAAACGTGGCAGCGTAGACAATAACGGAAGGAATAGGATAAATGCAGGATGTACGAAATGGAGAAATATGTTCAGGTTTGCGATCCACGAATGCCCTTGAAACTCACGGGGAAGGCGTATAAAATTATTATAAGACACAGTTATACTGCATGCATCTGAGTACTAGGTTACAAAATAAATGCATGAGAAAAAACTGTACGCGGCAGAGCTACGATTGTTAAGATGTATGGTGTAACTAGAAGTGATAGAATAAAAATGTATCAGGTAAAGTTTGGAAACATAATCAGTGACAGAAAAGTTGAGAAATAAGAGGTTAGTATGATATAGGCATGTCATAAAGAGAGATGAAAGACTTATAACTAGAATAGTTTTAAGTACGTAGGTGAATAGATATAAAAGTAGAGGAAACCGAAAAAAGCATGGATAATGTGTGTAAAAATGACATATGTAATAAGTGTGAATTCCGAGATTATATCTGACTGAGGAGACAGGAAAAGAAAAACATAATGTATCGATTGAACCTAGGTGAAATAAGGCTAAGAAAATGATTATGAATAAAAAAAAATATCGACCGCCGATATCCAAATTATAATATCAAAATATCGATATATCGCCCAAAAAATATTACTAAAAAATATCGATATTTCGATTTATCGATATTTTATCAACAGTCCTACTTTGTATTATTGGAAACTCAATATCTTCGATGTTTATGAATGGATCCATCAAAATAATTGAAGTTATCACCTGTGGTTAACACTGTCGTCTGTTGTCAACGTCAATTTAGGAAGAAATTAGATTTAAATATTCCGAATGAAATTTGTAAATATTTTGTGATAACTCAATATAAATGAATCTTTTTATAAGTTGCTGTTTTCAAATACATAAATAATAACTAAAAAAGAAAATGTTATCTAAGAGGATAATTTACTTTTTATTTTTGTTTTCATTTCATCTATCTTTTACATTAGCAATAGAGGTAAGCGATAACCAGTATTGTTAACATTATTTGAACAAAGTTTTGTAGTCTGTTACTACATGTCTTGATGTCTAACATTTCCAGATACCGGAACAATTTCAGAAATCCAACCATACAAACAATTGGGCGGTTTTGGTGGATACATCTCGCTTTTGGTTTAATTATCGTCATGTAGCCAACGTTCTATCAATTTATAGAAGCGTGAAGAGGTTAGGTATACCTGATAGTCAGATTATTTTAATGATATCTGACGATATGGCCTGTAACCCACGAAATCCTCGTCCGGCAACTATTTTCAACAACGCTCATGAACAGATAAATGTATATGGAGATGATGTTGAAGTAGATTACAGAGGATATGAAGTAAGAAGTATATATATATTAGATTGACATTTAAATGTATAATAGTTTTCTTTTAGATTGCTTCTATATCAGTGCATTTAGCTAAATTTGAGATTTTTTTTTTTCGAAATGTCTACGCTTTTGACCCAACAAGGTCTTAACAGCTTCACCTGACTACTAAGGCGAGCGCTTAAGGTACTCAGCCGATTTTTTTATGGCAACCAGCTCCAGGGTGCACGGCACACCTCGGCTTGGCTGTTGCCTGTTGCATGCAAAATCGCGACCTATCTTAGCTAACCTAGCTAACTATTCATACGTGTATGAGTTGTTGAAACGTATATGTGTACCAAGCAACACGCCTCAACAACTCCTCCATATATTTATTATTGGAAAATTGAGAGTTTTTCAGTTCGATAAGGGGAAAAAAGTAAACTCTTCCACTTTCATATGTAAGCATGTAGTGTGCATGTGTGTGGGGGTGATTGTGTAGTGTTGTAGCGGTAATGTAAATTTGAGAATTATGAATCATTCTGTGAATGCTACTTGGAAGAATTTTTTTCTGATCAAATAATTTTTTGACTGTACTTTCTTTAGGTTTTTCTCTAGCTCATTTACATAATGATACTTACTTAATAAATACTTACTTTATATGTCTCTTAATTTTAATTAATCCTTTAATTTTTCAAGTAGTTTGTTATTTATTAAAAGTAACAATGTAGATCTTTAATCAGATCGTTTATGTCTAAATCAATGTGTATTTAGCTCTGGTTGTACATATTATTTACCTTATAGATGAGGTCATTCTGAATACAAATTATATGAAAATTTAAATCCATTTAACAACATTTCTTAATCAGTCTCTTATTCTTATTTACTGGCATAGATGAAGCAGACTGAAAAAAAAGTAAGTTGTAAGTTAAAAAAAGTTTTAATTTTTATACAATTTATATTTGGCTTCCTCTCTACTGCAGGCAGTGAACACTGTTTCTACATGACATTGGTGAAATTTTGTATTACTTACATAGATGGCCATTGATTAAAGAAGATATTATTATTATGTGTTTTTAGCAGTTTTTGTAGGCATTATCAAGCTATACAACTTTTAAAATTAATTTATATATCTCTCATTGTTAACGCATAGTTTGTAACAAACTTTTTGTTTGACCATTTTTTCTCTAACTTACTTTGCAAATCTCACTACCAAAATAAATACTCTTCATTTTTTGGGCTAATATATGATATTCACAAATAAGGTGCTTTTAATCAGTAAAGGAATTCACAAAATCTGTCTAGTTGATCCAGAGATTACCCCCTACAATGTCACAAACTCACAAACTTTACCTTTTTATAATATTAGTGTAGATTTATTTTTACCCCTTTTTATAATAAATTATGCAAAAAAAAAATCATGTTAATAATATAAATATTTCCATAATAGGTGTCAGTGGAAAATTTTGTAAGACTCTTAACTGGCAGAGTACCACCAGACACACCTCGTTCAAAACGATTGCTTACTGATGAAGGTAGCAATATTCTGATTTATCTCACGGGTCATGGTGGTGATGGATTTCTCAAATTTCAAGATTCCGAGGAAGTAACTAGTCAAGAACTAGCTGATGCTTTGGAACAGATGTGGCAGAAAAAAAGGTAAATATAATTTAACTTAGGAATATGCTTATTTTAAAGTTATAATTAAGATATAGATTGAGATAATAATTTTATTGTTTTATGTAAGACTAGCAGAAAAACGATATATTATTAGGTTTGTAATGTTTTATTTTGTAATTTTTTTTTTTCTGAAGGAGTGTTGTTTTTAGTATATTAATGAATTATTATAACATTTAATTTTGTGTATTCTTGTATATTAAAAATAGTGAGTTTCTAGGGTAGTTGAGGTAGAAAGCTCATAAATATTTAATGCACTATAATAGTCAAAATTTTATTAAAAATTTTTAATTTATTCTAGGTTAATCTAAAATACTTATAGAGCCATAAGGAATATGAAAGAAAATCACCAAAAGCAATTCTTTGACCTTTGTTTAATCCACTGTAATATTCCACATTTTTTTATTTTTGTATGTTTATAAAAATACAATTTAGAGATATTTCTATATAATATAATTAGGGAAGTCCGGTTCCCTACAGGGATACGAAATGATGGGCATGAGAGCTGCGAGCCAACAACATATTTATTGCAATACAAGTTTCTTATATTAAAAATCCTATGCATGTGTGAGTGTCCCCATATATAGATATAATACGGTTTATGTAATTTTCAGATATAACGAAATATTCTTCATAATAGATACATGTCAAGCATCTTCTATGTATGAAAAGTTTTATTCTCCAAATATTCTAGCAACTGCAAGCAGTTTAGTTGGTGAAGATTCACTTTCTGTGAGTATCTGTGTAGTATATAATTAGAAGCCTTCACATTTTTCTTACTATATTGGTATCAATGAATACTTTTAATTCTTTTTGAGTTCTGAAATTCATAAAGTATACTTGGTTGTTACAGCATCATGTAGACTCGGCTATTGGAGTGTACATCATTGACAGATATACATATTATGTATTGGAGTTTTTGGAAAAAGTCCACCCTGACAGTAAAAGGACAATGTCTGAATTTGTAAGTTGCCATTTAGTATTCTTTTGATACAAGTTTTTTAATAATGCTCTAATTTCCAAATCTATGGTAATTAATTACATTTCAATCTAGACTGTTTTCCAAACAATTTAAAATGGTATATTTCATATAACTTTTTTGTTGTGTCAGCCTTGAAGTCTTCTATATCAAATATAGGTCAATCTGCTATAAACATTTTTTTTTTAAAGTAAAACATGGCAAAATGACACCACTGTGTCTTAACACCAAGAAATTAACAATTTAAAACATTTTTTCAGTTTCATGTTACTCAGATAGTTATATTTTATGTACAGAGGAAATGAAAAATAGAGACACTAAACACTTACCCCACTGATTTAAGGGGAGAAAACACACATCACTTAATGCCTAATGTTTTAAAAAAACTTTATTGAATTATGCTATTATGGTAATCTTTTTTTTAGATAAGGACTAAGTGTCTAGGAAGTAATAAAAGTAAAAAATATTTAGTAGATTTTGAGTGATGTCCACAGATGCCAATATATCCTCTATGATTTGATTTATATAGAACTAGCGGGCCCGGCGGATATTCTCCCGCCCTGATAATAACAAAAACCTTGACAAATTATATACATAACCCTTCCTCATGAATCACTTTATCAACTGGTGAAAACCGCATGAAAATCCGTTCAGTAATTTTTGAGTTTATCGTGAACTGACAGACTCGGTAGAGGTCTTTGTTTTATATTATGTAAATTATCTAGTACCTTTAAACGAGCAATTCTTGTATATTTTTATATTTGTATATATTCAGAATCTCGGAAACGGCGTCATCTATTTCCGTGAAACTTAGTATGTAAGTAGTTTTGGGAACGATAAATCGATCTAGCTAGATTTTATTTATAGAAAACTTTTAAGCTAAGGTTTTAGGCAATGAAAAAATATAGCAAGAATATAAAGGTACATTTCACTGACACTCTTAAAACAGAAGTAGCTCAGATGGAAACCCGCTGCTGCGAAAAAACGTGTAACCCCAGTTCGAATCAGAGTGACACCAAAAGAGATATGTTTTTTTAATATTCCTTTATTTTTGTAAAAAAAATGTTAATTTTATGAGGCAAAGCTAACAGTTTATTTTAATTTATAAATATTTTTTTAAGAACGGAGAGCTCGGCTCGGTCTCCCAGGTACTATATATTTATATATCATAGAAAAAATAGAATAAAATTTTTATAATGAATTTGCTGTCACACCATTGTGAACAAAACAAAAGTCGCGGCGGTCGAATGGTTTGACCGGTGTAATATCAGTCGATGTCTGAAGATTCAAACCCTGGAATGTACCAACGAATTTATCTTAATTCGTGTACATTTACTAATTTAAATCAGTAACACTATTGGCTGAAGTCGAAGGATAACATCATGAGGAAACCTGACCCTGAGAAATGTTCTTGTATTACTTACTAATCTATTTTAAAATTAGAAAATATAGAACTGTTGGTTACTCGGAGCTTGAAATCACAATACGTTATAGGCTGATGTCCTGATTTTTCCCATACCTGCCCACGGAAGGAGCCCTATGGACCTGCAGTGGGTCTCTTACAGGCTGATGACATTCCTCAATTAAATCTGTGGGTGGTAGAGCCACACTGAAGCCATAACTGGTTTCAGCAAGACTGGGTGAGTTCTTCCAGGGTAGTACCACCCGACCCACAGAAACACCGACGTGAAGTAACAGTGCTTGCATTGTTGCGTTTTGTTCGGTTAGTGAGCGCGCCTGACGCACACCTCTCCCCTCTCTTCTCCCTCTAACCCTTCCTCTCTCCCTAGACACAGGCTGACAAGGAACTTGCGACTCCTCTGGTGTTACTGCTGTCTATGGACGGTGGTGATCACTTAAAATCAGGTGACCCATCTATTCGTTTGGCTCCTATAATATAAAAAAAAAAAACATATATATTGTGCGTTTTAGCTTGCAGTGTGTCCAAAAAGCGCCTGTTTATCAACAGTAGGAGTGCGCCGTGATCTGTTCAATCGGGACCCAAGCAAGGTTCCTATCACTGACTTCTTCGGATCAGTACGGCCTGTTGTCGTCACGACCGATGTTATTGATATTATAGAAACACCAAAGAGGAAAAGGAAAGTTGTGTAAGTAGATATTTAATTACCTATAGCATAATCTTTCGGACCCAGTAAACGTTGGCCGTATAAAAAAAAAAAATTGAGCCATCACGGTACGCCTGGCAGATGTGTAACATCGAAATTGTTTTTTATAAGTTATGATTTCTCTTCTGAAATGTTCAAAAAAATTTTTTTTTCTTCTTATTCTTCTATTCCGTTCCGCTCCGCACCTTTTTTTGGTTTCGTTTTTTTATTTAAATTGTCTGCGTGAAAAATCGTATCTGTGAGCAAATATTGGGCGTTTTTATTTATTTTGAATTAACTATTTCCTATTTTAGAGTGGATTTTTTAATAATGTTATTCTCTTTGTGACGGCTTTATTATGATCCTTTATGGCCATTTTTAGATTATATTCAAAATCATTTAAGAATAAGCTTTCGTTTGTCTTTTGAAATTAACGCCATCTATTAATAATGTTGAGAACTAAAACAAGATAGATTTATTACGTTCGTGTCATCTCTACTTAGTTCTTCTAAGCAATAACAAATGTCCTCATTATTATAATATCGCGTCGTCATGCCTCACACAGTCGCCACGTTAACAATCAGGTTTATCCATGCCTATATACATGCATATTAAAAATATCCTAAAATTAGACCGCAGTGTCACCTACTGGACCCAATTGTGTATATAACCATTCTTGAATTCACCTGAATACAAACAAAAAAATCATCGAAATCTGTCCAGCGGCTTAGGAAGAATTCAGTCACATATACACGGACAGAAGATCTATGTATATAAAGATGAAAATCAATAGTCTAATGTACGTACACGTATCACCTCAGAACGATTACAATAATTTGCACAATCTTTTCCGAAGTAATACTTCTTGTGGGTAGTCTTTGAAATACTGAGCCGCAATATTTTTGTGTAACGAAAAGTGGTGGGGGTAAACACTGTGTCGGGCAGAGTGTTGGGAACACCGGGTTTTCGTTCGATCGCCGAAGTTATGCAACGTTGGACGCGGTCAGTACTTGGATGGGTGACCGTCTGGGAACACCGCGTGACGTTGGCTTTTTGTTGTAGTTTTAAAATTAATTTTATGGATGTAGGGATTTTTGTAAGCACGCCTTGCTAACTTTTTTTTTATATCGTAGGAGAAAAACGAACAGGCGAGTCACCTGATGTTAAGTGATCATCGCCGTCCATAGACAGCCTGTGTGGAGGGAGATGGGAGAGGGGGGCGACGAGAGGTGTGGCTTAGGGAGGTGGGCCTTCGGCGCTCACACTGACCGAACGAAACGTAACAATGCAAGCACTGTTACTTAACGTCGGTGTTTCTGTGGGTCGGGTGATAGTACCGAGGGCGAGCCGAACCATTCATGCTGAAACCAAGCTTCAGCGTGGCTCTATCACCTACCAGCTATCAAATAGCTACCACCCTCAAGTAGGAAATCTGTCGCCTAGCACATGATGGTTTCTTCCTGCAGCCGTACTTGAAAGCCAATCTCTCAAGGTTTAGTGTCATCATTTAAAATCAGACGGGATTGTAGTCAAATGCTAAAACCCATACGACGTTATCAAAAAAAAGTTAAATACGTATTAAATACTTGCTTTAAAAAGGGTTCGTACTAAATGCACCGCTCTCGCCCGAGGCAAGTTCGCGTTATCCTTTTTTCGCAAGTTTAGCCTAATCTAACCAAAGCGATACAAAAGAGCAAGATGGCGAACATTCATCGAGCGCGTTGCATTTAAAACGTAACCTCTTTAAAGCTAGTATTTAACTTTTTTGGAATAACACTGATAGGGTTTTTTATTTTTTTTTTTTTTTTTTTTTTGCCGAAGCCACTACAAAAGATATCTTGCAATATTTTGAGTTAATACGGTAACCGTAGTAGTATTTGTCAGGAAACTATGGTGACGAAACTTTAAATATTAATAATTGATTTATTATTTTCAGGAACAAAACCAGTGCGCCTGTAAAACGAGAGTATCTGCCACAGTTTCCCATGCATCTAGTCCAGAATACATGAAATTATATAGATAAAGTGTTTAATTTAATAATAAAAAAGTAATATTCTATTCGTTCTTATTTTTATTTTACAAAATAATAATATAATGGATGTTTTGAGATAATTAAAAATTGAAGGTGGTGATGTAATATTGCTTTACGAAGGAACGAAACTGCAAATACACTTTTGCAAACATATTATTTCATATAATATAAATAGTCTGTTTGCCAGAAGTAGCATAAAAAAAAGTCCGTTACTTTCGTAGACAGATTGACTTTACCTAATACTAGCTTTTAGTCTTGGCTTCGCTTACGTTAATATAGATTTAATCTATTCGTACAGAACACAGTACTTTTTTCTAGATGAAAAATACTCTGTCTCTTTTTCGGTACCTTGACAACGAGTATACAAAATTTAATGAGAATTGCTTGAGTAGTTTAAACGTGAAAGTGTAACAAAGAAACATTTGCATTTAGGGGCTATTCAAGTATTACGTAAGCAGAATTTTTGTAATTTCTGGCCACCCCTCCCCCATGTAAAAATAATGCTCTTAATTAATTACCTAAACATTTTTATAAGTATATCCATATATGTTCTAGTTCAGTAAACGAATATTGCTGACGTAATCACCACCCAGCCTCTGTCATCAAAGATAAGCAAATCAAGGACTGCTCTTCCCCCATTAGTGCTTACATAATACTTGAAGAAGCCCTTATACTATTAATATTGGTCCCATCAAATTATGTGTATTTTTTTACCCAACTGTGCAGAATTTCTATTCTTTAGCGTAATATAGCATAAGCAATTTGGAAGATATTAAAGCATGAAGTATTGTTACATTGTCTTAATCGCGGGAGTGACATTGAGTGGGAGGATGGATTAATATGTGAACAATGGTGATATATGATAGTGACAGACCTCTTTGGTATATCTACTAAATACGATTATAAGTATTATTGTATTAAAATACTAATGAAATAAATAAAAACGATAATTGAAAAACTTGTATTCGACGACTGTGCGAAATTCGACCACAATTATTATTGATTTTTTTTCCAAAATAAAAGTAAGAAGTAGGTGAATCAAAAGAGAAAAGGGAGAAGAACAATGGGTTTTTAAGTTAACAAAAGTCAAGTAAATATCGGTTTCTTAATTTAGATAGATACAAATAATTGTTCTTTTCGATCGGGTTTTTTGTTTTTCTTTATTAATATTTCTAATAATTTATACTGTGACTTATTTTTTCATTAAACTATTGGTTAAAGTATAGAATTGTTTGATGAAGGCGATCTTCGCTTATTAATCTGTGGGATATTTTATTATATTTGTTATCAGATAAACAATGCTTTGGTTCTGTTCTTTTGTTGGTTTTTGGTTGTAAAATATCTAAGGTAAATAAAAAGAAAATGCAAGCTAGTACAATTAAATCGTATCATTAACCCATCAAGGACAATGACAATAATAAATTATAACACAAATGAATACAACATCATATTAAACAGGTTTATTTATTTCTCTATAAGTACTACGAATAATTTTCAGATTTTTTCAACGGTATGTAAACACGACCGACTTAATTACCGTCAGAATTATAATGCAATACATAATTAGCAACAATTCTGCGACACATTCGCATCTCACATTCTGATATGAGATCAAAATCTATAGGACTATAGCACCATTACAATTACGTTCATAGGCCATATCTTTTTGGTCTAATAAATAATTCTGTAATATTATCTACGTATACATTCCTCTAACTTTTGATAAAGATCGCATTAATTAATGATTTAGGTCTGTAGAATTGCCTGCGATAAACCATAATACATTATTTTTTAATACAATATATAATAAAGTGAAACGAAAATAAAAGCTAGATAGTTGTGCATATAAGTGAAAAAAGTGTGTGTGTACGTATGTACACGCGTTAAAAGTTATACTTCTTCGGCGTAACAAAATAAAAATCTTTTTAAAAATTTTACCTTCCCCTTATTATACGTCTGTAGACAAGACGACGCTAACAATAAAAAAAGTATTTACTACATTGAAAGTTTTAATACAAACAACAAATACAAAGAAACAATATGTTGACTATAACTAACTCCATGGTGTAGGTTTATCGTAACGGTGTGCGCGCGCATCGTAGAAATTTACTCACATCATTTTTCCCTAACGCGCCAAAAGAAGTATAACTTCAAAAATTCATAATAAGTAAATATTTAAAAAAGCGATTCGATTAGACTTCTGAATAATTATTTTCATTCGACAAATACTTACTTATTCGTGTTGCTATTATTAAATATTCTAAATTGTACACACTTTCATTTCAAATATATGGCATGAGAACTAAACTTTACGTATGCTTAAGGACATGCTTACGTAATTTATCAACATACAATATGGGCTTTATTTCTTCCGTTGCATTTCCTAAGTTTTATAATCTATCAAAATAGTTGAAAATATTTTAAACACACATTTTAGACAAGTCAAGAAAATATGGTCAAACATTTGACTTTTTTTCGAAATGAAAACGCTGTCGACCTGGAATGGTCTTCACAGCTTCACCGAACTATGAAACATTTGACACTAATATATCAGTGGTAGTCAACCGTTACCTGCCGCCCATTTGCGGGTCGTTCCAAATTTTTTGTTGGTAGATATGAGTTTTTATTTCATCAGGTACCATGCTTCTAAATAAGCTAAATATGAATCTAACTTCAATTTTATAAACACTTATTCTACGAAATTCAGTGAATATCCGATATAACATAGGTACTGTAAATATTATTTCTAAATTAAAGCTACTACTCTAATTTGTATCACTATTATTTTAATATTGGTGGGAATAGTTACATTTTTTCTAATAAAATATCTATCATATATAAATAGCGAAAATGAAACAGTTATACATCATTTTGCTTTACGTTTTTTTTTGTTTACAATCTATTGTCGAGTTTTAGTATTGTCGATAATTTTTTTTTAATAAATGTTTTTTCAGTGAATTTTCAATAACACTTTTCGATTTCGAACAAATTTCAAAACGAACATTCATGTACAAATTTGGGCGATTGATATAGAAAGGTTGACTACCCCTGATATAAGCTACATCATTATAGCTATAATATAATTTATAGTTTTGGGATAAAACAGTTCTTACATTTACGAGTTCACTTGAAGTCATTGTCAGTTGAAAAACATATTGGTATTTAAGGATGGTTGAAAAAAATAAATGACTAAGGATTCCAACGTGACATTCGTCGTTTTCGTCTAATAATATGATGTCTATTCTCAAATTCAGGAACAAACATTTAAGAGCTTTGATTATATATTGTTCAAATTACCTTTTTATATATTGTAAACGCTCCTGTGTCGTAAGATCAGACGAATGGCTTGTTCCGTTATAAAAAATGACAAACTCAAATTATTACTTTTGATTCTAAATTTACTATATATATGAACAAAACTTAGATTTTGGGATATACTTTGTAAGTATATGACTTGATTTTATCGTATAATTTTAAAGTTAATGTTTTGTAAAAAAAAAAACAGTTGATTAATTTCTTCCATTATGTGTCATAAGTTAAAACATAAAAGTAACTTTAAATATATACTTTTGTTTGTAATTTGATATTTTTGTAAGCTTTCTCTATTTCGTAACTATGTATTTATCCTTATAATCATGGTTTTTTTTTAATTACGAGTGTCTGAGCTAATAGCGCTATGAGCCTATATCCTTTATCAATACTCTGGTAGAATCTGCGTTTAATGGAATTGAAAAATGATATCACATCGAAAATAAATGCGAAAACATTAAACTAAGCTTGCCTTCTAGTTGGTACTTACTAAGACTAGTTCAACGTTCACACTTTTAACCTTAATCTAGTTTTCTATGAATCGAGGTATGCTTCTATATCTATATTTTTTTATAATAAAATTCCAACAAATACTGCAATCATGTAACGAAATTCTCATATCGAATGTTCCGACATTACTAAAGCTATTCTTATAATTGGCTTCTTCCCGGTCTGATTTATTCCAATTAATGTGTTTCTGTTATATTATGGAATTAGCGCAATTAAATCTACACGCTTCTTTTACTATGAGCATTACAATTATTCTAATCTCGTTACAAAAGAATAACACGGAATATGATGCTTTTAACACAACACCATTGTGGATATTTATATAAACCATTAACAATAAATAAATTTAACTGACAAACTGTGACCAAAACAACTTAATTTATAACAATAATTCAAATTATGGTAACTATATACATAAATATTATATATTGTTAAATATAACACCTAAATTAAATTTTAAAGAACAGTCAATAACTACTTAGTTATGAAAATATTAAAAAAACTTTGGATGAAGTAATATTGCATTAAGGGATTTATTACTAAAAATCTGCGTTTATAAAATTCAACATGTGCTTTTGGTATAAATAACTGCTACATAAGCTATGATTGAAATATAATATTGTTATCAACAAATATATAATTATTTATTTGAAATTATGATACATTTTGGACTTTCCCTTGAAGTTTATAGACAAAATATTTAATTCATGTGTTAAAATATACTTGAATCCAATTACTAAAACAAATATATATGTATTTCATTCGAGAATACGTGGAAAAATATCTACCTTATTATATAATTATTATGGAAGCACTAAGGAATCTTGTCTTTTCATTAAACTAAAAACTATATAATATTTACAATGTTAGTAATGAAATTAAATTGAACTACTAACGGTACTAGTTAAACTAATTAATTTCAACAATATATCGTTGTTAAACGTATTTCAAAACAAATTTTGGAGTTGAAAATTGTACTTGTATTAAATGTCAACAGAATACCACCATTTTATATAGAGCTGAGGATGTTTATTTTATACCAGGTGAAAGGTTAAACACTGTATTCTAGGATATGATACTTCATGGTCACATTTAACATATAAAATAATAAAATCAAAACAAATACTAATAAACAACAAAGAACACCTAAGTTAAATTTTGTTCTAGAGTTACAACAGTATAGGTACAATCGTAATAAACCGTTATCGAAAGCTGCGAGGGGCAACCCGGAGTTCTAAGTTTCAATAATAAAATGTATAATAAACCTTTTTGTTTTGTTCATACTTCGAAAAATTATCGTTTGTTAGTTGGTCTTTCACATTCTCTTCACTCGACGGCGGTCATTGACACTGTGTTTTAACATAGATGAGTAGACGTTTGAGTATATATTTTTTTATTTTTGTAAATAATTAGGTCAAATATTAAGCACCTATTTTTTTAATTGATCTAGAACGAGAATCGAGTGCAGAGTATCCTCCATAAATATTGCTACTGTCTAAACATTCAACCTGTGTAAAATTACACTTAGTAGCATTCTAGTCGTTTTCATTTCAAGATTGATATAAGTGAGCAAAGATACGTATCAGTATTATTACAAATGAGTAACACAAACGATTGAGAATAAAATAATGTAGAAATGAGATAAAACTTAAACACTCAAGATGCTCTCATTCATTCATATTAAAAAATATATATGTGTAACAATAACAAATTTATATATTGACGAAAAGGACTCGCAGCTCCAATGGATCAATAAAATGTCCATCAATCATTCGACGATCAGTTTTTCATGTTATTGATGAATTGTTTCATCAGCCTTCGTTACTTATGAATGGTGCCTACGCGCGTTATGATGAGTCACGAAGCATTCTCCGCAAATTAATCTTCATCCATGATTGCTTTTGTCTTCTTGGACTATGTCGTAATAGCTGTCTGCGGTATAGTTGAATAATTGGAAGTCATATCTGTAAAATATAGTTTAAATGGTATATTTTTATTCTAGTACATCCCTTAATTCAACTTACTACTCGTATATCAACGGACAGGAAAAATTGGGTGCAGATTCCTTTTACACTGTAGGTGAGCACAAAGGAAGGATTTTATGGACATTGAGTCACTAAAGTCACCACTTCACAAACACAATTAAAAATTGTATGAAAATCCTTCCTTTTTCCGTCAGTTACTCTATATACATGGTTATATAATAAAGGTTCGTAAACAATTACAGCATAGAAGATGCATGCGAAGTCAGAGATTACTAATCTATACATAGAATTTAAAAGGAGGTTGTTTATCCGCTCTGTTCTTAGAACAAGTTGATCGATTTTGAAAGGATATCCATCAGTAGATAGACGATTTTTCAGGTTATTATTTAGGGTATAAAACATTACTTTTTCCCCACCTTGGCTATGCAATAATCATCAGATTTAACAGACTTAACTCCACTGTAAAGTGTTAAACACAAATAATCCAGATAAAATACCTACTTGTCTTAAAGTTGGCGCCTTGCCCATTCAACAAGAAAATATAGAATAACAGATTTTTTTTAAACACTTCCAGGTTCAAGACAGTGCTAAAAAAATATTCACAAGAGAAAATTTTAACTGGGACAACCGTAGGTATTAGTTGTACGTATATTTAATATTCAAGGAAATATCACTAACCTGTATAGTTTGTAAAGACCATCTAGTTGTGATTTCTTCAGTCTTGAGTAAAGATGGTTAATGTTATGCAGTGTGTTGGTTCCTTTACCGCTGTTTCGCCACTCTGGCTTGACCACATCATGGATACGAGTCAACTGGATTAGGTACTTCTGATCTTCCTGTAACGTAAAATATATTAATGATGAGTTAGCAAGAGCATCTTCTGCGGGGATACACATTGATCATAAACCACTCTGTGGAATGCCCTAGCTCTTTTGACCCTTACAATCCATTACAACCAAGGTGGTAGAGCCACAAAGAAGCTATTATTGGTTTCAGCATGAATGGGTCGGCTCGTCCGGGGTAGTACCACCCTCTCACAGAAAAGCGACATGAAATAACAGTGCTTGAATTTTTGCGTTTCGTTCGGTCAGTGAGAGTGCCGGAGACCCATCTCCCCTCCCTTCTCCTCTCCCTTCCCCTCTCCTTTTCTCTCCACTCCCTCAAACACAGGCTGGCAACGCACGTGCGACTCCTCTGGGGTTGCTAGTCTCTATGGACGGCGGTGATCGCTTAACAGCAAGTGACCCGCCTGTTCGTTTGCCTCGTATATGATATATATTGCTCCCGGATAAGGTATAGACGCTCTCAACCAAAAGTCCTGCAGTTCTTAAATGCTATAAGACTAGGTAGAGAGCTTTAGTAATATGAGGCGATCACAAAAGACCAGTCTGGGCGTAGGAATACAGGACTAAGGCTTGCATAACTCCGTTTCTAAAATAAGAATAAGATCGTAAAATATTACTCCATTGTTTCACAAAAACTACTTCGTAATATTACCGTGATTTCAGATTTCATTATTATTTTTAAATTATATAAAATGTTTAACTTTGGTACTGACTCCATCATAAAGTAGATAATTGTAATGTAAAATATTGACATATTTACATGCTAGCTGAAAGCATGACTCACTGTGGGCATGCGAGTATACTCTTGTTGGTTATAAGTTGAAAAATACAGTCAAAAATTCAGCATAATCAATATTGCTAATTTAATGAGTTTTAGCATCATTAAGGTCACCTTTTTCAATATGAAACAAAGTAAAAAGCTCTAAAATTAATTACTTGGAACAAATAAATATGTTAATTAGCAATTTTCGTACATGTACCAATTTAAATTGGTAACAATAACATTGGTAAATTGGCTGACGGTGAACGAAAACATCGTTTCGAAAACTGAACCTTGTGGATTTCTTGGAGTTTATAATCGACAATACGTCATGCGCTAGTGTGGTGAATATGGTAATACCTTCCTTCAGGCCTATAGCCTATAATAACCTTCCTCGATAAATGAGCTATAGATCATTGAAAGGATTTTTCAAATCGGACCAGTAGTTCCTGAGATTACCCTACAACGTCACAACATCACAAACTTTACCTCTTTATAATGCTAATATGTTAATATAAAAATATAACTATTATTATTAGTATAGATAAAAAGCTTTATAAAAACGCAATTCGATGGACCAACGTTTAAAGATAGTCAAATAACCAAAATAACAATTATTGTAACGGATTAAAAAGGAATTGTTAAAAAATTAAATTCATAATTTTTTAGGCCGACATAAATAAAGATGTATCGCCCACAAAATAGAATATGCATTTCGCATTTACCGTGTTAAGTAAAAATAGCAATAATGCTCATCTTTATTCAAAGGTATAGTATAGGTAGTATATTTTGATATCTATATACATTGACATATAAAAACTCAAGACGCACAGTCTCGAATAAATGTATCGCTCAAAAACGGCCGCAAAAACTCCCCAATGTACATACATAGTTATAGCGTTATGCGATAAACTTATGGTTTTGCAAATTCAACCTTCCCTGAATGATTTAAAGTTGTTTTTACGAGAATGCAAGCAAGCAACGCGAGACTATTTGAATTGACTGCATAATGCACTCATTTTCGTGTGCCGACTCTGAGACGTTAAGTGTGCAACTTGGGTTTTTGTATACCAATGTCTATATAACATAAATATTATTGTAAGGCACACGTGAAGATTCGCAACTATATTTTGTGTTGTATGTAAACAAATTTATATACCACAGAGCTAAGGTTACGGTAGACATGAATAAGGTAAAATATATTTTTAATACTTAAATGTCAGCTAGCCTAGCTTCGCGACGTTATAAAAATGAATGATCCGTTTGACATTTATGTGAGGCACTAAATGCTATTAAAATATTAACACAGAGCTGTCGATTTTTTTTTTATCGAGCTGATTCTATGTTAGTAGCCTGGAGGTCCTTCAAATCAATAATACATTAATATTTAATTAATAAAATAATATATTACTGTTTTCTATAGTCGCTTTTATCCTAAACTTAGTGCAAATTGCAAGTGTACAGCAACATACTAACTTATTTGAAACTAGAAATTTTGACGTTTCTACACTTTTTTTAAGTCAAAACTTTTTTAGACGTGTTGAACGGTATTTTTGTCATGAGATAAATGTATCTCGCGTCATGACATGCTACGTAAGCATGACCGGTCGAATTTCGCATGCGCGGCTTGTATCATACTAGTGTCGCGAATTGTAGTGGCCTATGTACATGTAAATTAATATTTAGCGTCTCATTATACGTTTGATTGATTAATAGACTTTATAAAAACATATATAAGTGCCAATAGTTGTGAAAACCACACTAATGTTAATAATTTCAATAAACAAATTCCTAAATTGAAATATTATCGTTTATACCATAATTAAAATAAAAATTCAAAAGATAAAACCTTTTTATTTAATTGTTCTGAGTTTTCACTCAGTCGGAAGGCATTATGACTAACTCGACCTTTTTTGTCATTTATAAATTTAAACAGATTCTCTAAAAAAAAGCTATTAGTCACTTTTCACACTAAGTGCGTTACCGTCTTTAAACCACACTATAACTTCATATCTACATTAACTTGGTAAATAAATGCGAAAATGACTTCGTTACGCTTTCACGAATTAACTACTCAACTATGCGTCGGAATGCAGAGAAGTATACCCTTTGACAAAATAACCCTAATAAAGTTCAAACTTTAATAAATCAGTTAACTATGGTCGAATGTCGACCACTGGGCGCCCACTAGTAGAAAATAAATATAGATAAGTGTTTTTGGCGGGATTTTAGTCTGTCATGTAGTGGATTTTATATTTTATTCATAATCTTTTGTTATTTGACTCTATATTTTATAAATTTGGTGGTGTTTTACGTAATATAGTTAATTTATTATCATATGTGACGTGAATGGAAAATAATACCACGGAGCATGAAATTCTGAGATGGCACAAGAACTCCCTGGAAGGTTCTAACAAGGGAGCCACCATCTTGTTAGAATATTGAAATAATCACACGACGCTTGTAATATTATTAACTAAACGACAATGGCAGTAATAATCTGAAAGATTGGTTGCCAAAAATAAAGTAAAAAAAAGAGTACGTAAGGTACGTTTCGTCCAGAGAAAATGTACCGTTCCTGAAAGATAGGTCAAAATTACAATAACCCTAACGAAGCGGTGGACAAAATATAACAATATAATAAAAAATGCCAATTCCCTAATACACTACTGAAAATAACATTGTAATTAAAGTGTCAGTAATACACCAAGACGCTCATCCTTGTCTTGACCATAAAGCCGCCGGTAACGGCCGTCGCCACGTTTTCCAGTCGGTTAAAAACACAGATTACTCCGATTGTGGCATCGATTCGACTTGGCTACAACCACAACGCCGGTTGAATGGGTTTACAATAAAAACAAATGGTTTAGAATGTTCGCGGTCTAGTGTTTTACAGACACGTTAACTATTGTATGAATTCAGGCCATCTCGGTTCAACGGTTCGTGTTGATGAGTTACATCTACAACATTTTGTTTTTTATTGATGCGAACAAAACAACTAGAACCTATTTTATAAATAAGGTTTGAATAATTGCTATAATTTGTAGTTCGATTTCATTGTCGCAGTCATATTTAAAATAGGAGTATTATAAAAAATTACAATTCTTTTCTTTTTCTATTGTAGCACAGCAAAGTGACTGCATTGTGCCTGAAGGTGAGCACAGTACAATCCAAAAACAATGGCGACCACCGAGAGACACGCCATCCCTCTGCGGTCGCCGCTGTCATGTTGGCCTGCGTAAATGTCTCTTCACGTTACGTTTAAAGGGCCCCATGTTATACGAAGAAGGGAACACTCTAGCCGAGAGATTGTTCCACAGCTTTACGGTGCGGCAAAGATAAGAAGTTGCGAACTTTTTAGTTCGTGCCCAGATAGGTATAGATAGGTTACCGTAAAACTAAACACCGCGAGTGGTTCGGTTATGGAAAGGAGAGGAAGGGATTAAATAGCTCTGCAGAACATTCGCCATGATACAGACGGTAGAACACGCTCAGTGAGGCAATATCTCTGCGCAACTGAAGCGGCTCTGTAAACTATGTACTGTCTGCATCATTAACAATGCGGACAGCTCGTCTCTGCAACCTATCCAGGGCATCTAGTAGGCATTTGATTTTTTTTTCTGCACTGTCGAATATAGATTATTATTAGAATTGGTAGGTGGTAGAGCCCCGCTGAAAATATTTTTGGTTTCAGCATGAATGGATCGGCTTTTCCGGGGTAGTACCACCCCTCTCACAGATAACTGACGTGAAATAACAGTGCTTGTATTGTTGTGTTTCGTTCGGTCAGTGAGAGAGCCGGAGGCCCACGTCCCTTACTCTTTCCTTCTTTCCCTTTCCTTCCTCTCCCCCTTCTTCCATATACAGGCTGGCAACGCACTTGCGACGTCCCTGATGTCGCTAGTGTCTATGGACGGTGGTGATCACTTAACATCACGTGACCCACCAGTTCGTTTGTCTCCTTTGATATAAAAAAAAGCAAAAGACTTTATAGCTTTTCTCTTTATTTATAAACTACTTTCCTTTCGAAAACTTAATGTACATTTATTGACCATTTCGTAAACTTTTTAAACCAAGAATTTGATACGCAAGCATCAACTATAATGTTAAGAAATACATCTCAAACTGTTCCGAAATTATTGCTCATTTCAGTATTTAAATGTTTAACAAGTAAATATATGTATTAGTATATTTGCTATTACGGTGTAATTAGGTAATGTTTAAGCATTATGTAAGTAGGCAAAGTAGGTACTTGTAATAGTGGAGTAAGGTATATTTTTCCTGATGAAAATAGTAATAAATAATATTAAGAATACAACTAAAAGGAATGTTGTTTGTCGTAGACGTGTGGTAGAATTAACACGTAGTAGAAGTGAAACTTAGTATTCTATTCTTAGTATATTTCGAGTACAACAAGAATCTAATATCTCACCTTATCTAATCTTTATTTAATGCTATTTCTTTTTCAATACATATTTTCGTTTTATAAAATCCAATTCATACCGTCCCAAAGACTTAAAAAAAACTTTACTTCAAAAAAACAAGACATCAAGTGAATTGCAAGCGCGCTGTCAACCTGTATATGGGTGAGGGGGCAAAATGCCAGAATACTCGGTGCTCATCAAGTGAATCTGGCCAGTAGTGTGATAACATAAAGTATTTGCGCTGAGATATATTGATATGTAATGACATAGATACGCATATTTCGGACATATGGATATGGATATATATACATATATACATAAACATAGATATATACAAAATTCCAAAAACAATAAAATAGTGAAATAAAATGAAAAGCCAGAACGGAATCAAATATGTTCCGAATCAAATGTATAGAAGGATAAATAAACAGAATAACTAACTATAATGAAACCAGAACTGAGGAAAGATAAAGATTGAAAAAAGAGAAAAACTAAATATGTAGAAAACTAATACTGATCAAACCTAAAGATATAAAAATTAGTGAACAATAATGGAACAAAACAAAACACCTTCCGTAATTAAATAATTCGAGATGCAAAGTCTCCGCTTACCCGTGGTGGAGGTACCCTATCGATTGGAAGATGCAACTCTCAGTCACAAAAAAAAAGGATGAGGGGAAGGGAAGGAAAGGAAAGGAAAGGGGGAGGGAGGAAGCGAGGTGGGCCTCCGGCTTTCTCACTAACCGAACGAAACGCAACAATGCATTCACTATTACTTCAAGTCGATTTTTTGTGGATCGGGTGGTGCTACCCCGGACGAGCCGACCCATTCATGCTGAAATCAGTTATAGCTTCAGTGTGACTCTACCACCTACAAAACGTTTTTGTTGTGAGTTGTATTTAGCCCATAATCCTCTTAAGAAACTCAAAAATTAAAGGTAATTAATACTTACGTCCAATGTTTCAAACTTCAAGATAACGTCAAAGGAAAAACTGCACGGTGTACAGAAGTCTGTGTAAGGAGTCCAGTGCATGTCGAGACTACGCTTTGACTTGGATTCGTCCAGAACATAGGAAACGAACTCTTCAAAAAGTGGATACTTTTCTGTAGGCACTGGCTTCTTTATTGACTGAAATACAGATTATATTTATACATCATTCACTTAAAACTAAAATAAGCCTGTAGTCTTTATCAAAGTATGGATATTTATGTCGATTTTTTTTCGAAATTACTACGCTATTGACCCAGCAAGGTCTTAACAACTTCACCGGACTATTAAGGCCTTGAGAAGTTATGTACCAGTAAAACTTTTGAACATCAAAACAAAATAAAATACCAATTCACAAAACTTCCTTCTTCGATAAGAACACGTAAATAACAATTAGGTTTATTAGTTATATCTATTTAAATATAATTTCAAACTGTATTTACAAGTATTGTTTACAGCCAACAAATATAATTTCTAGCAGACGCACAAGGAGGGAGTCATTTCAAGACATATGTATCATTCAGATTAAAGCGATCCACCGTTTAATAAGGTTTCGATAGTAGAACTCGCTTACATGGTCCTTGAATACAATGCTTCTCAAATCGATATTGTGCTTTGGAACTATATTATAGAGGCCTTATCTAAGAAAACCTGTTATACAAAGTCTAAAAGTTAAAGCATCATTATCACCACATACATTTTAGTTCCTAATAGTTTATGTATAATACTTTATTATATTTACACCGTATTCTTGTACTTCTTATTCTAGTTGCTTAATATTTATATTGAACGATATTTCTTTTGTATTAGCTATTTAAGATTATTTTAGTTTATGTTGTGTCTACCTTTTGTCTTGATTTTGGTTTGTCTACCACATACTGCATGTTATGGCGGCTTTTAAAGGCCAATGTGCTTATACATGTAAATAAATAAATAAAAGTATATACTATGTGACTTTTTTGTGTTTGTCTAGCTCTAAAATTTTAGCTTTCCATTACAAACTCAGACTTAGAATTTTATTTATATTTGTATGGGAATGATGTGTAGCACTATATATATATATATATTATACAATAATAACAAACTTATTACTGAATGACATACTCATATAAAATAGACTTATACGGTCTTATGACAAAAACAAAACTCGGGTATAACACAAGTTTTACTAAGCAGTGCGTAAAATTAAAAATCTAGTTAAAGTCATGTTTAAAATATTTTGTTACAAAAACGCGTCCAAGCGGTCTCCAGCTAAACATCTGATTTAAATGTTTTATGCAAGCAATATAAATAATGTCCATCTCTAAACAAGGTTAAAACACTCTTTTGTGATCAAACTTTTTTAAGTAAAAGTTCAATGCGTATTTAATCTTTTTTGTAATAACACGGTATATGTACAAAAAACAACATCGTCATGTATCACACTTATACTGTTTAAAAAGTGGGGTACCATTATTTTCAAAACACGAATGGATGCACTTGTGTAGAATAAGGTACCGTTAAAAAATGCTTGTAACCTATACTAGTTTTACCAAATTGGAAATCTACTTTATTGTACAACGTTACGCAGTGAAATTTACGCATCGTTTCATTATAAAAATACTTGTTTTGAAATTTTTGTAACTCGTTTTATTATTGTACCCATACCTTTCTGTATTTCTTAACAATCATTCGTCCCAGTTTATCGTGGAATGATTTCGGCCACGCGTGTACAATTTTGTCGTTATAGGCTGACGCTAGCCGTTCTAAAGGGTGCCGCACGATGAGGAATGTAATTGAATCCACTTGCGCTTTCTTTATCATCTCGGTTGTTGGTCTCGCGTATTTTCTCCTGGCGAGAACTAGAGGAACTTCTTTTGTTTTATCTAGAAACGCTGCTGAATAGTTTGCCATCAAGTTAAAGTTGTACATCCAGGATGTGGACGCCGCTTTAAATATATTGCACCTAAAACAAATAATATCTATAAGTAGTAATTTATGAAACATAACGTGTAGACTGTTGTGATCGCCATTTTTGTTGGTATATCTAAAAGACGGACATATTTTTTTTAACCATTAAAATATATTAATTTAGATATTTTCGAGTAATTTCTTAACATATGTATATTTATATATAAAAGGTATATTGTATATATATAAAAGAACTTTTAATTTTTTAAATCATACTAACAAATTTATGGCTGGAAATAAAAGATGACATACTTAAAAACTGTGTAAATGCTATTGGCCTGACGGATATTTACAGATACATGAGGTTTTTTTTGGGCGAGCACTTAAGGCAGTCTGTAGCATGTAACAAGCTCAAGATTGTCAAAGACCCGAACGTCGCCCTTGGGTTGTTGCCTTGCATTTGATCGAGGTAAGCTAACTAAACTAGTCATAGAAATATGGGTATTTAAGTGAGACGCAAATATGTGCATGTGTGTCTCACAAACTCCAACATATACTTCGAATCTGATAACTCGACCAAAGTAGCTAATCAAGTTCTAAAAATAAGAGAAAATACAAAACCGTTTCACCATGCTTATGCCTTATTGTGTGTGCACGCATTTGGGGTCATCGGTGTTGTGTTTTCGGTTAGTAAGTGAAAATTTTCAGTGTCACTGGGTTGCGCTAGCAGCGTAATTGAGGGCAACACTCCGGGCGATCGAAACTAGGTTTAAGCCGTGGCTGAAAGGGCCGCGGCCAGTATGCTTGAACGAAATTCACCGCCAGTTATTTCAACGGGAGCCACGGAAAAGATGTTTCGCGGTTTATAACGCGAACATTGGATTAGGTCGTGTGATTCACGGCGGATACCTCTAACGGGCTGGGCTAATTCATGGCTTTATCGAAAAAAAAAAATAGCTCCTTAATACCGACATGTAGTCGTCGCTCGAAAACATCTAAACAGATACACATAGAAACTAATACTCTTAAAAACTAGTTCGTTTGTAATTTAAATGATAGAAACGTAAATGATTTACATGAAAATTTACAGTTTATTGATCTTAAAGCATTTATTAATCTATATACGAACACTTGTGCTTTACTGTGGACGATACATGATGCAGGTGAATGAACACAATGGATTCATTGTGTTCATGTATTTGTTTATTTACATATCATCTAGCGATATATAGTGGAATAGTTACTCTGGGCTAATTTTCCGTCCGATTATGACGTACTATTGTCCGGTCTTTATACACGCGCAAAATCGTATTGATCAGTTGCAGGTTCTCCAGAACCGAGCCCTACGTAAAATCACCGGTGCCTCATGGTACGTCCGGAATAAGGATCACAGGGACCTGGAGATGCCTTCTGTCTGGGCGTATATAAAATCACTCACAAGTAGTTATTTTGAAAAAGCCGCGAATCATCTCAGCCCATTAGTGGTATCCGTCATGAACTATGAACCCGTACCCAACGCTGCGCAGTATAGAAGACGACCGCGACACTTTTTTACCGACCCTCCTGATTCAATCACGTCAGAGAACGATCAGTACCAGCCTGTCTCTTTAAACAGAGCGTGTTCACGCCCACATCCGCGTAACTAAAGATCACGCCGCCGTGGTCTGAGGGTAAATTTCGCTCCCGCACACCAGATTAGGCCTCCCTTGGCAGCGGCTCAAGCCTAGGTCCGTTCCCTCGGCGTGGAGTCCTTGAGTACCCTGCTCACGCGATACAGTGACACAAAACCTTATATCACTGCTACAACATCACACACATCACCTATACACACATGCACGCTTACACGCTGTTTGTTCTTTTTCAGAGAAATAAACGACAAAGAGTTCTAGCTTCTCCCTATCCTATATAGTTTAGAGGATTTTTTCCGTCACAAAATACACATATAGCAGTTGTTGAGGCACGCATGCTTGGTACATATGCATGTTTCAATAACTCATATGCGTATATCTAGATGGCTTAGTTTAGGTTAGCTCAGATAGGTCACGATTTTTGCACAAATCAGGCAACAGCCCAAGCCGAGGTGTGCCGTGCACCCTGAGTTAGTTGCCCAAACATCCCAAATCGGCTGAGTGATTTCAGCGCTCGCCTCAGTAGTTCGATGAAGCTGTAAAGACCTTTCAAGGCCAATAGCGTTTTCATTTCGAAAAAAAAAAAACTTTGGGCTAACGTTAACACACAGCGGAAGTCCTCAAGAGGAAAGAAAACCCCGATTATAAAACATACTTCATTGGCCTTATCGTGATGATATATAGCTTATAATCTTCCTCGATAAATGAGCTGTATAACACTGAAAGAATTCAAATCGGACCAATAATTCCTGAGATAACACTCTAAAACGTCACAAACTCGTACTCCGCTGATGCTTTTAAGACCTTGCTAGGTCAATAACGTAGTCAGTTCGAGAAAAAAACTCACAAATTTCACCTCTTTATAATATTAGTATTGATTGATAATTTTCATACCAGATCACATGATATTGTCTGTTTATTAAGTATTCCCATGCGTTAGGCTTATGTCCGTTACTATCAAGACCCAGTCTCGTACAAGCATTATTTAAATACTCCCGGCGCGCCTCCATTCTCTCGTTCACCTCCATGAATCTTTCTCGCGTTAAAAGGCCATCTTCCTGACTGCCGTTGTCGAAGACAAACTGGAACAGAAATAATATTTAATATTACTTTCTCAGTCAGTTTCAGTGTTCGATACGAACTTACTCGTAAGACTGGAATCAATGCTGGGTAGCACTGTGGAAGAGTATGGGTCTGATCGCATAGTAGTAGTTTTGCTTACATTGAGATTAGGTATCAAGTAACATATATATTTTATACATTAATAAAAACAATACATATAACAAATTATAAATTTATTGGAAGAAGTTTCTCCATTGTACGAGTATTTCTTGGCTATCAACAAACTTTCGATTAAATTCGTTTAGATTTTTCTATAAAAGTTTACCTTGTCGTAGCCCAAATAATCACAAATACATTGATCCTCATTACTTATCTAAATGCGACGAAGTTTTTATGAATGCTTAATAGGTAAGTAACAATAAAAAACTTATACGAATATACAGTTTTTTTAAGACCCAATCACGGGATAAACTACTTAACGAAGTCGCGGGCAGGGGCTAGTATAATATATATTGGTTTAATTTTGTATATATTTATTTGATTATACTACAAAAATACACTAAGTAAAGATATCCAAAGAGAATTATTTTTAAAATAATTAGCACGTTCGTGCAGAAATACGAATTCTGCTATATTTATTTATGTCGTGGCGTAACGAGCCAAGTAACGTGTTATATCTCTCGCATGTACTTCACTAGCTATTTTGTTTTATTTCTATAGTTTTCTAAAGTAAATGCTATTTATAATAATTGACGATACTACCTACTATTAACTTTATGATACGCAGTTTTCAATTCTAAGTAACTATAAATAAAACCTTAATTATTTATTGAATAATCATTATTTGTATCTGTAATTTAAAATAAACTGATTGTTATTAAGATTACAGTACTTCCTCTTCAAGGTTAAAAATCAATAGCAGAATTCTATTAAGATAGATTCGTATAGCTTAGGAGATGTAATCGAACAAAACACGTTTGGTACATTTTGCGGAACGCGTTTTAAATTAATTAAATTGGGATTCATCTGTCTAAACATAAATAGTCTAATATAAACAGTTCAGTATATTTCTCTTCTATGTTTGTCAAATAATTTTCTTTGCTTTGTTTAGTAGTTATTGAGAAGCTGTAAATAAAGCTTAAAAAATTAAGCAATTAAAAGAAATGGTTAGTCTTGATCTCACACCATTAACGAGTACCTATTATTTATTACTCTTTATCTATAAGTTTCTTATTGACATAATCGTGTCGTTTTTTTTTATATCAAAGGAGGTAAACGAACTGGTGGGTCACGTGATGTTAAGTGATCACCACCGTCCATAGACACTAGCGACATCAGGGACGTCGCAAGTGCGTTGCCAGCCTGTATGTAGGAGAAGGGGGAGGGGAAGGAAAGGTAAAGAAGGAAAGAGGAAGGGACGTGGGCCTCCGGCTCTCTCACTGACCGAACGAAACACAACAATGCAAGCACTGTTATTTCACGTCGGTTATCTGTGAGAGGGGTGGTACTATCCCGGAGGAGCCGACCCATTCATCCTGAAACCAAAAATAACTTCAGCGGGGCTCTACCACCTACCAAAAATGACACATGACACATGAGTTACATTTCAAAATGTAACTCATTTTCATTTTTCATTTCATCCAATTTTAATCTATACTAATATAATAAAGAGGTAAAGTTAGTGAGCTTCTAACGTTGTAGGGAGTAATCTCAGGAACTACTACTGGTCGGATTTGAAAAAATATTTCAGTGTTATATAGCTCACTTGTCGAGTAAGGTTATAGGATAATATAGGAAAGTTATATCATTATGCTAATACCAACAGGAGCGGATCACCAATGAAAAATGTTTCAAAATCGTTTTTTTCCCTCTCGAGAGTTTCCACTGCGTGTTAGCATTAACCCAAAGTAACTATTCTACACGAACGAAGTTAGTTAGAGGGCAGAGGTTAGTCGTTCATATAACATGTTTAATTTTTTTTAAGATTTCCAGTTTTATATATCTATGATATAAAAAAATCATAAGAGGCAAACGAACAGGTGGGTCACCTGATGTTAAGTGATCACCGCCATTCATAGTCACTAGCAATACCAGAGGAGTCACAAGTGCGTTGCCAGCCTGTGTCTTAGGGGGAAGATAGGTTTTGGAGGAAGGGAGAGAGAAGGTGTTCCACCGGCGCTCTCACGGACCGAACGAAACGCAACAATGCAAGCACTGTTACTTCACGTCGGTTTTCTGTTAGAGGGTGGTACTGCTCAGGGCGGTGCGAGAATTAATTCCAAATTTTACCGTCCATCAAGATTTTTTTATTGTCTTCATATTTTTACATATACAAATTTTTAAAATCTTTGAAAAATAACGTAAAATATTTGGAACGGCTAGAATTGGTGAGAGCTAATTTTGAAATGTAATTAACATACATAACGTAACGAAACACATATTTCACGCTCCTAATATCATCAATCTATATTATTCCTATAGTACCTAAACAGACAGGGAAGAGTTTGTATGCTCCTTATGGTAAAATTGTGACTATTTGACGACCATTTGCTTTTATAATCCTATATATACTATCTGTAAAAGTTTATTATACATATGCAAATTATTAAGATAGGTGTTTAAATAACTGTATAACCTACATTACAATAACATATTCCATACAGCTGAAATTGTGTACTAAAAATATTAATTTAATTAAAACTGACATTTATTAATTAATAATTTAGCATAGGTATTTCTACTGTGTTGTTTGAGTGTATATTTATTATATTAACTCCTATATCTTAAATCATTATTACTTATCAAACCCGAGTTAAAAAGACTACAATTTATATTAAAAAAAACAATCGCACAAAATATTCTTCTGTATTTCTGTTGTTTTTGTTGATATGAGCGCGATAAGTTTTGGTATTCGTTTTTTTAATAACAAGTATTGTGTAATTAAGTTAAGCTCCATTCTTTTTAATTTAGAAATACTTATTTTAGTGAAACATTGCTATAAAGCCTTTATTTTATATTGTTTTAAATTAGAAATCACTTTTAATAACACATAAAACCAAAGAGACAGCGTATCAAATGTCTTCTACCTTATTCTTACGTACAGTCCTCGCCAATTAATATAGCCGCTCTGAATAAGTTCAAGTTTTCACGTAATATCATCAAGAGATAAAAATAAACAAAGTAAAAATATTATTATAGTAATATAAAATTGGTTAATTTATCCTGAAGTTATTTCAATTATATACATGTAATATATATGTATAAATAAGCTATAAACTACAACTAATGTATAACATCGCTCTAAATATAGAAAGGTCAAAAAGTTTGGCGCTGACTGTACTTCGTCTATGAACAAAAATAAAGTTATAACAAAAATATAGCTTATTTAAAAAGCAACCAATTCCGAGATGTTTAACTCCGAGTAAAGATGGAGTGACTTTTGATTTCGTTTCGTCCAATTTCCTAATTCATATTGCATATTATACATACATACTTTACAACCTCATCTCAGTGTGCAGTACTAAACTTTCACTAACTTTCCCAATACTTGATGCACTCTCCCTTACGGCCTCAATTCTCGTCAGGTGCCTCATCTGTTGTGACAACTATTTATTTCCATGACATATATATACTTGTACATATATGCAAAGTTGTATATATAAAGTTAGTAATGTTTGTTTGGTTTGCTTAGATGTAATCTACTTTACTAATATGGTGACAATACGTTTTCTGCTAGCACCAAGTATAAAGTATGTAGATAAAGGCAATTAATGACTCATAATATTTTTATTCACGGAGTAAAGAATAGACCTTTCTTCCATGGTTTTTGCTCATGTATTATAGTTATTAAATTAAAAATAACATCATTATATACTAGCTGTGCGCACGACTTTGACTGCGTGGAAGCTTATGTAAAAAACAGTGATTAATAAAGTTTTTTTTTCGAACTGAGTACGCTATTAACCTAGTAAGATCTTAACAGCTTCACCGGACTACTAAGGCGAGAGCTTAAGGCACTCAGCCGATTTTATTTGATAAGTAGCTCAATGGTGCACGGTACACCTCGGCTTGGGCTGTTGCCTGATACATGCGATTCGCGACCTTTTTTTTTAACGTGGGGATCCTTTATGGATACCCACCGTCCCGGGGGAGAGGGTGGGTTATGTCCGACTCGCACGGGCTAAAACCCCACTGTATACCGACAGACCGTGTTGTTGGGGCGGCAAGGGATCGGTCTAAGCTATTCCCCTTGGATAGCCGCCCCAACGGTCCGCCCGGCGGAAGATTGCCGCCGGGCTCCTACCTGTAGAGGGGCAGCTGGGTACACACCAGCTGCCTCCCCTCGTCTGCCGGACCTGTGCAAGGAAGGGATGAGCCTCCCGGCTGTTTAGAGTGTCTACCTCACAGGCCTTCTCCGCCGCCTCCTTTTGCGAGGAAGTCATCTCGCATACCTGCTCGCTGCCGAGCATGGCGGAAACCACACTCGGCAGCGACAAATTCCCCCCCACCGCCGCCTGCAGAGTGCGGCGCTCTCCCTCCCACGCAACACACTCAGACTGATTGTGCTGCGCGGTATCTTCGTCAGCGCCGCACTCATAACAAGCGGCGGTCGGCTCCCTGCGAGCGATCCGATGCTGGTACCACCCGAAACAACCATGTCCGGTCAGTAATGCGACCAATCTGAGCTAACCTAAGCTAACTATTCATACATATATGAGTTGTTGAAATATATATATGTACCAAGCATATATACCTCAACAACTCCTATATATATTTTGTATTGGATAATTTAATAAACGTTGTTAAGACCTTACTATATCAATAGCATATTCAGCTTGAGAAAAAAAGACATATGGAAGAAGTCGCGGGCACAGCTTGTTTGTAATATTATTCTTATTATGTACGCGTGTATACGTATATTATTAACAACGCATACCAATTAATCCCACGGATTATATAAAATCGAATTGAAAATGTTTATTTAATAAAATTTTAAATAGTAATAGTGACTCCAAATAACTATCTATTATTTTTGTATATAAGTTTCTTCTGTACGTGTGTATGTCACTGAACTCCTCCTAGACGGCTGGACCGATTTTGATGAAATTTTGTGTGCGTGTTCCAGTGGATCTGAGAATGGTTTAGATTTACAATTGGACCCAGTAAGTAGCGCTGTGGTTGAATTTTTTTTTTATTATCAAGGCAGAACAACGTCCTTTGAGTCCGCTAAACTATAATTCTTCTAAAGAATATCATTATGATAATTGGGCTACTACTCTATTCAATTTTATGAAGGAGTATGTACTTAATTTATATTTAGACAAAGTGATGTCAATTTAAGTTACTTATATCTTCGGCATACAATAATATCTACATATAAACCTTCTTAATAATATATAATGAATGTATAATAATAGATTGCTATCTTAAATAATCTTTAAAAAAGCTTCGTTTAAAACTGTAGGTACAAGTAATCCGAGTTTATTTACGGTATCCTAGTCCATAAATTTTCAATGAAAGACTGAAAATCGATACAGTATTTTAAAGTGTATTTACAAACACTTATTTATGCCAGACATTCATTATCAAGTATTGGAAAACACTTAGTATTGAATTTATGATATTTTATTCCACACTTCTAGCCTTTTTGCGTATAAAACACCACAAAAAGGTTTTTTTTCTCGAACTGACTACGCTATTGACCTAGCAAGGTCTTAACAGCTTCACCGGACTATCATAAAAAGGTATTTTGTTGGTTTATAACCTAAAGTAATATAGGAGTGGTGGTACAGGAACCCGATGGTATATATTCACCAAAATCGATAGTGTGATCTCTGAACATCAAGGGCTATTGTAGTCCGGTAAAGCTGTAAAGGCCTTGCAAGGTCAATAGCGTAGTCAGTTATAAAAAAATCAAGGGCTATTAGGGCGAACAAATACCCTCACACACCCGCAACCGCCTTCGATAAGGTCTGGCACGGAGGGCTCATCCATAAATTATGTAAATCTTGAGTACCCAATAGGTTAATTCATATTATCCGCGATTATCTCACTGATAGGACTTTCCGCTTCAGAGTGGACGGTGAACTATCGCCGCCCCACCCGATACGCTCAGGTGTGCCACAGGGCTCCATACTCGCACCCACGCTCTTCAATCTATTCATCAGTGACCTACCTCGAACTCGGGGGGTCGAGGTAGGTTGTTACGCTGACGATACCGTTATTTACACATCCGGCTGGCGGTCGGACTTTCTTAGGAAGCGCATCGAAAAAGCCGTTCATACTCTCGGTGAATGGTTTTGTCGATGGCGCATAGAAGTTAATCCCGATAAGAGTGCCGCAATACTCTTCGATCCCACGAAACGCGTTAATAAATTTGAGCCCATTAGGCTATACGGAATCGATATCCCTTGGGTCGAAGAGGTCAAATATCTCCGTGTTACATTAGATAAACATTTAAAGTTCAATTCACATATAGACAGAGTGCGAAACAAAGCCGCTATGGTCTTGGGTCGCCTCCATCCGTTGCTTTGTCATAAGAGTAAGATGTCTCTCAGACACAAGCTCACTTTGTATAAGACGTGTATCCGTCCCGTGATGACATATAGCTGTCCCGTTTTTGCGCATATGTCCAAAGATAACTTTCATAAGCTGCAGGTTCTCCAAAATCGTGTTTTACGTAAAGTGACCGGTGCTCGTGGTACATTCGGAGAGTCGATCTCCATAGAGACTTAGAGATCCCTTCTATCTGGGCGTACGTAAAATCACTTACGATTAGTTATTTTGAAAAAGCCACGAATCATTCCAATCCGTTAGTGGTATCCGCCGCAAACTATGAACCCGTACCTAACGCTGCGCGTTATAAAAGACGTCCGCGATGCATTTTACCGACCCTCCTGATGTAATCACGTCAGCGAACGATCAGTACCAGCCTGTCCCTCGAAACAGAGCGTGCTCACGCCCACGCCCGCGTAACCACAGATCACGCCGCCGTGGTCTGGGGGTTAATTTCTCTCCCGCACACCCGATTAGGCCTCCTACGGCAGCGGCTCAAGCCACGCTTACACATGGAAGTGGAAGGGTTTTATGTTTTTTCCCTTATCGAACTAAAAAAAAAAAAAACTAATTTTCCGATAATAAATATATGGAGGGGTTGTTGAGACGTGCATGCTTGGTACACATATGCGTCTCAACAACTCATACATATATGAATGGTTAGCTAGGTTAGCTGAGATAGGTCGCGAGTTTGCATGTAACAGGCAACAGCCAAGCCGAGGTGTGCCGTGCACCCTTGAGCTAGTTGCCCAAATAAATTCGGCTGAGTGCCTTAAGCGCTCGCCCTTGTAGTTCGGTGAAGCTGTTAAGACCTTGCTATAGCGTAGTCAGTTCGAGAAAAAAAAAAAAAAAAAAAAAAAACACCCGCAATACTCTCTTCCTGGCCCACACAGAGGAAGAGAAAAAAGCCTTGATAAAAAAGGGCTATGGGATAGGGGAAGGATCGCGCGTTCTGACAGTCCATGAATCCCGGGGATTGACTTTCAAATCAGTGGTGATTCTACAAACAAAGAGCAGAAGGATGCAAATCCACGATAGCGTTTCACATACTATCTTGGCAATATCTAGACACACTGACACAGGTGTCTACTATACCGACGTGACTAACGACGCGGTTAGTAGGTTCATCCAGCGGGCCGTAAACGCTCCGTCACGGGATATTGTGGATTACAACATAAACATGGCCATAAAAAATGAAAATGCAACCGCTATAAAAACAATAACGTCAATAAATAAAAAATAGTTAATAATGAAATAAACGAAGTAAAAAAGTTTGCTCACGGATACGATTTTTTACGTATACAAGACATTTACACGTAAGCAAAAAAAAGGTGCGAACCAAGAGTCTGCAGAATAGAAGAATGTGAATAAAAAAAAAACCTAAAGTAGTAAATGTAAATATTAATCCCATCCTAAAGTACAAATTATAAAAAGTTGAAACTGGAGATGAAAAATTTGTAGCGTTCGTTAAAACTTGATTTCTCGAAGTTCAATTTCTAAATGGACAAAAGTTTGTTCGGGATATAATATTTCTCGGGTCAGATTTATTTCGAATTTGCTGTTAACATTTTCTGGTAAAAGTAATACACGATTCATCGTTTTTCAAAATTAAATCATGAGTTTTTAAAAGGTTTTGTATTAGAAATAATAACTTGCAGATTACAACTTTGTATGTGGCCTGGTATAGAGTTAGTTTAAATTTTTTACTAGCATATTGATTATAGAACTAGAGAACGTAACCAGCAAATATTGTGTCGTTTATTGAATTGTAAATTGCTTTCCGTATTTTTGAAGTTATGCTTCTTTTGGCGCGTTAGGAAAAAATTATGAGAGTAAATTTTAAGATGCGCGCGCACACCGGCACCTAAAACCGACACCCTGAAGTTAGCTATAGTCAACATTTCGTTTGTTTGTATTTCGTTGTATTAAAACTTTTAATGTATTAAATACCTTTTTTCTATGGTTACTGTCGTTTTTTCTACAAACGTAGAATACAAACGGAGAACGTTTTTAGAATTTGGGGTGTAAGGGGTGTCAAATAACATCATAAGACTTGAGACACCCAAGCCAACCTCACCTGCACGTGGTGCACCCTGCTAAATAACGGACGAGGCAATGGCGAAAGCAGGGTGGCAGGGTCTGACTGAAAGCAGGGTCAGTCCTGACTGGGTCGCAACCACCATGTATATGGCGAAAAAGCCCGTAATAGTGATTCGCTTCTGAGGGTCGCGTTTCGGGATCAGCCTGTGCATATCCAGCTTTTTGCAGGCCGGTATGATAGTGGCGACCGGCGATGGATAGTGTGTCAATCGGTGGTCGCTATTATTTTTGGATTGCACTGTGTTTTCCATCAGGCATAGTGCGGTCATTTTGCCGTTTACAATAAAAAAAATCTTGTTACGCCAAAGAAGTATAATTTCTAATACGTGTACATAAGTAAACACGCACTTTTTTTGAGTAAACTAAATATACTATACAGTACATGTATTATGTTGTGCATAAAATCCATGTCAATAAGCTCATGATACAAACTCATGATATTAGAACGTCGTAATGGAACATATATGAAATATATTTAGTAACAGGTAAAGTACAATTATTCTATCATGCTTATATATTAAAAAAAAAAAAAACATTATTAAATTATGTATATTTTACGGGACAATCGATGACTTCGAAGCCAAAAATATTATAATATCGGCACGCTATAATATGACCGTTTTGACGTTTGTCCGCCCATTCGGTTTCGTATAAATTAAAAACCACGTTTGAATGAGCTAATAGTTATTCTTTATTGTCAATAGTATCGTGCAATTATCTTAACATTTGGCGCATTTTACGAAATAGAATTAATTTACTTCACTGATTTTCACAAAAAACAGTACAGTTTGAATGAACTCGTAATGGATTATAATTATTACTGTTCTTATATACAATACAACTCAGTATTTATATTTTTCGAAATATGTATATTTGTATCCTATACTAACGGCCTATACTACTTTCTATTGTAATCTGTCAAAACGGCCATCATTGTGTGCCTGTATTAAAAAATAACATGTTTTTTAGAATATTCCGAAACAAATAATCATAATTCTGCAAGTCCAACGTTTGAGGGTCAATCTAAATTCCAATCATTCAAAGGTCAATTCACTTCATCAATAGATTCAATGCGTGGGTAGGAGTATCTCAGTTCCTTTGTTTACCAGATTGATGTAATAGCGCTCCCAGACTCTGGATACAATATATAATTAATATGTCAGTAGCAGTATAACGTATTATAATATAATAGTAAATTCCCAATAGAATTCCTTTTCATATTTGTTATAATATAATAAAGTAAATTTTCAAAAAAAAAGAATTAATCGTCTTTAATATTAATCAAAAACCCATAAAGTGAGAACACACGGGAAGCACCAGCTTTCAAATACAAAAAGAATCATCAATCGGTTCACCCAGTCCAAAGTTACGAGGTAACAAACATAAAAAAAATACAGACGAATTGAGAACCTCCTTTTTTTGAAGTCGGCTAATACATTCATGACTGAGACGTAAAACTGTTATTTCTATAAACATGAGCAATCACCCGACATATCTATTTTTTAAAGTATACACCTCTTCTCTAAATAGCAGAATTAGTAGCAACTAGAGCTCAGTTCAAAGAATAAGCGTAGATATTTGATAAATGTTTCTTTCAGGGTGTTTCTAGTTATGTATTGATAAAAGCTGATAAAGGTCAATTCCAGTTTAAAAAGGTTGATATAAAGTCTATGAATTTTGATGTAGGTTTCATGCAAACAATGTTATTTTTTACGGATCAATACTTGTCGAAATATAATAATATAAATACTAGCGGACTCTCGTGATTTCGTCTGAGTTATATGTTTATAAATGACTTACTTTTATCCGCGACTTCAGTATAGTTAATGTAGATTTCAGCTATCACTGGTGAATAGTATTTCCTCTGCATTAAAGTAACTATGTCATTTTCTGTACCCCTGAACAAAGGTATATAAAATTTCACGATGACTACTTCAGGAGTTAAGATATCAATGCGTAACATCAAACCAACGTTTGCATTTTATAATATTAGTTAGGATGACACTATACATTATTTTTGTGTAACTCTTGATTTATATAACGCATCTTTCTCTCAGATAACGTTTATATCAACTTCTTTACACTTATCTTATATATTTTCGTAAATTTAAACAATAACTAATATCTAAGCTATGTTATTGTAAAGTTTCTTCAACATCCGTTCAGTAGTTTATGCGTGAAAGAGTAACAAATCCTCGCAAACTATATTATTAAATTAATAATTTGATAAAACTTGTTTTACTGATATTCTCGCTGTAGATTATTATAATTATATGAAGTAATCAACCATTAACAAACGTACATAAATAACACATAATAATGATGTATTTGTAAGCTGATAAGTTACATCATTTAAGTTATCAATTTGACAAGGATATAATAAATATATAAAAAACCACGTTATAACTAATTTAATATTAAAAACGATCCGTTCTAGTTTTAAAGGAGAAGTTTTAAAGTTTATATAAATGTTAAAACTTTGGTTTCACTGAGACCTCTTTTGAGATCTATACTAATACTAATCTATGCTAATATTATAAAACTGGAGGGTTTGTTTGTTTTTGGTTGAAAGCGATAATCTCAAGAAGCATTGCTTCGATGTGAAAATTCTTTCTGTGTTAGATAGCACATTTATTGAGGATGGCTATAATAGGGTAAAACCAACAGGAACAGAGTGCTAATGAAAAATGTTTAAATATTGTTTTTTTTTTTTCTTTGAGAGCTTCCGCTGCGTGTTAGCGTTAGCCCAAAGTAACTATTCCATGCGGACGAAGTTGTGGGCAGAGGCTAGTAATTAATATAAAAAAAATATGTATGCGTTAATTTACGGTATTAAAAACTGTGAATCTGAGAATATTAAAAAAAAAATTCGACGACCGAGGTTTGCTCAGTTGGTTAAAACAATAATTGCGTTGTCGCTGTTGGAAGTAAGCCGAAAGATTTGTATCAAGATATTTTAATATAGCATTATCTCACAAAATTTTGCGAGAATGCAAATACCACAAAAAATTAGGAGATGGCTCTACATGGCAGTGAATAATCATAAAACAAAAGGTTTATATTCTCAAAAGAAGTTTTTCAAGAAAGACACCAAAATAGGTAATCTTAAAAAACAAAACGTTATTGAAATTAAGAAAACATTCAAACATTCAAATTAACCATTCCTGAAATATTTAAAATTTATTTAGGTATAAAAACTGCTCGTTTAAAGTTATCTTTCGTGTATTATTAACTCTCACTAGCGCTGGAGTTGTATACGTAACAAAAAGAATTAAAAAATACCACTTAATTTACTGCGATCCTGTTAACTAAATTTAGCTAAATCCTAAGGTTATTGACTTTGTACTAAGTGTTATATTTTAAGCCAATTACTATTTCCGAATGGAATGTCTGGGGGATGATTACGTTAGAAATACGAGTATATAATTTTATTTAACCAAAACAAATTTATAAATACCTATTTAAGCATGGGAGGACTAGGTGCATAGCTTACTTTTGTTGACCAAGGGGAGTGGGTGGTACTTGAACGGCTCTTTCTTGTAATATAACTCATCATCATCACCATTAACCCTTATCCCACTTAAGTAGGATCGACACAACATGTTTTCTTTTTCCATTCTCTCCTGTCAGATGTCATCTCAGTATTCACACTTTTTACAGACATCGTTTTTCACACAGTCCAATCATACCTTTTTCGGTCTTCCTCTACACGTATATCCGTCCACTATCATACTCAACACTTTTCTAGTTACATGGTTTTCATCTATCCACATGACATGGCGATACCATGCTAACCTATTACTTCTCAACTTCTCTGTCACTGGTGCTATTTTCAAACTGCCTCTAGTATATTTATTTTTGATCTTATCCTTTCTAGTTACACCACACATCCACCTTAGCATTCACATCTCTGCCACATGTAATTTTCTCTCGTCTGTCTCTTTCGTAGCCCAGCACTCAGATGCATACAGCATGACCGGTCTTATCATAGTTTTATAATCCTTCCCCTTAAGTTTCAACGGCATTCGTGAGTCACAAGTTACCCCAGACACATTTCACCATTTCATCCATCCTACATTCATCCTATTCCTCACGTCGTTCAATACCACCATCGTTTTGTATCAATGACCCGAGATACCGAAAATTGAAGCAGGCTGGTAAGGATACACCATTTAAGGCTATAGGAGTAAAACTAGATGTACCAACGAAATCACAAAACAAATGTTCAGTTTTTGCTCTACTAATATTCAAACCAACATTCTCCAGTCTTTCTCGCCATTTTTCCAGCCTGCTCTGGACCTCTGAAACATCTTCTCCGATAAGAACAATATCATCAGCAAACAACATACACCAAGATATCACCTCCTATATGTCTGATGTTAACGCATCCATAACAAGAAGGAATAAATAAGGGGTTAAGCCGAACCCTGGTGCAAACCTACAGCCACATTGAAATTATCAGCCGCTGACCTAAAGTGTGTTTTGGCTTGACTGTACATAGAACGAATAAGTTGTACGTACTTCCCAGGCACTCTTTTCTTTTTCAGAGTCCATCCACCACAGAACATCACGGGGTACTCGATCATATGCTTTCTCCAGATCAACAAATACCATATGTAAATTCTTATATACTCGTCTGCATTTTTCGCACAGTTGTCGAAGTGCGAAAATGACATCTGTTGTCACACGTCCAGGCATAAACCCAAATTGATTTTGAGTCACTTCAGTCTCATCCCTTATTCGTCTCACTATCACTCTTTCCCAAACCTTCATACTGTGTGACATGAGCATTCATGCTTGTAATTAACTGAAATTCAATATACTAGTGTTATTACATTTTTTAAATCTATACATATAATAATATTCTTAAACTCAAAACATTAGCGACTAATCCAACGAAAATAATAAAGAACAGATCATTTCATCTTATTGTATTTCATATGTGTTTGAGTATTGATAAATATTTATCGACTTTTTATCACATCGAGCTGTCAAAGCATAATGTATGACTCTGTTGTGATACATTCCACGACAAATAGGACAGCCGTTCGATTGAACGGCTGCTTCATTTAGCATTAATTCTCGTATGAACGCCAAACGGGGAAATGGCGCAAGTTAAAACATAATGTTTGTTTTTGTTCTACAACTCTTAAACGATGCCAGGCTTACTTTAAATAAAAAAATAGTTTTTAGTAGAATTCATTTTGAATTGGCAATTTATTTATGACTTAGCCGCGACATCAACCACGTGGAACCTTATTAAAAAAAATGAGCCGTCACGAGACACATGGCAGATGTGAAACATCAAAATTGTTTTGTATAGGTTATATGCATAAAGAAACAGATTACTACAGGAATCAGCTATGCAAAATGAAAAGATAAAACGTTACAAATTTATTCCGTAAAATAAGGACTGTTTTATTTATATTCATACACAAATATTCATTTTTATTAAATAAAAAAAATTAACTAGGCGCATGCATGGATTCTTCGGCGGCATTTATCAAAAGGCGTTAGGTTGTCAGCGCATGCCGTTCATACTAATAGAACGAGTGGCCGACACAACAATTTGACTCTTATGCTTATACAGATAGGGTTGCAAATGTTTTTGAGTATTTTGTTAATAGTGCAATGTTCGTGTTTTGCGTCGCCACGTCAACAGTCAGGTTTACCCGTGCCTATAGATGTTCATATCAAAAACAGTTAAGTATTAATAAAATCATCTGAATATATTAAGTTCATTTATTTATCTACTTTTCTCTCGTACTTAACGCGTGTCGTCATTAAAATTACAATAACTTTTGATAGAGTGAACCGATTTTAATGAAACAAAGACTAAATGACTCTCGAGGATCTGGTTATTTCTATGCGTGTTCATACAAACAGACATTTTTTTAAATGATTTAAATGTGTTCTATTGCTTATTCCTAGACATCTGCAACCTTTTTTTTTCGTGAAAATCGAAAAAGTACAGACCCGTTAGATTTAAATTCTTAGGATATCTATATATTAATACGTGAAGCCAAAAATTTGTACCCCTTTTTAAACGTATTCCGACAACGATTGAGCGTGAAATTTGGCACAGTTAAAGTTTATATGGAGAAGAAGTGCAGAAAGCTATTTATTTTATTTAAAATTCATTAAAAGTACATTAAATTAATTAAAATATGCATTGCTCACACTACTGCTTGAATTTTACACAACATATACACACATGTAAATAAAAAACACGTTTTGACAGCCCTCAATAATAGACTTCAAAGAAGTCGGTTAAAAAGATTGCGAAGGAGGTTGCTATGTTCGACTGTATGTATTTTTAATTAACTGACTTCGAAAAAGGAGGAGGTTGCTATGTTCAGTTGTATGTATTTTATTTATGTATGGTAATCGATATCTCCGTCAATTGCAAACCGATTTTAATGGTCCTTTTTTGTATTTGAATTGGTTATACTCAGAGGCGATTCCATATAAATTCGAAGGAAATATTCAACCCCTAAGGGGATGAAATATCGTTTGTATGATTTTCACCAACTTCGTGTCTACGTATTTTCGTCTACTTGGAACCGATTTTAATAATTTTATTTGAATTGCCGATACATAACTGAGTAGTCATGATGAAAACCTTTGATTATAGAAGTATACCCTTTGACAAAATAATCCTAATAAAGTTCAAACTTTAATAAATCAATTAACTATGGTCGAATGTCGACCACTGGGCGCCCACTAGTAGATAATAAATATAGATAGTGTTTTTGATGAGATTTTAGTCTGTCATATAGTGGATTTTATATTTTATTCATAATCTTGTGTTATTTGACTATATATTGTGTAAATTTGGTGGTGTTTTACGTAATATAGTTAGTTTATTATGCATAAGTGAAGTGAATGGAAAATAATAACACGCAGCATGAAATTCTGAGATGCCACAAAAACTCCCTGGAAGGTTCTTCTAGCAAGGGATCCACCATCTTGTTAGAATATGGTTTCACACGATGCTTAATATTGGAATGATCACACGAAGTTTGTGATATTATTGATTACGAGACAATGGCAGTAATAATCGGAAAGATTGATTGCCAAAAATAAAGTAAAAAAAAATATAGATAATAATTTATTAGTTATTTAAGTCATGTGTATGTCATGTAGTAATAATATTATGCAATAGTGGGCGCATAATGAAAATGATTTATTATTGCTCTCGTCGCGATGTTGGAAGAAGTTGGTTACTGTCCAAACATAATTATACGAAATTACCCATAAATAATATTTATAAAATTACCAACATCTCTGATGGTAACAAATCAACGTGCTTTCTGTTATGTAAATCAACGGTCACCACTATCTAATAGTTATCCTGTTAGATTTTTAATACGGTTTTATTCTTTCTCTCTTAGATTTTAAAGACTAAATATGTATCTATTGACGAAGCAACACCAACTGTAATCAAATGGGAGGGCTTTATGCGTGTATTGAACGTTCTACAATTTTCAAGGCATCAAATACGCGTTTCCAGTAATCTGTTAGCATTTGAAACATTATTAGTTAATGTATATTTGTAAATTATCTTGTATATTTTTATATTTGTATATATTCAGGATCTCGGAAACGGCGTCATCTATTTCCGTGAAACTTAGTATGTAGGTAGTTTCGGGGACGATACATTTTTGATTCATATTTTATTCATAGACAACTTTTTTAACTAAGATTTCAGGTAATGAAAAAATGCAGCTAGAATATGAAGGTAAATTTCGCCGCCGCTGTAAAAAAGATATAGCTCAGATGGAAATTGGTTGCTTCGAAAATCCGTGTAACCCCAGTTCGAATCCGAGTGACAGCATAAGATATATATATATATATATATGCTTTTTTATATTTTTATTTTTGTGAAAAAAAAAAACACGCTGATTTTATGAGGAAGAATAAATAGTTTATTTTAATTTAATAATGTTTTTTAAAAAACCTAATTTCGTCGGTCACCCAGGTACTAATGATAAAATAAGCAATCTGCAAATCAAATGAACGTCTACGAACTAATACCGTGACTATCAGCACTTAAAGAGTGAAAAAGCATCTAATGTATATTTATCGAGAAAAATTACACTCGAAAGCCTATGATTATGTCGTGCAGGTAGGATGTACAGTGTACACATTATGCGTAATTGTCATTACATGATGATTAGACCCATAATAACTTAAATTAGGTTATGTGAATTGCTCGGTAAATTATCGTCTATGTGAATATGGCTATGGCTTTAATGTCGTATATTTGTAATGTCAATACATTTATGTAGAACGTTTTTAGTAACATATTGCTGTATTAGGTATTATTATGACTGGATTTTTTTTTCTATACGCGTCACATATAATATATAGATTTAAATCAATTTATTTGTTCTGGTTAATATTCGAAGTGGTTGAATCGATTTTGAGGTTATTTTTAATGGCATATCAAGATTTTTATAGAATTGTCGAAGCTATAAATTATAGTCGTTTTGTAAAGTAGTAATAGCTGAATTTAATGTAAGTGAATTAGTAAGTAATTAAGTTATGATGAGAAAATACAATAGAAATAAAACAGGGCAAACATTTAATGCAGATAAAACAGTTATCAAAATATAATAAAACTATATTTATGAAAACAAAGCCGTGCACTAGCTACTTTTAGTTTTTTTTTTATCATAGTAGACAGGCGAACAGGCGGGGCGGTGCATCTGATGTTAATTGATCACCGCCGTCCATAGACACTAGCAACACCAGGGGAGTCACAAGTGCGTAGCCAGCCTGTGTTTGGGTTGAAAGGGGAAAGAAAGGGGGAGGAGAGGGAGGGGGAAAGAGAGAGGGAAGGGGAGTTGAGCCCTCGGCACTCTCACTGTCCGAACGAAACTCAACAATGCGGGAAGTGTTACGTTACGTCGGTGTCTCTGTGAGGGTGGAACTACCCCGGACGAGCTGACCCGTCCACGCTGAAACCAGTAATAGCGTCAGCGTGGCTCTGCCACCTATTTTTACTTTTAAAATAAGAATCTATCTCTATACTAATATTATAAAGAGATAAAATTTATGAGTTTCTGACGTTGTCGGCGATAATCTCAGGACCTACTGGTCTGATTTGAAAAAATATTTTAGTGATGTATGGCTCACTTATCGAGGAAGATTAAAGGCTATATACTATCACGTTAAGACTAATAGGTGCCGAGCACTAATGAAAAATGTATCAAAATCGGTATTGTTTTTCTCTTGAGAGCTTCCGCTGCGTGTTGGCGTTAGCCCAAAGTAACTATTCCATGCGAACAAAATTACGTTGGTAAAATATGATATTACAAACGAATTTCAATAATATGAATATAAGATATTAATGAAAGTGTTTACATTACGAACCTATTAGATATCCTAAATAGAGGTTTAAAATACTAAATATTTAATCCATGAAATCATAGGTGTTATTCTGTGCAGATATTCGAGCACATAAATTTCGGGCATAACGGTATTTGTAGATAATAATTTATAGCGGGCATAGCGCTGTATCTTTATGTTCGCATTTAAGACTTTTATTATCTGTAAAGCGAAATGTTTCCTGAGAAGGTCAATACAGATTATCAATGTTGGATGTTAACCATAAAAATAAGTACAACATAAACCATAATTGATAAGGTTAAATATCATTAAATATTGTGGTACGGAAATTTCGTATATTGAGTTATTCGTATCTATTAGAGTGAAACAATTATATTCAGCTTCAGCATAATTGGTCGCCTTGCCCGGGGTACTACCACCCTCGACGTGAAGTTACAGTGCTTGTATTGTTGCGTGTCGTTCGGTCAGTGAGACTGCCGGAGGCCAACCTCCCCTCTCTTCCTTCTCCGCATCGCCCAAACACAGGCTGGCATCGCACTTGCGACTCTCCTGGTGTTGCTAGTATCTATGGACGGTGATGATCACTTAACATCAGGTGACCTGGCAGTTCGTTTACCTCTTATGGTATTAAACCGTGGTTGGCAACTAATTAACAAAATACAAATATTTCAAACGTTATTTATGTGATTGTTGATAATTTTATAACATGATTTTTTGCATTTTAATTATTCCTTAACGGATTGTTTTTACTACTTAACGGCAAATATTTATGATTGTATTATTCATAATACATTCCTAATTAGTTCTAGCCCGCACTGTGGTTAGCTGCGGGCGATTATTAACTGTAGAATTGTGTATGCTGTTATTATAATCGAGGTGGCAGGAAGTCGTAAAAGGAACTTTCTGGTAAATGATGGTTAAAGCTTAGTTCTAATACTTCGCACTAGATTCTACCCGCGACTTTGTTCGCGTGGAATAGTTACTTTAGGCTACCGCAAACTTTGACTCGCGACTTCACTTATACAGAAAGTGAGAATATTTTTAAATAATACGTACGTTAACCCCGATTTTGTAACCTTTTTAATTAGATCTCCGCTGCTATTGGTCGTAGTGGGATGACATATAGCCTATAATCTTCCTTGATAAATAAACTATCGAACATTAACAGAATTTTTCATATCGGATCAGTAGTTCCTGAGATTAGCGAGTTCAAGCAAACTCTTCAGCTTTATAATATTAATATAGAAAAAAAAAAATGGAAAAAACGATGTATTGAATTAAAAGAAAATCATTTAATAATTTAAGTATGAAACGAAAGTGTCAGATAATGCATTCTTGATGATTTATTTATTAGTTTAAGATTCTATATTCTTTATATATAAATCTCTTCTGTACGTGTGTATGTCACAGAACTGCTAAACGGTTGGACCGATTTTGATGAAATTTTGTGTGCGTGTTCCAGTGGATCCAAGAATGGTTTAGATTCACAACTGAACCCGGTAAGTGGCGCTGCGATTGAGTTTTTGGATTTTTTTTATTATAAAAGTAGGACAACGTGCGCCGAGTCCGCTAATCTATATATAAAAGAAAGTCGTGTTAGTTACACTATTTATAACTCAAGAACGGCTGTACTGATATGGCTGAAAATTGGTGGGTAGGTGGGTAGGTAGCTTAGAGCCAGGAGACGGACATAGGATACTGTTTATCTCGACGAACGAACGAACGAACGAGGCAATGGCGATAGCGGGGTGGTAGGGTTTTACAGCCCGACTGGGTCGCAACCACCATGTACATGGCGAAAAAGCCCATCATAGTGACTCGCTTTTGCACGTCGCGTTTCTGGATCAGCCTGTGCATATCCAGTACCGGGTCACTTTCGTCATTATGGCCGGCATGACAGCGGCGACCGACGATGGATGATGTGTTTTTGGATTGTACTATGCTTACCATCAGGCATAGTGCAGTCACTTTGTCGTGCTCCAATAAAAAAATAAAAAAAACCTTTCGACAGCATTCCCGTGTCACTTGACATAAAATGTGGTATAACAAAAAATAATCAGACTTGGAATAACAAAACGCAAATGACAGCTATGTAATGGACGTATGGATGACAATTTGATTTTTGTAAGAAATCAATATTAAATGTATTTCTATTACATAAATAACAATTATAATGTTAATGATGAAGCCATTACCTAATTACGGCCGGCCAGATCTCTTTATTACTTTTACATGTAATCCAAAATGGATAGAAATTATTCAATTGGTGTTTCCCGGAGAAACATCAAGTGATAGACACGACATCACAGCACGTATATTCAGGCTAAAAATTCGGTCCCTGATGAACTTCATTGTTAAACAACGCGTCTTTGGAGATACTCGATGCTGGATGTATTCAATCGAATGGCAAATGCGAGGCCTGCCGCACGCACACATTCTTATTTGATTAGCGGAAAGAATTCAGCCTGACCAAATTGATGATATCATATGTGCCGAGATTCGTGATCATGAAGCCGATCCAGACCTACATGATGTTGTTATTACAAATATTCATGGACCGTGTGGCGCTATCGATCCCCAATCACCTTGCATGGTCGATGGAAAGTGCTCTAAACGATATCCACAGAAATTTACGGCGGAGACCGTCACTGGCAACGATGGTTATCCGCTGTATCGGCGTCGATCACCAGATGACAACGGTCGAACTGTCACAACAAAAGTGAAAAGAATGGAATTCGTTGTCGACAACAGTTGGATTGTTCCATATTCGCCACTTATTTCTAAAATGTTCAATACACATTGCAACGTTGAGTACTGCAATTCAGTAAAATCCATAAAATATATTTGCAAATATGTCAGGAAAGGCAGCGATATGGTGGTTTTTGTATTGCAATCCTCAAATACCAAGGATGAAATTGCACTCTATCAAGTTGGTCGTTATGTGAACTGTAATGAAGCGATTTGGCGTATATTCGCATTCCCTATTCACGAACGTCATCTTACTGTTGTGCATTTGGCGGTGCATCTGTAGAATGGGCAACGAGCATATTTCACGGCTCCGAAAGCTATGCAACGTGCTGAAACACCTCCAGTAACTACATTGACCAGTTTCTTTGCGATCTGCAAAAGCGATCCGTTTACACGAACTTTGCTTTACTCGGAGATGTCACGTTATTATACTTGGAATGCTTCATCGAAGAATTTTCAAAGACGGAAGCAAGGCGATGCGGTTGCGGGTATCCGGATTTGCGTTCTACTGATGCTTTTGGTCGTATATATACAGTTAATCCAAAGAATGATGAATGTTTCTATTTGCGGTTGTTCCTGGTAAATGTGCATGGGCCAACGTCATTTGAGACACTACGAACTGTTAATGGTGTAATATTCCCAACATATCGTGCTGCATGTGAAGAACTGAACTTATTAGAAAATGATACCCATTGGGATACGAGAATCGCTTGAAGCCATTATCTCTGCATCTCCAAATCAGATACGCACATTATTCGCTATCATAATTTCGACATACTTTCCATCAAACACATGTAACCTGTGGCACAAATACAAGGATAATATGTCAGAAGATATTTTACATCAAATTGGTGTTAGTTCCAGAAATCACGATATTGAAATGAATGAGGAGATACATAATCGTGCTTTACTCTTGATTGAAGATATGTGTTACCTTATGTGCGGTAGTTTATTAATCAGGTTAGGAATGCCAGCACCAAATCGTGAAATGAATGACGCATTTAATCGAGAATTTGAACGGGAACGTGAATATGATCACAAGGAAATAAAATTTAGTAGTTCAAACGAATGTACCCCTGTTGAATTCCCAACAAAAGGAAGTTTATTATACTTTGATGAAGGCAATCGATGATAAAAATGGTGGTTTATATTTCCTAGATGCCCCTGGTGGAACTGGTAAGACATTCCTCATGTCAGCAGTTTTAGCCACTAAAAATAATGAATGATTAAGTGAGCGAGCAATTTTAGCGGCTAAGAATAAAGATGTAGAAGACCTGAACTACATAATTCAAAATAAGATCATTAGAACAATGCATTCATTCAAATCTATTGACTGTGTCACAAATGAAGATGAAGCCACCAGCTATCCAATTGAATTTTTAAACTTCTTGGATGTTTCTGGCTTACCACCGCACAATTTACACCTAAAGGTTGGCTCCGTAGTAATCATGCTTCGAAACATAAACCAACCAAAACTGTGCAACGGTACGTGTTTGTTGGTTAGAAAAGTGATGAACAATGTAATTTACGCGACGATACTGAAAGGAAAATTAAAAAATGAGGAAGTTCTCATTCTGAAGATCAACCGATATGCCGTTTGAATTTAAAAGACTTCAATTTCCGATCCGTCTTTCATTTGTCATGACCATCAACAAATCACAACGCCAATCCTTAAAAGTTTGCGGTTTGAATCTAGAACATCCATGTTTTTCCCATGGTCAATTATATGTGGCATGTTCACGGGTCGGATGACCATCTGCGTTGTTTGTTTTTGTGCCTGATGATAAAACAAAAAATGTAGTGTATCACAAGGTACTTAAGTGAAGAGCAATATATGTACTAAAATACAGAAACAATAATGAATGATTAATGTAGGTACTTAATTTTTTTTTTGTATTTACTAATAAAAAAATAATCAAATATCTGCTTATTTATTGCCTTTAAGGCGGAACAGGATTCGCCGGGTCAGTTGTACTATATATTTTTATTTCTTTATACTTTATTGGTATTTGTATTTTAAAATTTCACCTAATTATATTCATTAATTATATGGTCTAGGATAATAAAATGTTAAACCTAGTGTTAGTGGGACTAGCTTTCAAATTGCAGTTATCAGAACACCTACATAGGTGCTTGATGACAGGTTTTCAACTTGAAGTTGGTATCCACGTTGTGGTTTCATTATGGTATTTTCCTTCATCGATCAATGTCGATAGATGCGGTGTCCGAACACGGACACCACTGAGTCATCATCATTTTGTATTGAGTCCCATAGAATCTACTCTAAATTTACGTTTATATTTTGGCATGTTTTTATAAAAGCGTAGTAGATTACTTTGTAAGTTATAATTATGATTTCATGATATAGAAATACTATGTTGAGTGCCGTTGATATCATTTGTATGTAAGAATTAACGTGATAAATATTAAAATGAACAAAGTTATATTATGTCGTGTGTCAACTAGTCCTGTACCTACACTGACAGATAACGTTAAATACGTCTATCGTGACGTCTCTCCGAATACTCAATGGATGCATGAGGTCAAGAGTAAAAACACTAGCGTCAAGGCTTGCGTTTCACCAAAGAGGTTTAGCGGTTTTTCCGAACTGACTATTGGCTGCTGGTCGGATGGGCCTCCACAGTTTCACCAGACTAATAGGACGATTACTTAAGGCACTTAGCCGCTTGGCAGCAAGCTCAAAATAATCAAAATGGTCGAACCACTGCTTGGGCTGTTGATATGGGTACGATAATGCGAATCTCAATAAACTAAACTAGCTAAGTTAGTGATATATATTCGAATTAGTCATAGCATATATGTGTACCAGGCTGGGTGTCTTACGAATTTAAACATGTATTTTGTACCTGTCAACTAGATTTAGCGTAGAAGCGCGTTGGTTGATGGGTGTTATTTCGTTTTCTTCTGTACATCCTTGAGTGAATTCTGTTTCTAGCAAACGTTGTTTGATTTAATATGATTGCCGTTTCATTAAAATATGTTCAATATTAATTATATCTTGTTAAGTCACAATACAGTGTAATGAAAAATAAACAATATCTAATCAGCTAACTATCCTTATAATAATAACGATGCTAGATGGCGAAACAGACTTTCATTTCCATATTTGTTCTGTAACGTTTTATTGCCTGGTTTGTGATTATTGTTGCCGTCTATGATATATGCATATTATTAATAGTACCCAGGCAACCGAGCTAGCTCGGTTCTTTAAAAACATTTTTTAATAAAAATAAACTGTTAGGTTTGCCTTATAAAATTAGTTTTTTTTTTACAAAAAAAAATCTCTTCTGTTGTCACTCGGATTCGAACTGGGGTTACACGGATTTTTGAAGCAACCGATTTCCATCTGAGCTATATTTGTTTTGACAGCGCTGGCGAAATTTACCTTTATATTCTAGCTATATTCTTTAATTACCTGAAAACTCAATTAAAAAAGTTTTCTAAGAATAAAATCTATCTATATTGATTTATCGTTCCCGTAACTACCTACATACTAATTCACGGAGATAGATGACGCCGTTTCCGAGATCCTGAATAAATACAAATATAAAAATATACAAGAATTGCTCGTTTAAAGGTATTAGATTAGATATATAGTAAAATGTGTTACGAAAAAGTGAATACTAATGCAGCTTATGGTCGTAAGTTATAAGAACAGCTATCGTTCGTTTATTTAATAAGTTACGTAAATACTGTTAAATTTGTCGCAACGATACTATCCAAAAAACGAAATAAAACTGGTTCCATTGGTTATGTAATTATGATTCAAGTTATACCGCAGCGGAAGCATCGATGAGTCGGGCACGGCGCGGCCCCACTAGCCGGAACTGCACATAACCACGTCCGTTCAATTGTGTCATTCTGGATGCTACACTGTTTGTGTACAAGTGACAATATGTGTATTCAAATCGACAATTCATTGGTAGGTCTCTATACAATATTAATCTAATCATCAATCAGTAACGTTTCAGAACATCATAGATTGTTTTTTTTTTATATCATAAGAGGTAAACAAATAGATGGGTCACCTAATGTTAAGTGATCACCACCGTCTATAGACACTTGCAACCTCAGAGGAGTCACAATTTTTTTTGGATTTTTACGAACCTGGTTTTTGTGATTACGTGTATATTCGATTAAAAATATCATATACAGAATTATAAATAAAAAAAACAAACACAAACACATATTTAATGACTTCAGAAGCCAACAGGTTTTGTAGGTGGTAGAGCCAAGCTGAAGCTAAAACTGGTTTCAGCATGAATGGATCGGCTCACCCTGGTTAGTACCTCCCTCTCACAGAAAGACCGACGTGAAGTAAGACTACTTGCATTGTTGCGTTTCGTTCGGTCAGTGAGAGCGCCGTGGACTCACCTACCCTCCCCTTCCCCTTCCCCTTTCCATTCCTCTCTACTCCCCCCCCCCCTCCAACACAAGCTGACAACGCACTTGCGACTTCCCTGCTGTTGCAAGTGTCTATGGACGATGGTGATCACTTAACATCACATGACACATCTGTTCGTTTGCCTGCTATGATATAAAAAAAGCTAATTTAATCCTGTAAATTGATTAACAAATAATATATCTAGAAGCCAATTCATATAAGTAAATATATAAATATCTTTAGAATCGTGCATTTTGTACGACTGTATTACACTCCTCTAAGGTTTATGATAAAACTACGATCTTATTTATTCCAATATTTTAAGGGTTAAAATAAAATGCTAGAGAAATCAATATTGAAAAATTTATCATACGCAACATCTTGGTCACAAGGTCACCTTGTAAGGCGGATTCTCCATACGTCAATAAAATGGACGTAAACACAAAATCAATAAAAAAAAAGTTGTATATAACTACTCAATATACATCGATTCAATTGTCTATAAATAATATCTACACTATGATATGGCATCAACCGAATTTGTATTATATTTGCTTATTCGTCATGATAATAATAAACTTCTTTGGTGGAACAGGTAATCTATGTTATGTTCTAATAGATGTCAAAGCAATAAATTATTCCATACATTTGCCAGAAAACTGGCTGCCCTGTGTATATTATTTTGATAGTTTATGATAGACTAGTCCCTGCCCGTGACTTCGTCCGCGTAGTAATACAGACAGTCCTCGTACTTACGGCATGTTAGGTTCTCGAAATACGCGACGTAAATCGAAACGACATAATTCGATACATATTTTTCATATGTTTATATGTAAAAATCGAGGGTTAAGATCCACACGGACTCAAAATTACATACTCTCTTCATCACTTTACAATTACTGTCTTGTTTAGGTGTCATAGATAGATTAAAATTCACTTAAATATGTACGTAAAAACTGTCAAAGTTTTAAAAATAAACTAATGTATTACGTCTTGATTGTCCGTTGTCCATGAACTAACTGGACAAAATCAGTGGTATGTGCGGGGTAATCCTCGCGTCAAGTGAATTCTCCTATGCCGGAAACCGAAACAATTGACATATGCTTGAGGAATAGTATCAAAACAATGTTCGACGTAACTTGAAACGACGTAAATCGAAATGACGTAAGTCGAGGACTGTCTGTAGTTACTTTGGGTTAACGCTAACATACATTAGAAGCTCTCAAGAGTCATAAATATAGTTAATGCTGAGATGTATGATCAGTGACTATGTTGTCACAGGCGTGCGTTTACGAAGCTTCTATTTAAGGGCAAGTAGGTCACATTTTATGACTCATTCTCACGGTACCTAACGCTTTGCACTCCCAAAAACCCACCTATACCGCGATTCCTCCCGTGGGAAATGTCACGTAAAATAGACTATTATTAAAAACCATCATAGTTATGAGTGCATTGAAATTCAACATTGGTGATTTAGACGTGCCTCACACTTTATGGATGTCTCTGATCCTCAACGTGCTGCATATTTAATGGCATAGATTGTGTAATATCGCGTTTTAAAGATGCGGAGTTTCACCTAACGATCTTTAGTTTTAGCTATAGATTTCGTGTATGTTCTGTTTCATTTATAGTCAATTTCAGCATTTAATAACAAGTAATTAATAATTGGTTTTATATTAAACTATTACAAAGCGACCGGCAAAGCTATTCCCTATACAAAAAAGCAAATTTTTGACTGTTTGAGTTCGTCAAAATGTATTAGTACATCTGTACCATACATTCAGCATATTCTAAGAACTGCGTTAGCAACCGATGGACAAACATATCTAAGCAATTGACTGGACACGCGAGACACAAACGACTCTTTTAATGTAACAACTTTTCTACTGTTTCTATGGTTAAGATTTGGCTAGGCACTACTGCAATTCTATACAAATCAACCTAGAATTACATGTAAAGAAATTCATATATAAATTACAGTAAATTATGATGAAGTCACTTCCGCTGTCTGTTCCCTTAGATCTTTTACATTATTAAACGGATTTTAATACAGTTTTCAGCAATAGATAATGTGACTTAAGAGGGTGGTTTATATGTAGAATACATACATATTACAGTACAGCAAAGTCGAAAAATTCGAAGATTTGTAATGTGATGTCGTAACAAACACATTTTTATGCGCTTAAATCGCAAACGCTGGTTAATCCTTTGGAGATATATCAAATAAATTTACTACGGAATTGTATATCATTTATTACATAGGTACCTAAGTATTAGATTACATTTAATACAAAATACATCTCTCTAATCTCACACAAAATTGACACTCTTACATGAGAAATAATCTTTACAGTTTAAAATCTGTTATCGGAATAACAGATAAAATAACTTGTTTTGTGATAAACACGAGGACAAATATATCTATACTAATATTATAAAGAGGTAAAGTTTGTGAGTTTTTGACGTTGTAGGAGGTGATCTCAGTAACTACTGGCCCGATTTGAAAAATTCTTTCAGTGTTATACAGCTCATTTAATGAGAATGGTTATAGGGTATATATCACGTTAAGACCAATAGGAGCGGATCACCAATGAAGAATGTTTCAAAAATATGATCTTTTTCCTCTTGACAGCTTCTACTGTGTGTTAGCGTTAGCGCAAAGTAAGTATTCCACGCGAACGAAGTCGCGGACAGAGGCTTGTTGTTTATATATTCTGATTTCGTCCTATCGTTTGGCGATACAGTAGAAATAATGTATGTGACCTTGAACTAATTTAGTTAAAAACCTTGTTACCTTTTTAATGATGTAAATTTGATTAAAAACCTGCTTATTAACGTACATGCTAATATAATATGTGGAAGAATTTGTTTATTACATTAATGTTAACGGTAGTTGAAGTATTTAGTACTAATTTTTAGTATTTAATGAGTTCTTAAAATATATGCTTATATTCAAAATTTTCACATAAGTATTGACTAATGAGTCTTGTGCAGTATAACGAATATGGATTACTTTTAATTACTTTAAATTAATTAACGATTAAATTTACTGATACTGTATCGTAGATCGTTTCTATGTGTAATACGTTGAAGTTGTTAAGACCTTGCTAAGTCAATAAATAGCATAGTCACTTCGAGAAAAAAAAACGTTTGTATTCTTTTACATTTATGAACAAAATTAAAGAGGATGTGTTAATTTATAACAGAGTTATGTAAATATTTAAATTCTAGCTATTACTTACTACCTGTGGTTTCTTTCGCGATAGATTAGACTTTTGGCTACTTTGGACTAACGCTAACTTGTCAAAGGTATGTAAGAGATTAATGTTATTTAGGAATGTAAGAGGTTAATGTTATTTAGAAAAACCTTATAACATTTAATGGGGCTCGGATACAATGATAGAATGATTCAGACAAAATGATACTCTATAATGTGGCGAATTAAATAATAATAGGAAATTTAATAAATACTTGTTCATACACAGTCTATAATAACTATATATTACACTAGTTTCTGCCCGCGACCGTGTGGAATAGTTACTTTGGGCTAACGCCAACACGCAGAGGAAGCTTTCAAAGAGAAAGAAAACGATTTTGAAACATTATTTACTGGTGCATAGCTCCTATTTGTCTTAGCATGACGATATATATGAGATGACTAACACTGAAAGAATTTTTCAAATCGGACATGTAGTTCCTTAGATTAGAACGTTCAGCAAAAAAAAAAAACTCTTCAATTTTTTTCTCGAACTGACTACGCTATTGCCTAGCAAGGTCTTAACAAATTAACCGGACTACTAAATTGTTCAACTTTATAATATTTGTATAAATTACTAGCCCCTGCCCGCGACTTCGTTCGCGTTTTCAAAAGGAAAAAACATCCCGATTTTAAAACATTTTTCGTCTGTGATCCGCTCTTGTTGGTCTTAGCGTGATGATATATAGCCTATAACCATTCTCGATGAATGTGCTATATAACACTGAAAGAATTATTCAAATCGGACCAGTAGTTCCTGAGATTACCCTCTACAACGTCACAATTCACAATTCACAACGTCACAAACTCACAAACTTTACCTCTTTATAATATTAGTATAGACTACTCTTCTCTCGTACTTAACTCGAGCCCACATTCAAATTACTATAACTTTAGTTAAAGTGGACTGATTTTAATGAAACAAAGACGAAGTTACTCTCGAGGATATGCTTTATGATTTTCTTGAGGTTTTATTGTGAACTTAATACTTTAGCAGTAATGCGTGTTCGTACAAACAGACAAACAGACAGATAGACAGACTTTCTGAAAACGACTGAAATGTGTTCTATTACTTATTCGTAGATACCTGCAACATTTTTTTTCACGAAAATCGAAAAGTACAGACTCATTACATTTACATTCTTATTATATGAATAGATTTATAATATACTAGCCTCTACCGGTGACTTCGTTCGCGTGGTATAAATACACTAACACCAACACTAACACGCAGCAGTTCTCAAAAGGAAAAAATCATCCCGATTTTAAAACATTTTTTGTCTGTGATCCGCTCTTGTTGGTCTTAGCGTGATGATATATAGCCTATAACCATTCTCGATGAATGAGCTATATAACACTGAAAGAATTATTCAAATCGGACCAGTAGTTCCTGAGATTACCCCCTACAACGCCACAAAATCACGTCACAAACTCACAAACTTTACCTCTTTATAATATTAGTATAGATTTATTCTTGAAGATAGTTCATCTCTAATACTGTAATAGTATTCCGATCGGTTAATGATATGTCAGTGAAATTGTACACTATGTGGATATATGTACTCCAAACGGCCGCAGAGCGAGTTCCGCACGAAATAGGAGATGTTTACGATAATAAGCGTGTGACTTTCCGTTAGTAAATTTACACTGCGACATTGAGCTCTCTTCTAACTATAAACATGAATATAACAGCTATAGATAGCAAAAGTGCTCTCTATTAAGAAATTAAATTTTCAAAAAAAAAAATTAACCAATTTCTTTTGAAAATTTACTTTATATTTCAATTTTTAGTGTACATAAATATATTTTATTAAAACATGCGGGTCACCTGATGGTAAGTGATCATCGCCGCCCATGGACACCTACGACACGAGAGGAATGACAAATACGTTGCCGGCCCTTAAGAAAGGAGTAGGCTCGTTTCCTAAAAGTTGTGTTACTTTGTCACGGATCCCATAATCAGAACCTAACCAAACTCTCATCAAATTACCCTTTAAGTACATCCTTTCCACTAAAAAATGAATAATCGAAATCGGTTGGCGTGACATTGAGTTATTCGTCTATTTGTCGTGTACATACTTAATGCAAATTTAACACTTATACGGTTTTGCATTGGATGCCGTTGTCAGAACGGGACCACACGGGAAGCACCAGCTTTCAAATAAAAAAAGAATCATCAAAATCGGTTCACCCAGTCCAAACTTATGAGCAAACAAACATAAAAAAAGAAAAAAAATACAGACGAGTTGAGAACCTCTTCCTTTTTTTGAAGTCGGTTAAAAACAATAATTAATTGTGTGTCCAAGACGATATACTAACAGTAATATTTGAGTTATCGCTTTAATTGGTTAATCACATCTTATTCCCTTAAGGATGAATTATATACACTCTTTGATTTCAAATATTGAAGAAATGAGGTGATATCAATCAATAAATACATAGCCCTAAATGTAATATGAGACATATACGCGATAATAATGTTATTTATACAAATTTCTTTAATTAAAAGTTATTCTAAAGAGTTTAAACAACTAAACTTTGTTATAACTTTAATTGTTCTAAAAATACCAGTTAGTTTGTACATAATACAGTAATTTACAACGTAATGAGTAATATAAAAATAATAAACAAAACTATACACTTAAGTTAACCATTTTACTTTTCGCAAAACCTCAAATCATTTTGGACAGTAAGTAATTTTATTAAGCGACTTGCCTCTCTAAGATCCAAATAGTTTATTTTAGATTTTTTTACAAGTTTTCTTCCTAAATATTCTCTATTCAATCTTAATTTGACAGCCGCGAAGTTATTTGTCAGGTATTGTATATTTTTTATTTTATAATTTTTCCATTATTTTTTTTTGTCTCAGGGACGGGCGGATAAAGTTGGAAATGTTCCGTTAGCATACATATCTTTAGCGATCAAGGTTAACAAGACTAGACAATTTCCAGTTTATTTTTATGGTCAGTAACGGTTAATTTTTGTGAATTATTCTACTTATTTTTTTTTATTTTCATCTTTCTTAGTAAACGTGTAGCTTCTTTGTATAATCTTATATGATATCTAGATTACTATACAGTTGCGTTTTTTTTTTGTCGCGTTCGCGGGTATGTAGAAGAAATTAATATTATTTTGATAGAACCTAATATCCAATACGGCTCGGATAATTTATAAATTTGCCTCTTCGACTTTTAAATATATGAGTAGCAGTTCAGTACGGCGATCCTTACAATGATTAACTGTATTGAAACATGGAATACGAAACAACGGCCACTAGATCGAACCGTTACGGATTAACATAGGACTGTGCCATGACCGTAGCGATAGCGAATTCCCCATGAAAATACTTAGCCAGTGCTGAAACGATACGCGTATGGCTCGTGACGCTATGGGCAGCTGAACAAACGGGTTTTATACGCATGTTCCTCGTCCTAAGCACGTTATAGCTTCTTTTAAGAGGTGGTAGAGCCACGCTAAAGCTATTACTGGCTTAAGCATGAATGGGTCGCCTTGTCCGGGGAAGTACAACCCTCTCACAGAAAACCGACGTGAAGTAACAGTGCTTGCATTGTTGCGTTTCGTTCGGTCAGTGAGAGCGCCGGAGGCCCACCTCTCCTCAGCTTCCCACTCTCCACTTCCCATCCCCTCCATCCCCAATGCAGGCGGGCAACGAACTTGCGACTCCCCTAATGTTACAAGTGTCTGTGGACGGTAGTGATCACTTTACATCAGGTGACCCACCTGTTCGTTTGCCTCATATGATAAAAAAAATCTCATTTCTGTAGGAAATGCGTATCTAGGATGACGCTTTATTAAGTAGAGAATGCAATAATTATAGAAAATGTAATAAATCCTTTTTTGTAAACAATTTATTATAATCATTATAGTACACTAGCCCCTGCCCGCGAATTCGTCCGCGTAGTAATAGTTACTCTGGGCTAACGCTAACACGCAGCAGAAACTCTCAAAAGAAAAAAAAAAAGATTTTGAAACATTTGCCACCTGTACTTCGGCCCTGTTCGCCTTAGCGTGATGATATATAAATGAGCTATGTAACACTGAAATAATCTTTCAAATCGGACGAGTAGTTTTTGAGATTACCCCCTACAACGTCACAAACTCACAACATCACAACTTCAAACGTTACCGCTTTATAATATTAGTATATATTTATGAAACTCGGGTTATCCTCACTAATGACTAAATCTATTGTAGGTATACTGGTATGTTACGTTGTTCACACGTTCTAGTTGGTATAGTAGATTACGACGTGTTTTTTTAATGACCGCTACGGTCATAGTTTGAATCGGTATAATAACAAAATTGTTCAATAACAATGAATAAATTGAAGATGTAATAACGAAGCCTCGTTAAATCTTGTCAGTAATAATAAATATCGAGAGTTTACTTCAAGAAGCTGATAAGTGCAAAAAATACAGTTTTGAGATATAGAGTTTTGTAAGTTTTATCAACTAAACCACTTCAGTACATTTATCTGTTTTTGTCATGAAATATCTTTGAGACGATTTAACATAGTCGTTAGTCAGTTTCAACGGTATACAGCGTTCAATAGATAACTTAATTTATACTAATATTATAAAGAGGCAAAGTTTGTGAGTTTGTGACGTTGTATAGGGAAATATCAGGAACTACTGGTCAGATTTGAAATATTCTTTCAGTGTTATATAGCTCATTTATCTAGGAAGGTTATAGACTATATATTATCGCGCTAAGACCAATAGGAGTGAAACACTAATGAAGAATGTTTTGAAAATAGTTTTTTATTCTCTTGAGAGCTTCAGCTGCGTGTTAGCGTTAGCCTAAAGTAACTATTCCACGCGGACAAAGTTGCGGGCAGAGTTTATTATATTATATATTCAATAATCTTCAATATTTATATAATATAGGGGTGTAAGGGGTGTCGAGTAATATCATAAGACTTGAGACACCCAAGCCAACCTCACCTGCACGTGGTGCACCCTGCTGAATAACGAACGAGGCAATGGCGAAAGCGGGGTGGTAGGGTTTTACAGCCCGACTGGGTCGCAACCACCATGTACATGGCGAAAAAGCCCGTCATAGTGACTCGCTTTTGCGCGTCGCGTTTCGGGATCAGCCTGTGCATATCCAGTATCGGGTGACTTTCGTCATTATGGCCGGCATGACAGCGGCGACCGGCGATGGATAATCTGTCTCTCGGTGGTTGCCGATGTTTTTGAATTGTACTATGCTTAACATCAGGCATAGTGCAGTCACTATGTCGTGCTTCGATAAAAAAAATATATATATATTTAATATGCTTAACACATTGTTTGAGAGAATATTATTTAACAGGTTTTCGCAGTTTACACATATTGATATACATATAACACGTAATAAATTCAAGATTAAAGATGTATTTACTCCCGAACGAGTTTTTGTCTGAATAACATTTGCAGTTGGCCTTGTAGGCTTTGACCGTGTCACCGGACGATAATACAGATGAAAAAATAAATGGACTCTACATTTTTATTTTTAAAATAATTAATGAGTTACGTAAGCAATTCGTCAAACAACATTTATTTATAAATGAAAAAGTAATATAGACATTTTGTATAATATTGTTAATTAAATAACTGACTGCTTTAAAAAGTTCATAACGAAATAATCCACCATTTAGATTGTACTATACCGTCCTATTTACAGTAATACGTAATACTAATTAATATTTATACAATGAATGCCAATAAATGAACAAGTTTTCAGAGCATTAACACAACACGGAATTTCCTAGAAAATTAGGAGTTATTATTGTATTTCATTGAGTGACGAATATTGTTGTTATTGTTTATTGAATTATTTTATGGTTTAATTATATTAAATGTTTCGTAATTTTATGTGAAATATATTAACGTCCATCTATTATCATCATTTATGATAATAATTAACCGATTTCGAAAAAGGAGGAGGTTCTATGTTCGGGTGTATCTATTTTTTTTTATGTATGTTAATCGATATCTCTATCAATTATGAACCGATTTTAATGATTCTTTTTTTGTTTGATTCAGCTATACTCAGAGGTGGTCCCATATAATTTCAACCCCTAAGGGGGTGAAATATCGTTTATTTGATTTTCACCCAGTTCGTGTCTACGTATTTTTAACCGACTTCGAAAAAGGAGGAGGTTATATGTTCGGGTGTATGTATTTTTTTTTTCGTGTATTTGTTTGATAACAGAATTAATGATACAATTGGATTCTATACTTAGGAAAGAGAAAGATAAAGTATATGTATTTATAGCGTAGTAGTAGTAGTATAGGTAGGTATATAGCGATAGTCAAATTTATAACTTCGAATCGTACTATTCTCCACAGTTCAGTTCTTAGCTGTTACATAATTATATAAAGTATAAACTCTTTACAACAGGACTAGGAGATCGAGTTTTTTTCGTTGTACAGTTTCTGACGTCATATATTTTGAAAAGTTTTCTAAAGCATTTTTAAACAAAGTTTTTCGCCAACACATAATGCCTTATTTACTGACCATGTTTATAGATTAATTTGTTTACGATTAATAAAATAGATGCTTAGTATATTTAGTACAAAATTTCTTAAACATATTGCAATCGAAGTTTAATAGCATACCTGTTGTTGGTAATTAATAAAAATAAAGCAAGGCGATCGATTAAGATTTTAGGTGTTTTCATAGAAATTTCGGTACCTCGAAGCTTTAACCGAATTCTTTTGTAAATTAACAAGAAAAAGAATAATACTGATAATATCTATTACTAATATTTAGTATCATCTAAATTATGAACGTATTTATTCGTAATATAGAGTGGGTATTATATGGGTTTTGAGATAAAGCAACCAAATTGAAGTAATTTCTACATTATACGATATTTATCGTTATAACGAATGAGGTTCTAAAGAGTTCACACCGCTTTTGATTTTTAATCCTTTAATTTTGTACGTAATGGCGAACATAGTCCTTGTCAATCTTTTTGGCTGCTCTGAATATAGTAGTGAATATGGGATTTCACGTAATATCGTCAAAACTTTAATATAAAAGAAAGTTAAAATACTATTATAGGAATCTATACTTCTCATTTATTCTTAAGTTATCTCGATGTGAATACATATAATATGTGTTTATACTTAAATTTCTTTTCTGCGCAACTACATTAAGAGCGGTCAAAATGTTTGGCGGGGACTATACAAACAGCATTTTCGATTATAATAATACAGTTTATAACAATACTAGTTGAGCTGTGCCCACTTCGTTGGGCTGTAATAGATACTAGCAAGCTCTATAACTTTTCTATAGAACTGAATCATATATCTGTCACATTTAAGACAGCGTTCGTAATAACCGTTCGACCGTTTTTTCTACGATTTACTTTGCAAATCCGACTACCACAAAAAGTCTAGTCATTTTTGGTTAATGTATAGCCTATGACACTCACAAATAACGTGGTTTTCTATTGGTAAAAAAATTTTCTAATTCGGTTTAGTAGATTCAGATATTACCCCGTACAACCTTACCTCTTTATAATAGTTGTATAGCTTCTGGCATACAAGGCTTAGCGGCATCTAAAATGTTTATGTGAATTTATGTGAACTATACAAACTATAATTGACATAATCAGAATAATAACAAATAATTTTATACATTCTATTGTATTCTGTGAAATAGCGGTTGCGGCCTTGCACTTACACGATCTACATTGTACTTAGGTGCCCTACAGTCAAGCCAATATCTAAAATACGGAAGATTTAAACCATTCCCTGTACTAAGGTTGTATACTTACTTATAGGTTGTCTTGTTTAATATATCAACTTCATAGATTATATTTATATATTGTAGGTAAACAATCATAAGTCACATTTAGTTGTTTATTCAGTACGTAAGTTTAAAGTCTCAATTTTGGTTATACAGTTGTCTTAAATTGTAAGTAAAATTCTATTTATAGTTTGAAAGAAGGTTATTTGAGTAAACAGTTTTATTAGAAAAATATATTACTAAAATATAATTAAATAATGGACTTGGAAAATATACATCGTCTTTGCAAAAATGCGCGTTGAATAGCAATAACTTTACATATTAACTACCTTTGATACCTATATTAAGTACTCTAGTATCTGAGAAAATAGTATAAAGCTAAGCTTAAATAAAAAGTAATTTTAACATATCTACTTCCTTAATAATTGAAAGTTATTATACGTTTCAATTTATGCATAAAAATGATAACACAATAACAATGTCACTTACTTAATGAAGCTGAAAATTTCAAATAACGTTACATGTTTATCTCAATAAAAAATCATAGAAAGGGCCGTAAAGTTTCATAAAAAGCCATGTTTATTATAAAAATCAATTGTTAGGTATCGGCTTTTAATTACCACGTGAAAGAAAGTATACTGATCTGAGGTTCGCAAAAAGTATCGAGTTACTAAATTTCATCACAATATTATCTTTCATAGAAAACTCCAACAAAGCCAAAACAAAGCAAATTAATTATTTTCATTTGTTTATATATAGAGTTACATAATTATGAAATTTATATTAATGTATAAATATAAATGAAATTGGAGTGTATTGTTTGTCTAAGCAAATCTCCGAAATAACTGAACCGATTTCAACAAGACTTTTTCTTATAGACAGAGGTCGTTTCAAAGTATTAGATAAGAGAGATATCGTTGCACTCTTATTTACGGAGTAATTGGTAATACTAGACCCATATCAAAATATTCGAGCGTCGGAATTGAAGCAGTCGCTGTGTTCAAAAACGGCCAGGAGCATACATGTACAAGGTAACATTTATCAGAGGTAATCTTAGAATCGTTGAAGTTGTCTCACATATACAGGTAATATGGTCCATAATGAATACGTTTAGAATGGGTAGTTTGATAATAAAACTATTTTCATAAGAACGAAGTAGCGGCTTCAATACGTTGGTACATAAAATAAATATCGTTGCGAAATTACGTACCAAAATAAAGAAATTGAACAGTTTCTATTAAAGAGAGCTACCTAAAATAATATATTAACGGTATATGTGTTAGAAATATTTTACGTTTTATTTCTAAACTGCATACGGTGTTACCGGTGAGCGCGTGAAAAATCCGCATTTAAATAGGTGACCACGTGATGTGATTTTAAACAGTGCCTTCGGAATGTTAATTGGTTGGTATTTATACAATGAGCTACTTATCGTTGATATAGTAAATTGTAGGTACTATTGTAATGAATTTAGGTTGATTAATTAGTAAGTTTATTTCTAATAAGAAAACAATCATAATACCTCTATGAAAATCAGTTAAAACAAGAGTATGTTGCAACTAGATTACGAAATAATACATGCAACATCTCCATATAATATTTCGTAACATAAAACCTATTTTTTCCTTGTATTTATATTAAATAACAAAAAGTATTAAAAAAATAGTAAACTAAATCAAATAATATCTGTGACGAATAGGTAACAATATCAGACGACATGTATATAACTGGAATTGTAATGTTAATGTACATTCGTATTTATTACCAAAGATAAAAATACACACCATGTATCATTGAATTATACGTGCTAATTAATACACATCTGAGATAAACAGGAAGGATATATTTTTTAATGATTTCTAAATGCATCAAATGAAAGGAGTCTGCTTTGTTCGTGTATCACTCAAAAAATACTCGATAAATAAGTTGTTTTTTAGTTTTACTTCGCATACACTAGGTCCTTATCTAAAAAAGGAAAGATCACGATAACTTCACTTAATACATTTTAAAAGCACTACACGATAGGTATGTGTTTTCGTGCTGTGGAGAAATTATGCTTTTTAATGAAGTATATTGTTAAAATAAAAAACGGCACAGAGTTAGTTAATAATTATGAACGGTATAAATTATATACACCAGGTGGAAGTTTAAGCACTCGCAGAATTCTAGAATTCTTCATGGACACAATTAACGTATAAAATAATAATATCAACACAAATACTAATAAACAACCATGAAAACCTAAGTTAAAGTTTGCTCTAAGATTTTCGAAATCGTAATAAACGTAGGTGCAATTATCGGTGCCAAAAGCTACAATAGGCGACCTGGTGTTAATAACTTTTGGCAATTAAACGGGCAATAAGCCCTTTTATTTTGTTGTTGACATTTTCACGTTTCCTTTCAAGTGAAAGTGAAATCATCCGACGGTCAATGACAACATGCTTTAACATAGACGCGTAGAGGATTGTGTATAATTTTGTATTTTTCTAGATAAGTAGGTCAAATATTAATCTCCTATTTTTTTCATTGATTTAGAACAAGAATCGAATGCAGAGTATCTTCCATAATTAATGTTACAGTCTAAACATTCAGCCTGTATACCTAATGATTTAAGTGTTCATTTGAACTAATAAGTATCTATAACCGATTTAAAAAAGAACTAAACTTTTTACTGCAGTTAGTTAATAATAGGTTTTTACTCATAATAACTAAATTGCGTTTGCCAAATATGCCCTTGGGAATGCTTGGACGAGAGACAAGAGCGGCGGTGGTTTTTTCTAAGTTAGACCTTGAACAGGTTGTACCATCCTTATAGTAACATAACAGTATGACCTTTAATTATTTAATACAAGTTATCCTTATTACTTGATCATTGTGATAAATAAAACATAAGAAAATATGAAATCTATTTTTGCATTTCGTGTCATTATTATTTAAACAGCAATTTTGTATGTTTAAAACTGAAAAAAAAAAACTGAAGAATATATTAGATAAGGTTCCTATTCAAATACTATTTAAATTCTAATAGTAAATAAAAATATGCCTTAATACTTACTTTCAGATCATCAACTCAATTGTTTCCGTGTTATTACAAAAAAAGTTAAATACGTATGGAATACTTGCTTTAAAAATGTTTGGATACTTTCGTATTGAATGTTGATATTTGAACGTTCGACATCTTGTTCTTTTATTTCGCTTTGGTTAGATTAAAAAAAAAAGATAGACTTGCGAAAAAAACATAACTCGAACTCGCCTCAGGCGAGCGCGGTGCATTTAGTACGAAACCTTTTTAAAGCAAGTATTTAATACCCAATTTTTTTTATAACACCGTGTATGTTTAAAACTTAAAAAACTAAAGACTATATTAAGTAAGGTTTCTTTTTAAATCCTGATTAAAATCTAACAGTAAATAAAAAGATGCCTTAATAGTTACTTTTAGGTCATCATTTCAATTATAAACAATTTAAGTTTGCCCTACATACATACAATAACTTCTTGTACAGTAATACTTCAAAAATCTTCAACGGTTATGTTAACTAACAGAATTTCGGACGTGTGGTTCAGACACAATCAATTTGTGCCACAAACAACGCGCATACATAATGCCAAAAACTGTTATTTGACAGTTGGCAGAGCATTTATATATGTTTTCCTTTAATAAATTATCAGTACCTGGATGAGCGAGCCTATCTCGGTTTTTTAACAAACATTTAAATGAAAAAATCTGTTAGATTTGCCTCAAAAAATTAGCATTTTCCATCAAAAAATAAAATAAAAAAATCTTTTGCAGCCACTCGTATTCGTACAGGGGTAAGATGTATTTTCGAAGCAGCCGATTTCCATCTGAGCTATTTTTGTTTTAACAATGGCGGCGAAATTTACATTTATATTCTAGCTATATTTTTTCATTGCCTGAAATCTCAGATAAAAAATGTTTTCTGTGAATGAAATCTTGCTCGATCGATCTTCGTTACCGAAACCACCTACATACTAAGTTTCACTTAAATCGCTGACGCCGTTTCCGAGATCCTCAATATATAACAATATAAAAATATACAAGAATTGCTCGTTTAAATGTATCAGATTTATACTGACTATAATATGTAAAGAAACTATTTATACTATAGTTTACATAGTTGATTAGGTTTTTTTTATATATATCATTACATAGTATAATTATTTTTTTCTCGAACCGACTAGGCTGTTGACCTAGCAAGGTCTTAACAGCTTCACCAGACTACACACACAGTATAAAACAAAGTTCCCTATCGCGTCTAAAAACTACTGAACGGGTTTTCTTGCGGTTTCCACCAGTAGATACAATGATTCATAAGAAAGATTTTAGTTTATAATATGTCAAGACTTTTTTTATAATTAGGACAGGACTACGTCTACCGGGCCCACTAGTAATAATATATAATTAAACCTACATATTATATATACATATTATATCTGTAACATTCACGCGTGTAAAAATAGATATGTATGGACGAGAGTGGGGCAATTGTTAATAATTCCAAGAACAAGTAGTAAGCAACACGTTACACTAACAAAGTAGTATTAATGCGGTTAGATAAGCTTAAATAAACTTTGTATTATTGCCTAGAGGTGACCACCTATCTGAGACCGATGATATGATATTTCGCTGACATAGGCGTTCACAGTTCTACACTTTTTGGGTAGCACTCGATTGTTGTCAAGCGACAAATTTATCAAATCCGACTGGCAGTTCCACAAATTTTTGCGGTCATGCAAACAAGAAAAAAAATATCTTGAACTTTATATGTAATATTAGTTTTCAACAATTCAAAATAGTATAAAAAAATAATATAAAGGTACATACATTTTCACATTAAAAGGGTTTGTGTGCGAACTTTAGTGTGAAGATTTAATTTAAATTTGAAGTCGGAATTGACAGCAAATAGTTTTGTGATACGGAAATTTGACTAATATACCTATAATGATTAGATTTTACCCGCGGCTTCGCTAATGTTCATACAGATTTTAGCTTACTCGGGAACAATCCTTTTTCTCGATCATGGGTACACTATGTCCTTTTTTGTACCCTGGACAATGGATAATAAAACTTTTATTTCAATCGGATAAACAGTATGGCCAATGCTTAGAAAATGAAGAAACAATGAATGATTACTTTACAAGATTTTATTTAGCTTGCAATATTTGTTAGTTTGTTTAGATCAAATCTTGCAAGGTGAATTAGTCCCTGTAGAAGTACGACCTTGCAGTTGTTCATGTTCATTCAGCGCTGATGACAATACTCCAAACTTAAATTTCATAAAAAGGGCGAAATTCAAAATGGCTGCCATACAGATTTAATTTTATTTAGCATATTTATATAAATCCGTGTCAAAAATATTTTTCATATATTAATTTATTATGTATTAAAATTACTATGTTAATAATAATTATTACAGCTTTTATTGCTGAAACTATATTACATTTATATATATTATTTTTACTTTAATTGAACACATCAGGATATCTATTGTAGTAGTCAGCGTGTCACTCAGTGATATTATTTGTGTCACTTGACACGTAGGCCTCTTCCAGCTGTTTCCAACTTTTTCTATCAATAGCTTTTCTTTACCAGACGGAACCACCCACTTTCTTTGTATATATTACTATTAGTACATGGGCGATCGAGCCTAGCTCGGTTCTTTAAAAAACATTTTTAAATTGAAATAAACTGTTAAAATTATACATTTAATTAAAATAAATTGCTAGGTTTTCCATACAAAATTATCAATTTTTACAAAAAAAAATTATATACACTCGGATTCGAAATGGGGTTTCACTGATTTTCGGAGCAACCAATTTCTATCTGAGCTATTTTTGTTTTGACAGCGGCGGCGAAAATTACCTTCATATTCTAGCTATATTTTTGCATTGTCTCATTAAAAAAAAATTACTATGGATAAAATCTAGTGCTAGATCGATTTATCATTCCCGAAACTACCTACAAACTAAGTTTCACTACAATAGATGACGCCGTTTCCGAGATCCTGAATATATACAAATATAAAAATATACAAGAATTGATCGTTTAAAGGTATAAGATATGTATTAAAATAATCTAAAATAAATAGAAACTTACGAACAAAAATCTATAACCCATATGAAAGAGTTTGTAGTTTTATTTAGTGCAGTGACCCTATATCACAATAACACGCACTCTATCAAACATTTTGACACTCTCTCCGCTATCTCAGTCATTAAACTACTCCGGAAATTTTTATCATAACAGTTTGTACTTTAGATGCATATAGAGAGTAATAACTCATAGTGATAAGCGATGCTGTAAACGTTCTATCAAGCATAAAATGTACAGACACTTTGATTTTTATATTTTCCGAGTTAAGCTATCAAAATACATTCGAATAAATATCTTTAGAGATTGTGAACTCAATTGCCTTTAGAGTCAAGGAAAATCTGAATTCTCGTTATTCTCATTTTGTATATGAAAGCCTACATATGGTTATTTCGAAAACAAATAGTATTAATATGTTCCATTATTCGTATGCAACGAATAATAAATTAAAGTAACTATTTTATTAGTTTTTTTGGCAATCAATCTTCTGTATTATTACTGGTGGTAATAGTACTATTAGTATGGTAGCTCCCTTGTTAGAACTTTCTAGGGAGTTTTGTGGCATCTCAGAATCCATGCTCCGTAGCATTATTTTCCATACACTTCGCTTATGCACAATAACCGAACTATATTACGTAAAATACCACCATTATTAGAAAATATAGAGTCAAATAAAATAAAGAAATCAAATAAAGAATACTAGATTATGAATAAAATATAAAATCCATTACAGGACAGACTAAGATCTCGCCAAAACTGTCAAAGTTATTATTATTACTGCTGCTATCCCTTAAATATAAGTTTTTTTTTAATATCGGCAAAAAATACATTAGTCTTACAAAAAACATAATTTATATAGTCCTCGTCAGACTTTTTAACCGCTTCAATATAAAGGCGCAGTACATACATTTATGTATAAATACGTATTATATTATAAAGTAGTCTCGCTAATCCGACACATTGAAAATCAGGTGGCGGATTATTGGATTATATTAGAAAAACTGTATAGAATTTTTGGAGGGTAGGAATGTAGGGAGAGGTGACGAAATCGTGAGCGAAGAGTCCCGGGTTTTTGGACGTATTGGAATAGTGAAGTGCCGGATTAGTGAGACTCTATTGTATATATAACGTCGATACAAGTTGAGGATAAATAAATCGCTAATTTTAGATTCCTATAAAAATATTTTAACTGTGTTTTATATCAAAATTCTTGCCTTTACTATGCGGAAGACCGAACTTGTGGCTGGACAAAAAGCTGATGAGTTACTATAGGTAGGATTTTTTAGTAAAATCATCCAAAATAACTATGCAGAACAATGAATTCATCAATCTAAATGTTATATAAAAAGCGTGCAGATTTATGTAGTTCAAATATATCCTAAAGTAAAACTTTAAATATGGTTAATAATTCATTTATAAGTTAGAGACTGTTTTATGTTTGGGACACTACATTTAAGGCTTAATTATTTGTTGCCTGTTATTCTCATTGACAATAGTAATAAGCAAGCAAACGTTATGCATTAACAAATAGGTGTGAAAAAGAGGACACATACTGACACATGTCACGATACCCAACAGAAATATAATTAACAACAGTTTATAATAAACAAAAAATAAATAAACGTAATTTATTATTGCTATCTGTAGTATTTTCAAGAGTTTTATAATGCAAGTAAATAGAATTATAATATAGTATAATATTTAAGGTGCTTTATATTTTTTACGTAATTCGTTTTTTCGCTTAAAACGTAAGTTTGTAAATATTCAATATCGAATTATATTATTAAGTCAAAGTAAACCATGCCATATTTCATATCGATACAATTATTAAATAAATAACAGAGATACATTTTCCATATTTTAGAGCGTTTGATCTAAGCAAGAAACATTTATTATGTACATAAGGTGATTGATTCCATTTTCTCATCAGTGTTTTATGACATAAATACAATGGAAAATAAATAAATTTCTAATAAAATACTAGTAAATAAGACTGAATCACTTGAAAATAAATTTATAAATAACAAAAGTGATTAAGCATTCCCTAGAAAGGAAAATTGCAGTCTATATAGTCATATGACTAAAGTCATAACATGACATCTTATTTTACTATAAATATACACATTAAATATATAACTCTGGCTACATAAACCATGTTTTCTACTATACTTATAGTATACATAGCGAGTAACAGAATTGGAGCAACGACCTAAAAGAGGCTTGCGCGCTGACATACTACCGTACCGTCAGACATTGTAATTTATAATCGATCATGCCCAGGGTTGTCAAATTTACGAATGAAATTTAAAAAAAAACCGTCACGGAATGTCCGTGATAATAGAATTGATTTATATAAACCAATAGCCGTGAGCCGTGAGCAAAAGCTAGTATGTATATAGGCAGATAGTAACAGTTGACTAGACGACGATAGATGTCGTTAACAGTGAACAAATAAATATTATTCCTTTAACTAGGGTGCGTATATTTCTCATAAATTTTCTAAAGTTCCTAATTCTATCATGTTCTAATTTACATTTATATTAAAGCTAGCCGGCCTGGCGGACGTTGTCCTACCCTGATAATAAAAAAAACCTTGACAAATTAAATACTTAAACCTTTCTCATGAATCACTTTAGGTACTGTAGTCCTGTGAAGCTGTTAAGACCTTGCTGGGTCAATAGCGTAGGCAGTTCGAAAAAAAAACATTAGCTACTGGTGAAAACCGCATGAAAATCCGTTCAATAATTTTTGAGTTTATAACAGACAGATAGACGTGGCATAGGACTTTGATTTATACTATATAATGATTTTACTGTGCTTTAATTCCTTTGGAAAATTTTGTAAGCTATTGTTCACTTGTATAACTGTTTTTTTTTTCGAAATGATATCGCTATTTCCCTGGAATGGTCTTCACAGTTTCATCGAACTATTGAGGCGAGCGCTAAAGGCAATCAGCCGATTTGGGATGTTTGGGCGACTAACTCAAGGGTGCAGGGCACACCTCGGCTTGGGTTGTCGCCTATTTTGTGCTAAAATCGCGACCTATCTGAGATAACCTAAGCTAAGCTATCTAAATATACGTATGTGACTTATTGAAACATGCATGTGTACCAAACATGCGTGCCTCAACAACTCCTATATGTATTTTGTGTCGGAATAAAACTGTTTATAATGCGTAAATAATATGAAAACAATATATTATATCACAGCCACGATTTCATAGCTAAGCGAGCTCATAATTCTGGTATCACGTTTGACCGTCGCGTCGTTAGATTTATATAAGTCGTTTAATTGATGACAATATCTATATACTGGGTGACTGGTTACCCGTTAGCAATGTTATTACTGGATACTCAGTACTTTATACTCGTTCTAAATCAATTTAAAAATAGGTGCTTAATATTTGACTTAATTATCTAAAAAATACAACAATTATAGAAAGCACAGTGTCAATGGCTGTCGGGTGTCGTAAAAGTAAAATGAAAATGAATCCAACCAACTAACAAAGGATAATTTTTCGAAGTTTGAATAAAGAAAAGGGCTTGTTGTCCGTTTCATTATCGAAGGTTATAAACTCCGAGACGCAATTAGCGGGTTTTGTCACCGGTCATTCATCCTAAGCTTATTTAAATTTGTACCCATACTTTTGAGAGCCTCAGAACAAATTTTAACTTAGGTTCTCTTCGTTGTTTAGTAGTATTTTTTTGTATGTTAAATGTGACAATGAACTATCACACTATTAAAGGTTGTCCCTCTGCAAACAGTCACGGTGTATCAATTCGCTAAGATAAATAGATCAGTACCTTTTTTCCTCTGTTTGTCAACCGTTTTTTTTTACCTTTTTAAATGTGAAAACTTCTTAAGCTTCATTGACCGATTAGAAAACATAATTGCTAGAGGAAAAAAAAAATAGCGTTCTGTAGCGCTGTATTTTACCCATTTCATAATTACATTATTATTTTATCAACCTGCGATAATTTTTATTACATATAGTTATTTACTTAAACAATTATATTTCTTAGGAACACATATACAGGATCTAGATAGAAACAAGTCCAATATCAATATACGACAACTACAACCACAAAAATACACATCAAATATAAGAAATGTCCAAAGAAATAAATTATTCATTTTAACACGTGCAGAGTCGTTCTTAGACTTTTGTAGAAATTAAACATTATTAGTGAAGCTGGGTGCATTGTGTTAGCTTTGGTTAAGTGTCACATGACATACATATAACATCAGCATGTTACCTGATTCCTTAACAAAGTAGGTGTTGTTATTGTGTAAGCGGGAGCATAAAACGTCCCGTTTATTTTATAGAAGTCGCTCTGTAAAAGAAGAAATATACCTAAATTCACATTCTATATGAACAATATATTTATCTCCAAGGAAGTATTGGTTTTACTTAATACCACAGAATATTTGTTACTTGACTTACTTGAAAATTAACAGATTATTTAATATATTTACTAGTCATTACCTCTTGTATAAGACGAGATTGTTTTTAATAAGAATATAATTTACAAGATAACATTTATACCAATTTCTATGTTTATTATACATTTCAGGATTTCATTATACGGATTTCATGGCAAGAAGTATTTCATCTAATTATATCTCGGTATTCGTTTGTTTTTTGTATTTAATGTCGAAGATAAATATCTCATTTTAATACCGTAACATGATTGAATTATAATAAAACCAGAGCACACGATTCCGTACAGAAGTAATTACTTCGCCTTAATCATTAAGGACATGTCAGTAGTGTTGATTCTAGCACACTAGTTTCATGGGTAACTTAAGAGACCGTTAATGACGTGTAAATATTTTTGCTGGCAATAACTTTATGATGAATAAGAGCTAAAAATAGCAACACAGACAGCACTCGTTTTAACGGCCGGAACTAGACATTAACTAGATTATACTGTTGTTACTTTATACATTAATCTAAGTGCGAACATAAAATTTAATGACGTGCATACATAATATTTTTTCTTTAAAAAAGATTACTATTTATTTCTTCTATGTACTTATAATAAAAGACATACTTTTAATCATTATATTTTTAAATCGATGTTGAAACTAATTTTGTATTATCAGTATGGTTTGATTTATCTTCTAAAAAACAAAGAAGCCAAAGAAACAACCGTCTATAATGTATACATATAAACCATCTATAATGTATAGAATTGAAGTGTATGTTGCTTGTCCGCGCTTATCACCTGGATGACTGAATTGATTTTAGATAGACATTCACTGACGACTATCGGATCTTTCAGAGAATAGCCCAGGCTATGTAGACTCTTTAGAGAATTACCGAAGAGACATTACGCTTTTCCATAAGGGCTAAAATATAATTTATAACGATAACATTTAACAGAAACGTAACATATATTCGATAAAGGATTGTATAAGTTAAGTAGCCATGAAAAAGAAATATTTAAAAGGTAGTCCACAATTATTTTACATTAACAGCCACCTTTTTTTTATAGTAGCTCGGCAAAGTGAACTCACTGTGCCTGATGGTAAGCACAGTGCAATCCAAAAACAACGGCGACTGCCGAGAGATACGTTATCCTTCATCGGTCGTCGCTGTCATGCCGGCCTGCGTAAATGTCTCTTCAAGTTACGCTTGAAGGACCGGACTCCATATTATAGGAAGGAGGGAACACACTGGCCGGAAGATTGTTCCACAGCTTCACGGTACGGCAAAGATAGGGTGTTGTGAACTTTTTAGTTCGTGCCCAGATAGGGTTTAACGTAAAACTGTGGCTCCGTAGACCAACGCGCGTTGTTGGGTTGTGAAAAGGAGAGGAAGGGATTAAATTGAACAACTCTGCAGAACACTCGCCATGATACAGACGGTAGAACACGCTCAGTGAGGCAATATCCCTGCGCAGTTGAAGCGGCTCTATAAACTCTGTAATGTCTGCATTATTAACAATGCGAACAGCCCGTCTCTGCAACCTGTCCAAGGCATGCAGTAGGTATTTGGCGGAACCGTCCCAGAGGTGCAAACAGTATTCCACGCAAGGCCAAACTTGTGCCTTATAAAGAAGATATAGCTGATCAGGCGTGAAAAACCGTCGTACCTTGTTCAGAATTCCGAGTCTCCGAGATGCAGTGGAGATTACGCTCCCGATGTAGTCCCTGGGATTAAGGTCGCTGTGACAACTGTGTTTTTTAAAAACAAGATTAGCCTAAATTAGTCTTTATAATATCAATTATCAGTTAGTGACAGTCCCGTCAAAGCGGTACGACTGTTTTTTTTTTTCAAAATGACTACGCGATTGACATAGCAATGTCTTTAACAGCTTCACCGGACTACAAAAGCGGTCCAACCGTTTCGGAGACTAGCGTGAACAAGCAAACAGAAAAGAATAAAATTGTTTTAATTACTTCCATATTCATCAAGTAAAAAGTAATTACTCTAATATTATAAACAGACGCTTAAATTTTATTAGCAAATATAACATTTTTAAGTGAACAGCCTGTACTAGTTAGTACTATAATCATTATGAAGATCGATTGAAAAAATGCTTCAATGTATATAAATCGGTGATCACACTGTTTTGTGTGATTTACAAATATTTACTTGACTAAGAGCTTTGAAGCAGATCTAAACACTCTTTTGACGTACAGATAAAATGTACTCTAAACATCTTTTATGTTTCTAATACGACTATTACAAACAAATTGTCATTGATCTCTTTTAGAATATATAATATCTAAAGAGAAAACCTATTTAAAATTACATATTGATCTACTGGCAACTATAGTAAGAGGTTATTATTAACAATGTTAATTCATAACAAAATTGCAAAATATAATATTCAAAATCTGAAAAATCTATGAACAGTCAAAGTAAACGTTCAGATGAACGAGTGCTATCTGTATGTTATATAATTAAAGAAATATAATACTTACTTCTTGATAAAAGACCCGTTTTGAGTTGTAAGTTAGATTGTATTGCTGATCAGCAACCATGAGGAGTATAGTGAACGGTAACAGAAAAGCAGTTGCAGCGAGGAAAGCGATGCATCTTCCAAATCGCATCATGCTTAAATTTCTACGTCCAATTGCCATTATTATCACAACACAATCATAAACTGTATATTTTGAGGTTAATCATTTGTTTACCACTTTATGTCACTACACAGATTTATATAGCAAAGATTATTCAAATTTCGCACTGAAATAATGTTTATAGATAGATAACTTTACGATCATTTATAAGAGCGATAAGGGTTAACACTGATTGCAAACTTAGTAGTGACAAAACGATCATAAATGACATAACAAAAATACCCATTTATGGTGAGACTTAACCAATAACCCGAACTAAGTTTCGGGTCGGTTCACCCTCTCACAGATAATTGACGTGAAATAACTGTACTTGCATTGTTGCGTTTCGTTCGATCAGTGAGAGCGTTGGAGGACCACCTCCCCTCTCTTCGCCCCTCCATCTTCCTCTCCCCACAAGCTGACAACGCACTTGCGACTCCACTGGTGTTGCAAGGGTCTATGGACGGCCGTGATCATTTAACATCAGGTGACCCGTCTGTTCGTTTGTCTTCTATGATATAAAAAAATTAAAAATTAAAAATTTTGAAGGGAATAGTTTCGAGATAAATTGTACTAAGTAACGAGAAAACCGTTTCAAGATCGTTCTAATAAGGATTTCGTTTTAGATACAATTTAATTTAATTTGTAAGGCGAGCGCTTAAGGCACTCAGCCGATTGGCTTTAGCTGTGTTTGTTATAGTTGAAAATTAGATATAGAATGATCCTTTTCTACCTTTGCGCTCGATTAAATACGTACTTCTTTGATAATACATATTTCTTTCTAACACTGTTTACATACATAGTGTTCTAGATTATGATAAGGAAGAACTTAAGCAATATTTGGGTATAAAAGTATACACCAACATCGTGAGAATATTTACGCGTTCTCACGACAAAAAAAATTACGTACACTAACAATGGCCCAATGTTTGCGCCATTCATATTTGCATGTAACATATTTTTGCTTAGAAATTTAACAATATATCACGTCGATATTATGTAACTTTCTAGTATAAAATAGACCAAAATAGTATTAATTACATGAATACACTGTATAATAATCAGGAAATTACCGAGCAAAGTTGTAAGTCTCTATTTGAAATTACTGTACTTATTTTGTTTCGTTAAGGTTATTGTACTAGTTGGGGGTAGGCACACACATCATAAAGCCGCTGATGAACGATTGAACACTAATAGGATATATTTAGTTAAACAATATTTTGTTGCAGTAAAAAACACGAAACTTGTAGAAAACCAAAATATCTACAAAAAACTTTATTCCGTAGCTGGATAAATCTGTGTTTTTAGATATTGAGGAATTTTAATGTTATCAAGATTATATTCAAAATCAAAACCAAAATCACTTTATTCAGTGTAGGCCCTAAGGAGGCACTTATGAACGTCAAAACTACCACCGGTTCGAAATACAATCCAGTCATCGAGAAAAAACGCCAAGAAAATCGATCTGGTTTATCTTTTTAACAAATATATATATAATACAATAGTGCGTCAAAATCGGTCCAGACGTTTAGAAGGAATTGAGTGACATACACACGTACAGAAGAAAGTAATACATAAAGATATAGAATATATTGGGTACGTGTAAGAAACGTTTTTAATGGATGCACAGAGATGAGTCGATTCCAGACATCACTCTCGTTCACATGATCCACTCTTTTTAAGTTGATTTTTTTAAAGTTGTTTTTATTTCTTAATATTGAAACTATATGACGGTTAGTATAAACAAATTAGTCTTGATTCTATAGGCTGACTGCAATTTCACCTGGCGTTTATTCATTATGTGGCCCGCCACGACAAGACAAGCTAAACTCAGAGGGAACTAAGCTAACTAACTGGCTTACAAGTGTAACTGTCACGTGCTTGGTCACGGATTGCCAATTCGAGGGTGATAAATTGTCAAGACTACATTATAAAATACCTCCTCGTACAACTCTACAGTTTTTTGTCACCAAGAGCTCAGGTTATTGTAGAAATTCGAACATGAATCGATCGATGTCTTGTTCGAACTCGCTTCAACTGTAGCATCAACTCTTTCTTAATGTTTGTACAGAGTTGATAAGAAAAAGAAAAGAAGAAGAAGAGTTGATAATTAAGATGTTATATTATGTCAAATGTGAAATTTAAAGTCAAAGAGAAGGCGTATATTTTATATATAAAAATTTCTTCTGTACGTGTGTATGTCACTGAACTCCTGAACGGCTGGAGCGATTTTAATGAAATTTTATGTGCGTGTTCTGGTGGACCCAAGAATAGTTTAGATTGACAATTGGACCCGGTACCCCTTTCCTCTCCCATTCGCCATTCCCACTATTCCTCCAATACACAGTCTGGCAACTCACTTGCGACTCCCCTGATGTTGCTAGTATCTATGGACGACGGATCACTTAACATCAGGTGATCCACCTTTTTGTTTGCCTCCTATGATATGAAAAAAAGTGTGAATACAATGATGACATCTTTTTTTATTAATATGGGGAAATCCTCATGGATACGCCACCCTCTCGGGGAGAGAGTGGGTTATGTCCGACTCGCACGGAGTAAAAACACCACGGTGTACCGTCCATCGCATGCTAAGGGCGGCCAGGGATCGGTCTGGCTCTCTCCTGAGAAACCGCCCCTGCACCGTAATGACAGGGGAGAGTGGGAGAGAAAAATATGTGGTGTTATCTATACTAAGGTGAGATAAGGTTCATATGAACAATAATTGTAAAAACATTTTATCATTAGATACCTCAATGAAAATTAATATAGCTAAATATATCGTTCATAGTTTACTGTCAAAATTACTTTGCGTACATCTGCAGTTATGGGTTGTTATTCTCATGATATGATGCTGTCATTGACTTCTCTTGTTTCTATTCTAAAATTAGATAATCACCACGGATGTTGTTCGTTGAATGCGGTAATTCTCATTATGAAGTAGCAAATGTTACGTCCATTCGTTATGCTTGTGTATTTCTGCGAATGTAATAGTTTATATCTTCAGAATTTCTGTCATACAATAAATCGATTCCACACAATAATAATTATTGAGTTCAGTGTTTTGTTCGGCGTGTATAAAAGGGAGGATAATCTATTATTGTCGTTAATCCATGTAACCTTATTTTTATAACTATATCAATTATAAATTAAAGTAAGAAGTTTATATTTATGTAGGAAGGCCAATGTTTGCAACGCCATATTTGTAACAAAAACATATTTAACTGATTTACCTAAAGTAGTAAAAGTTAATATAGCGAAAGAATGTGTAAGGTTGTGAACGTAACATACGTTCAGAGGATAATGAAATGATGGTATATTGAAAAATATCTTTAGGGGAGTTGAGCGGTACTTTTGGCAGCAAATAAATTTATAATTTCGCGTCATGACATGCTATGTAAGCGTGACCGACCGTATTGCGCTTGCGCGGCTCTAGCGAAACGAAACAAAGGGGCCCGTGGACATGGAAAGTTGATATTTTTTAACTCATCATATGTTTGATTGATAGATAGACTTTATAAAAATGTATGTAATTATTACTCTGAGTGCTAATTGACTTGAAAACTCTACTAATGTTAATAATTTCAAAAAAAAACAAATTCTGAAATTTAAATAATTACATTCACACTATCATTAATATGGTATGAAGCCTCCATCTCATATTCGTAGAGACTATATATATATATATATGTCATATAGGAGGCAAACGAACATGCGGGTCACCTGTCGTTAAGCGATCAACACCGTCCATAGACACTAGCAAACCCAGAGGAGTCGCAAGTGCGTTGCCAGCCTGTATTTGGGGCAATGGAGAGAAAGAGGGAGAGATTAGAGGAGAGGGGAAGGGAGAGGAAAGGGAAGATGGGTCTCAGGCGCTCTCACTGACCGAACGAAATGCAACAATGCAAACATTGTTACTTCACGTCGGTTTTATGTGAGAGGGTGGTGCTACCCCGGACGAGCCGACCCATACATACTGAAACCAAGAATAGCTTCAGTGTGGCTATACTACGACATCGACGTAGACGGAGGTAAGAGAGTCACAGTAACTTCAAAGTTCGTTGAATACCTACACATTAATCACTACATGCTTTACAAGCTAATCAAATCACTCGATGACAGACTCTTTATCCATTAAATCAAATATATATATATATATATACGCAGCGTTTTGCGAAGTATTAAATGTTAATCAATACAGATCCTGATCTAGTCTCTTTTAATCAGATCGGGGACAATTTTCAAGTAGATGTTCATAAGATTGCACAGATAGACTTTGCACGGTTGGCTTAAAATAGTTTACCTTTACATGCACGGGTAAATGACCAAAACTGCGCTTAGTGAGTCCATCCCAACCTAAAAATAGTGTTAACATCCGAGAGATCGGTAATGCATTGCCAATCCTCGCTGTCTCGCCGAGTGACAACCCCTTTAGCGCCTGCGTTTACACTGTCTGATTCCGAAACGGAGTAAACTAAAAGACAGCCATACCGGTGGATTTAAGACCAAGAGCATGCTAGTTGCAATCAGATGGTAGTAGTAGGCTTTTTTCAAGCCTCTCTGACTACAAGGTTTAAATTGAAATCACGCAAATCGCAAAGCATTAATAGGTGTGTTCTGATAGTTTCACTTGAGAGCCAATCCCTCTAGATTTAGCGTGGTTCCCACCCTGGACCACACTACGTTACGCTAAAATCATTATCTATTAAAAAGAAATACCCTTGTGATTAAAGATACTTAACACCCTGCTTAGTTCCTGGATATACACCTAAACGAGTCACTATGTCCGATATTAGGTTTGGTGTATTCTGCTTGCGTTCCATTCGAAGACAACTGCCATGTCTAGTATCGTGCGTACAAATTTCTTCTCATTTGTTTGTATTAAATATGTGATTATATTTTTATTTCCATAAATATATACCAATATTAAAAAACTGGCGGGTTTTTTGTTTAGTAGGGTAAACGAGCTAATCCCAGGAACTACTGGTCTGATTTTAAAAATTCATTCAATCTTAGATAGTTCATTTATCAAAGCTAAGGGTTATATATCATCACCCTAGGACTAATAGAAGCGGAGCACCAATGAAAAATGTTTCAAAATGATTTTTTTACTTCTTAGAGTTTCCGCTGCGTGTTAGCGTTAGCCTAAAGTAACTATTCCACGCGAACGAAGTCGCGGGCAGAAACTAGTGTGAATATAAATACATTACAGTTATTTTTAATAACATTGGATACATAGGTTCATAAGCTCTAAAGTTCTTCTATGATACAATATACTGGGTCTAAAAATATCTATTTTAAACTTGTTCATCCGACAACTCGTCAGATGCTTTTTTAAACAGCCCTTTATAAAATACCCCTATTAAATTTATTTGGTATCCAACAGTGCCTTTTTAATTATATCAACGCGAGAAAAACCTTGGGCAAAAGCTGGTTAAACTATATAAGTAAATCGTCTACCATCATAATTTGTAAATTGAAATATTATATAATTATTATAATTATTCATATTAGTCCAATGTCCGCGTCTATTGGCTCTCCGATCAATAATTGAGTAGATACATCTTTATACAATTTGTTAATTAATTAATCATATTATGGGTTATATAAGCTCAATACAGAATATCAACTTTACATGTACATAAGCCGCTATACTATCGTCGCTAGTCTAACGCAAGCGCAATACGTCACGAGCATGTCGAGGTCATCGGTGATGAGTGTCCATAAGTTATTTCCCTACCAAAACGCGGCTAAAGAAAGAAATTTTACTTTTAATTAAAAAAAAAACAATATGAACGTACCCGCAGAAATATCTAGTTATTTATAAATTCACAGAATGAATACTAATTAAGGGTTGCGTAAAATAATATTTACTATTAACACTATAATATATCCCAGTGGATGCTATAATGTAATGGGCCAAATGCAAATTGAACAATAGTGGCTATGGAACATTGCTTTTTGTATAGAAACGTATCGTCCAACAAATTATTCAAGACACGTCCGACTCTGCAAAAGGGTACGGCTGCTTCGGTATTTTCCATAATGTACACATTTTCGATAATTGTAAGTTCTATTCATAGAAACCTTTAGGGAATAGTAGATAAAATTAGATAAACCTGGCTATGCTCCCAAGAAAAGGTCATAGTTAAATTAAAAATAAGATCTAGTATTTTAAATAAAAAAGAAAAATGGTGAGATTTCTTTAAATATAATTTATATATAAATTTCTCTTGTTACTGTATGTTAGAGAGTCTCTATGACACTTTTTAATATGGAAATCCCACGCTTTCTATTAAAGATTATTAACTTCCAATTGCATTATCATAACACCACGACATATCGCGGAGTTGAGAGCGGTCAGGTACACAATTTTTGAAACACCAATATATACTGTCCTAAGTCATTATTTTCGAATACTGGCCAGACATACTTCTACTAATTTAAAAAATAGAACGTTTCAGAAAATAAAAGATAAATTAATTTTTATTCTTTTTCAAAAATGGAGCAATCCCAATAAAATTTTCTGCAAAAAATTATATTATCACTATTGTTTTATATCGCACTATCTAACGGTATACTAAAGATTCAAGATTCGAAAACGGTAAGAGTGACTGATCTTGCACAATATGTATATGAATGTTAGTAAAGCCGTGAAAATGAATACCAACAAAATCCCGTGCATAAACATAAATCCCTAGTTCTTCGATCTTTTACTTGTAGTTGAAGAAGTGAAAAACGGTAGTCCGGTGAAGCTGTTAAGACCTTGCTGGGTCAATAGCGTTGTCAGATCGAAAAAAAAACGAAGTTCAACTTTATTATAAGTTTCGCAATGATATTCTGACATGTTATCGAGAGTGCTACCATCAAAGCATAATAGACTTAAGAATGAAAAGTTCCGTCTCACACAATATAGTTAAATTGCACGATGAGCCCAAGCTTCTTCTGATGATATAAGACTTAATTAATGCTTATTAATATTTCCTTTTGACGTGCTACATTTATGACTAGTCACACATTACATCAATATGAAACGTATTTGAGGAAAGATCAGCTGATACACGCGGCTTCATCTGCATTGTTTAGTATCTACATAGTAAACGAACATTATCTAACAACATTAATTCCTTAGATGGTTTAAGATTGTTAATAATTTACATCATTTATACCAAATTCCAAGACACTACGAAAGCCCAAATGCGTTTAGGAATAAGCAGTTTAAATTTTAAAGTGTTATACTCGTACCGCTCTTTAGAAAATTGTTTTCGCCTTGTTTGTACCCACTTTAGCCTTGCCCACCGTCGCGTTGTTGAACTGAGTGATCTCCGCAATCTTGGAAAATAGCTTTGAAATTATAATTTTTATACTACGTTAATGTTTAAAGGGTGTCACTTTTCAATCCTGTGGTATTTCATGTTCAAATTTAACATACAAAATAATAATATTAAAACAAATACCAATAAACAACAAATAGAATCTTAGTTAAAAGTATGTTCTAAAATGTTTAAAGTTTGGGAACGACAATATTAAACGTAAGAAAATCACGCCTAGGTTCAATGAACAGAATTAAAGGAGCGCTTTTCAAGGTTAATCATTACGTAACTACTTATTATCAGAATACTGCATGGTAGAATGGTGTGATTCATTGCTTTCATATTTATTACACCAGTTCGTCCTTGCGTAAATCGCCTGATGTTGAGTGTATATCAGTTTTGTTTTCTCTAGACATTTAGGTCAAATATTAAGCACCTATTGTTTTAATTGACTTAGAACGAGAATCGACTAAGGATTATCCTATAAAAATACTGCTACCGACTACCCAGTCACGCTGTATATGAAATTTGTAAGTGTGGTAGTTTATTTTACACGAATAAACATAAGAATGGATCTAATGCTGTGTGTATTAGTAATGAAATTTATATTACATTATATTACGCAATCTATATATATATATATATAGCGGTCGGCGAGCGCGGTACATTTAATACGAAAGTACCCAAACTTTTTAAAGCAAATATTCAATACGTATTTAACTTTTTTGTAATAACACGGGTAGTGTTTAATATTAGATTTCAGAATATTGTGTTCTGTTGTCAATAGTATATATATATAAAGAGAAGCTGACTGACTTAATGACTGACATGCGCAGGGCCTAAAGTATAAGGGTTATAAACTTGAAATTTTGCACAGAGGTTCCTTTTATTATGTAAGAACGAATTTTTGAAAATTCACCCCCTAAAAGGGGATAAAACGGCAAAAATTAGTATGAAACTTTGCCGTTTTTAAAGTTATTCGGATGAAATTCAGTATGAAGGTTCTTCATTGAAGGCATGAAACACGTGTAAAATATTTTTCCGAAAATCATCTCTTAAGGGGATAAAAGAGGGGTGGAAATTTTGTATGAAAGTTCTCTGATTTTCAAAGTTATTTCAATAAAATATTGTATTTAGATTATAAGTTCCTAATAATGATTATTGCCAATATCCCTTCTTGTGAATTCAATGCCTAAGGGAGTAAAAGAGGGGTGCAAATTTAGTAGGTACAAAAGTTTTTCGTATTTACCTACATTATTTCAATGAAAATTTGTATTTAGGTTATTCGTTCCTAATAATTATTATTGGCGATATTCTACTCAAAGTTTAAAGTATCGGATTCGAAATTACCGAAACTCTTTTATCTAGCGGAATAATATAATAAAATGTACATAATTATTCTAATTTAATTGTTAAAGAACGATTTGAAAGTATATATGTTTAAAACTATTATAAAATACTTATCTACCCTGTATGAATACCTCATATAATTATTATATATGTCTACAGATGATATACTGTGGGCTAATATAACTCATACCTCAATATCGCAAACGAAGTTGCAGGTAAAAGCTAGTAATACATATAGGAATGTTTATGATGTATCAATGGCCTGAGAATAAACGAGGTTTGTTTGTTTACTTGCAACACTTTTTCACCAATATAGTAGTAATTCTATTACAAATTTTGTTACGTTGATTAATTCATTATGATTTATGATTAACGGTAGGTGGTAGAACCACGCTGAAGCTATAACTGGTTTCAGCATGAATGGGTCGGCTCGCCCAGGGTAGTACAAACCCGACCCACAGAAACATCGACGTGAAGTAACAGCGTTTGCATTGTTGCACTTCGTTCGGTTAGTCAGAGAGCTGGAGGCCCATCTCTCCTATTCCCCCATCCCCAAACACAGGCTGGCAACGCACTTGCGACTCCCCTGGTGTTGTAAGAGTCTATGAGCGGCGGTGATCACTTAACATCACGTGACTCGCTTGCTCGTTTGCCTCGTATGACATAAAAAAAATTAGATCAAAATAGGCACCATACTATTTCAATATATATTTTAAAAGCACAAAAATTTTTCGATATGACTTCGATGAATTGTAAATATCAAGGCCCCAAATAATAAATCTAAATGGGTTAGACCCTTATGCTACCACAGTACTACATTGCATTCCTGCGAAGTCGGGTCATGTCACTAATAATATATGTAGTAATTTTCTCTCTCATTATCATATTAACTATGCAACCACGTATACAATCTATATATGATTACCTACATGCAGGCACTGACGTGGTGCTTGCGAATGCGTTCGTTTTCCGAAGGTCTATACTTTATTATTTACCTGTGAATATATTGTGATGTACACAGTTTATGGCATCCTTATATATGCTTTATATATTGTTATATTATAAAACAGTATTACCTACTCATTGTTCTCAAGGTAGATACATCTCTTGAAAAATAAGGAAATCGTATCAGATTTGAGTTCGATTTTGAACGCACATGTACTAAAAGCGTAGACGTAGGATGTTATTACAAAAAAGTTAAATATGTATTGAGTACTTGTGTTAAAAAAGTTTGAGTACTTTCTTATTAAATGCACCGCCCTCGCTGAACGTTCGCCATCTTGCTCTTTTATCTCGCTTTGGTTAGGTTAAGTTAGACTTGCAAAAAAGGATAATACGAATTTACCTCAGCAGCGGTCGGCGAGTGCATTTAATACGAAAGTACCCAAACTTTTTAAAGCAAATATTCAATACGTATTTAACTTTTTTTGTAATAACACGGGTAATGTTAAATATTAGATTTCAGAATATTATGTTTTGTTTTCAACGGTTATCATTTCTCTAAGTATAATTAGCAAGGTCTTAACAGCTTCACCGGACTACAAACTATTTCAAGCGGGTTTTGATATCTAAAGGCAAGCCTGAACGAAAGGTGACTTCTGGAAATGACGCTCTTCTCAGTACATCCGCCAAAAACGAATATAACTATGTTTTTAAAAAAAGGGTGTGTGTACTTATGTACACGCGTTAGAAGTTATGCTACTTTGGCGTAACAAGATAATATTTTTTCATCAATTTTATCTTTGCCCTTATTCTACGTTTGTTGAAAAAATGACAATAACAATAGAAAAAGATATTTAATACATTGAAAGTTCTAATACAAAGAAATACAAATAAACAGAATGTTGACTACAGCTAACTTCAGGGTGTGGGTTTTCGTGACGGTGTGAGCGCGCATCGTAAAAATTTACTCTCATCATTTTTTCCTAACGCGCCAAAAGAAGTGTAACTTCAATAAGTATAATGAAAAGATAAACTAGATGCGTTATATAAAACCTTTTTTGATAAAGCGATATTCGAAACGATTACAGGAAATAATTAAAATATCTAAATCAAATTTTATCTGCAAAATAAGACAATAATATAATGACCGTGTGGTATTCATTGAAACTATTCTTCAAATCAAAAGAGATTAGAGTATCTTTACGAATTACCTAATTCATAAAAGTGAAGCAAACTTCGGTAATAAATTGTAAAATCAAAGTTAAAAAGTATAAACAATCGATTTAAGTCAAGGAAGCTATTACCGTATACATTCTGTGACTATCGACTTACGAGTATTATGGTAATGATTGCTTGCATGATATCGAGGCCTGTAGCTACGCACGCGAGGGTTAATATATTTTTTTCTTTATAAGGGGGAATGTTAATTAACATCATTTCTTGTTATTATCCCTTGTTAACATTATTTATTAATATATATATTTAATATATATATATATATATATAATAATTTATATATTATTAATATATATTTCTTAAGTAGAATTTTCTTTTTCAGTGATTTTTTTAAACTTTACTATTTAGCAGAGAGTTCGCTGTTTCTATTCTCGTTCATCATTATATTAGGATAGCCATTATAATCAGTTATATGTCAGAATGTTCATTATCTGTAAAGGCTCTTATTTCTTTCCCTCATCAAACTGAGATAGTTTGGAAAATTATCCGATACCTATATATATAAGATTTGTTGAGGTATTTATGCTTGGTACACATATATATTTCAACAACTCATATATGTATGAATAGTTAGCTTAGCTTAGGGTAACTCAGATAGGTCGCGAATTGCATGTATCCGGCAACAGCCCAAGCCGAGGTGTGCCGTGCACCCTTTAGCCAGTTGTCAAATGAAACCGGCTAAGTGCCTTAAGCGTTCACCTTGGTAGTTCGGTGAAGCTGTTAAGACCTTGCTAGGTCAATAGCATAGTCAGATATAAAAAAAAATCATTATCTGTAATCTGTATATATATTTATACCATCATATATGCTAAGTTTGGAATTCAATCACTCTGAATGAAATTATTTTTTCAATTTAATTAATTAAACTCATCGTTGCTGCTTCTCTCAAAACCAAAATAAATATTGTTTCATATTGTTAGGTTATTTCATAAAATGTTACACAAAATTGTATTAAATATAGGGCAGAATTAACTGCATTAATTACTTAAAATGATGAAACTATTTATCTTGATAAGGTATGATTGTATAAATTATAAGTATATGTAAACACAACCCATGTAACATTAAAGCAGTGATCGTGAGTATATATAAATATAAGTTGTTTTATATTAAAAGTATTCTCTTAATTTCTTTGTTCTGTGCATTTATTTACTAAACTATATTCAATTAGGCCTGGTAATAAGATATTGCGATGACAGCGATTTTGTCATTATTTAATCCTTATTCTTAAAGGTATATCAAATGATTTAAGTACCATATATGGTGAATTTCGAAAATCGTGGCGCGCACCGCGCCGTCAATGGAGAGGTCGTAATGCTATACAATTGCTTTTGAATACTTACTGTGTCTATGTGAGAGCTAATATACATAGTGTAATTCACTATTGGGGCATTTTACGTGAAACGGACAACGAAAAAAGGTGAGTTTCTGAAATTCGTTCCTATTCAACCTAATTGGACTTTTAGTAAGTACGAATGTGAATGCATAATTATTTTTTTCTATCACGTTTATTTGTCAAGTTATGGGCTTTTCTAAGGAGGAGTCACATCTGACATTCAGATTTTTTGGAAGTAGTTTTTCGAATTGAACAAATTTACAATAAAATCTATAGGGTAAAATGCGAATACTTATTTATTTACATAACTATTGTTAGTTTCAATTCACAATAAAAAAATTTATTGTTGTTACACATTTGTTGGATACTTTTTCAGTTACATTATCTCATACGATAATATAAATGAGGTGTCAATGACAATGAAATTTTGTAAATTGTACTAAATTTTTTGGCCACCATCCAAGGTTATTAGTCATTCTACTGTTCCTAACTAAATCGGATATCTCCTAGCTTCTGTCTGGGATTTATGTTATGGTATTATAGTATACTATTTTGTTTATGTACATGATATTTGAAGTGATTAATTGATTCTTTTCAAGTTTTATTAGTTTACAAGAATAAATAACGTACCTAATTAATAAATTAAAAAAGGCGATGTAATCATAAAGATTGTCGACGCAAGTGAAAACTCACACAATGGAATAACTTCTTTAATGAATTTTGAATTAATCGATAGTCTGAATTATTTAAATTTCATAATTTGTAAATTGAAATGATTAGTATGAGTCAGGTTTTCATATATATTGCCATTCTGGCCAATAATCATGTACATTTTATATAGTTTATTAATAATCAAATATATGATGGGTTGCACAAAATCTAAAATATAAAATTGTCAATATTACATTTATACAGGCCGCTACACTACAAGTCGCTAGTCTAGCGCAAGCGCAATACGTTATGAGCATGTCGAGGTCATCGGTGACGCGAAACCATAAGTTTTTCTGATGCCAATTTTTTTTTATATCGCTCAACGCCTCATATGAAAATCTTACATAGTATATTATTATTTAACGAGGCTTTATTACAAAAAGAGATGCCTATGCCAGTCTCAAATGTTAGTAACGGTACGAAATATATACAAGAGTTGTTGAGGTATGTAGGCTTGATATACATATAGGTTCCAACAACTCATATATGTAAATATAGTTAGCTTGGGTCAGCTCAGATAGTTTGCGAATTGCACGTATCAGGCAACAGCCCAAGCCGAGGCGTGCCGTGCACCCTTGCCTTAGTTGTCAAATAAAGTCGGCTGAGTGCCTTAAGCGCTCGCCTTAGTAGTCCGGTGAAGCTGTCAAGACCTTGCTAGGTCAATAGCGTAGTCAGTTCGAGAAAAAAAATGTTAGTAACGATACACTTTGTTTAGTAATATTGACAAATTAACCGACCTGAGATTTAATAGAAAATTTGTAAAACAATGCTTCAATTCATCCCTGAATTTTTATAACACAAAATACTATACTTCTGTTTTGTAAAAGTAGATATACATGAGACCGTGTTTTGTTTGGAGTGTAAGGGGTGTCGAGTAACATCTTAAGACTTGAGACACCCAAGCCAACCTCAACTGCACGTGGTGCACTCTGCTGATCAACGAACGAGGCAGTGGCGATAGCGGGGTGGTAGGGATTTACAGCCCGACTGGGTCGCAACCACCATGTACATGGCGAAAAAGCCCGTCGTAGTGACTCGCTTTTACGCGTCGCGTTTCGGGATCAGCCTGTGCATATCCAGTACCAGGTGACTTTCGTCATTATGGCCGGCATGACAGCGGCGACCGACGATGGATGATCTGTCTCTCGGTGGTCGCCACTGTTTTTGGATTGTACTATGCTTACCATCAGGCATAGTGCAGTCACTTTGTCGTGCCTTAATAAAAAAAAAAATGATTTATATATGTGTTATCGTATAATTCTGTTTTATATAAATTTATTTAATTACCAAGTAGAAATGTATACACATAAATAAATTTAAAGTATATTGTTTGTATGCGCTGATTTCCGCAACAGCTGGACTGATTTTAACGAGTTTTAAATAGATTTTAAGTAGAGTACATTTAGAATAATATCTAGGCTACATATAATTACGCATTTTCGTTAGGGCTAGGCTGTAATAAGTAATTACATTATAATAAACAAAAAAAGGCAACCAATTCACAACAAAACACGTAAATATAAAACAACATTTTTAATAGTGAAATCGCATGTATTAGCTAGTTGTAAATGAAGGCATCGTTATTTGTTTGAGTAAGATGAAATAAAAACATACAAAATAGCAAACAATATATCTTTGTCTGTTAAAAAGAATACAAAGTAAAAAGTTTACGCATTCCTGACTGCATCCATTCGTCTTACGTTGATTTATAGTTGTGTTATTCTGTACAACATACTAAGTATTAATCGATATACAAGTGAAACCATCTAACTGGTAATAGCGCTAGTCACCAATCGATAGGCAGCCAGACACAATGCCCGTCGGTACAATAGACCGTAAGATTAATAGATTCTGTATATAGAAATCACTGACATTTCTTGTTGTACGCTCGTATATATTTTTATATAATAATAAATTATGTTATTTTTGATAATAAATTCAAGGTTATCTGTTATCACCGTATATATAAATAGTTATTATTTGTATTCAATCTTTATATCTACAATATCAATAAAGACTTAGTTTTATTGCAATGTAATTTATTAGTATTAATCTATACTAATATTATAAAGAGGTAAAGTTTATGAGTTTGTGACGTTGTTAGGGTAATCTCAGGAATTACCCGTCTGATTTGAAAAATTATTTCAGTGTTTTATAGCTCATTTATCGAGGAAGGTTATAGGCTTTATATCATCACGTTAAAACCAACAGGACCACAGCACGAATAACGAATGTTTCGAAATCGGGGTTCTTACTTTTGAGAGCTTCAATTGTGTTAGTCCGATAAGTGATGTGTATTGGTCATATTATCAACATCAATTATATAATTCTTACCAATATGTAATAATATAATAACTTGATAAAGGATTGTTGCGGCGATAAGCTTATACTGCTTAAGAGTAAATCCAAGATAACAGTGGAATTGAAGTTTCATTTTATAATGTTTTAGTTCTTAAATTTTATTGCGTATATAGTCGATACTTGTAATTTTGTAATTACTATTTTTTTTTTAATTTAATATGTATTTGGCTAGTACTATGATTAATTGTATTTAGAACATTATGCCTTAATCCCAAGGATGGTTGGTGTCAGGCAGGCGGCCGATGGTAAAAATTAAGCCAAATCATATCATGACATATCATGACAAGTATAAAAAGGGATTAAGGTTATCTCAGGGTAGGGCTCAAAGTAAGAAAGGAATTCGGGATGTAAGGTTGAGATTTGCTAGTTAGAACGTCGGAACTATGACTGGGAAGGCAAGAGAATTAGTGGAAGTTTTACAAAGAAGATGCGTAAATGTGGCTTGTTTGCAAGAAACTAAATGGAAAGGGACAAAAGTGAGAGAGATTAGTGTTGGATATAAATTCTACTACTGTGGAAGTAACGGTAAGAAGAATGGCGTAGGAATCGTATTCGACAATGAGTTTAAAAAATGTGTGACGGACGTAAAAAGAGTAAATGATAGATTAATATTGGTGAAATTATTAATAGAACAGATGACGTTAAATATAATAAGTGTTTATGCGTCGCAAGCTATGCTATGCTATGCTAGCTATGAAAGAGAAATTTTGGGAAGACTTTAATGGGGTGATGATGAATATTTCACAGAATGAGTATATTTATATCGGAGGTAATTTTAATAGGCAGTAGGTAGAGATAGTGGTGGTTATGAGAGAGTGCATGGAGGCTGAGGTTTTGGGAATAAAAACAAAGAAGGTGAAAACCTTATTCAAGCTGCAGTTGCTTCCGATTTTGCAATAGCTAATACTTTTTTTTTAGAAAAGGGGCCAGCACCTTATCACTTATAATAGTGGTAACCACTCTACCCAATTCGATTATTTTCTCTTACGCAGAAATAATATTAAAATAATAAAAGATTGCAAGGTTTTGTCTGGAGAGGTATTAACGACTCAACCTCATTTATTATTGTTAGACTTAAAATTAAATTTAAAAGTGACCGGAAATATTTACAAACTTCCACCCAGAGTTAAATGGTATCTTATGGAAAAAGATGAGTATGGGAGACAATTTAGGACCAAAGTTGTCAATAAAATGATAGAAATGAAAATAATGGAAACGAAAATAGTTAATAAGTGGTGAAATAAAATGGCAATATGTATGAGGAATGTGGCAAGAAATGTCTTTGGTGAAACGAAAGGAAGACAAAAGATAGGTAAAGACACTTGATGGTGGAATGAAGAGGTAAAAAAGGCTTTAAAGGAAAACAAGCTAGCTTTTAAGGAATGGAAATGTATTGAAGATCAGAATAGCACGGTTAAAGAAAATAAGAGAATAAATACAGAATGTAAGAAAAATGCAAAAGAGCGGTAGTTATTGCTAGAGCCAAAGTACAAGATGATTTTATCAATTACTACAAAGGTCACAAATACAAAAATACTTGTATAGTTTAGCAAAAGCGAGAGAGAAGAGTACAAGAGATGTTACACATGGTAAATGTATAAAAGATGATAGAGGAAAAATTTGATGAATGATGAAGACATAAAGAGTCACTGGAAGAGATATTTTGAAAGACTGATGAATGAAGAAAATGACAGGAATGAAGAGTTAGAGTCTGTTCCGTTAAATTTAGGTGTTGTGCAAGAAATAAGTGAGGAAGAAGTAATAAAAGCTGTGAATGGCATGAAAAATGGAAAATCTCTAGGGCCAGATGGCATACCTATTGAATTTTGGAAGTTTTTAAAAGTAGATGGATGAATCTAGCTGACTTTATTTTTTAATAAAATATTACATGAAGAAGTGATCCAAAATGAATGATGCAATGGCATAATAGTACCTATCTTTACGAATAAGGGTGAATTGCAGGACTGTAACAATTATTGAGGAATAAAGCTCATGTCATATAGTATGAAGGTTTGGGAAAGATGATAGCGAGACGAATAAGAGATGAGACTGAAGTGACTCAGAATCAGAGGAGGAGCAGGTTGGAAAAATGTCGAGAAAAACTGGAGAATGTTGGTTTAAAAATTAGTAGAACAAAAACTGAACACTTGTTTTGCGACTCCGGTGGTACATCTAGTTTTTCTCCTATAGCCTTAAATGGTGTAACCTTACCAGCCTGCTCCAATTTTCGGTATCTCGACTCACTGATACAGAACGACGGTGTCATTGATAAGGAAGCGAGTAACAGAATAAATGCAGGATAGATGAAATGGCGAAATGTGTCTGGGGTAGCTTGTGACCCACGAATGTCTTTGAAACTCAAGGGGAAGTTTATAAAACTATGATAAGACCTGTCATGCTGTATGCGTCCGAGTGTTGGGCTACAAAAGAGACGGATGAGAGAAAATGACATGTGGCAGAGATGTAAATATTAAGGTGGATATGTGGTGTGACTAGAATGGATAAGATTAAGAACAAGTATATCAGAGGAAGTTTGAAAATAGCACCAATGACGGAGAAGTTGAGGAGTAATAGGTTAGCATGATATGGGCATGTCATGAAGAGAGATGAAAACCATATAACTAGAAGAGTGTTGAGTATGATGGTAGATGGATATAAGAGTAGAGAAAGACCGAAAAAAATGTGGATGGATTGTGTGAAAAATGATATGAGCGTAAAAGGTGTGAATACTGAAATGACATTTGATAGGAGACAGTGGAAAAAGAAAACATGTTGTGCCGACCCTACTTAGGTGGGATAAGGGTAATGATAATGATAAACTGAGCCACAGCAACGCGTGTTCGGAGCAGCTAGTGTTTTATATACAGATAAAAAACCTAAACACAAATTGCTGAACGGATAATGCTAATAAAATGCTTAAAAATAATTGTTAAGATAAGGAAGGACGCAAACGCAAACACATATTAAAGAATTTTTATGAAATAAGTAACACGTCTTATATATTAAATTGGACGGGAACAACTAAAAAAAATAGTATATTACAATTATAAATGCTAATTAATTTAACCTTATACACAAAACAGTCATAACCAAACACTTTCAACGCGGATGTAACAGATGAGCCGCTAAGTTAAAAATAAGTGGCAAGACAATCAGCAATAGGACGAAATTGCATGATCATTTAGATGATGCTCATTTTATTGGATGGTCACTTACGGACACACAAAATGTAATTTGTGTTTATGTAGGTAATAAATACGTTTCCTGGGTTTGGTACACTTATGTCTAATAATACACACGAGGATAATCCTTATCAATATAAGGCAGTGTTTTCCAAATTTTTTCTTGACACGGCTACTGTAAGAAGAATTATTTCGCGACCCCCCCTACCCGCGACCCCTTTACCTGTGACCCCCTATCCATTACTCCGCTACACGTTGTTTTCTTTCATGTATTTTATTTTGTGACAGATATTCAACATATTTATTCCCTTTCATAATTAAGGTTTGGACACATTAGTAGTTGTAAAGCCACGCTGAAGCTATAACTGGTTTCAGCATGAATGGGTCGCTCGTCAGGGGTAGTACCACCCGACCCACAGAAAACCAACGTGATGTAACAGTGCCTGCATTGTTACGTTTCGTTCGGTCAGTGAGAGCGCCGGAGGCCCAACTCCCCTTCCTTTCCCTTGCCTCCTTCCCTTTACCTACTCCCTCTTCCCCACCAACACAGGCTGGCAATGCACTTGCGACTCCTCTGGTGTTGCTGGTGTCTATGGACGATTGTGATCACCTAACCTCAGGTGACCCACTTATTCGTTTACCTCTTATGATATAAAATAAATAATAATAAGAGTTGTCGTATGTTTTTATCTATTTGATACAAATGATTATGTCTTTACTTCACATTTTTCTTAATAAATCTTTTAAAACTTTATCGTTTTTTTACTGCAATAGCTTCCCCAACCTTTTGCAACTCCGCTATAGAAATTCGCTTCATGACCCCCGTGGGTCGCGGCACCTACACTTTGAAAAACACTGATATAAGATATGACGTCATGACATTGTTTTTTTTATTATTATTACGAAACAATGATGGCTTAATGGTTAATGTGTTCGGATACCGCATCGATTGATACAGATTCGAATCCTTGTGAATGAGCCGGAGTTTTCAGTAGAGGAAAAGATCGTTATAAAAGCATAGCATGGTGGTAGGAGTTTTAAATCTCCCTGGTTAATTACACCTCTACATACCAGGTGAAAGGTTAGACACTCGCAATATTCTATGATATGACATTTTATGGTCACATTTAACACATAAAATAATAATATCCAAACAATATGATATTACGTATTCAATGTAGTTTATACTCGTGTCTATCTGCAACGAACGTCAATAGGACTGCAATTCCTGCCCACACTCTGAATATTAAACAGTTCTGAATGTACAATTATTTTTTTCCAGAAATGCTGTAGTATATTATTGTTATAAAGAAGAGAGTTTAGTCTATCTGTTTCTGTGAGAAGACTTAAACCAAAAAAGGCTTGAAAGGTTTTTGATATATACGAGTATATGATAGGATATGATAATTTTATTGAAATATTTTTATTTACGGACGAATATCTATATTATTCCCCGGTTTTTAGTGTACGAGAATAATAAAAAAAAAGTTTAAAAACTCGGAAAAAAATTGCATATACAGGATTTTTTTTAAATCTACAATCGATATTCATGAAAATTCGTACACGGGAAACTTATCTCAATAAGATTCTCATTAGTCCAATCGTTTGTATATATTTTAATAAAAAATTATACACGGGAAGAATATCTCATTCAATATTAATAGTCTATTAACATCATCAGAAATACTTGTATAAACATAAAAGATTCTCATATTTTAACAAAACAGAACAAAGAGTTGAAAAGAGTTATTGTTTAAAAACGTTTTTAACAAAATTTTATACAGTTCTGTCAATAAAATTCTAAATCGTATGATATCACAGATCGTTTTCATTTGCATATAAATACGACATATTTTCTTAAATTCAGATATTTAGTAAGATATTGCTACAGTTATATTTTATTAGTTTTTACTAATGAGCTTGCTTAATGTTTTGATCGTGTTCCAATATCGCAATATTTTGTTAGAATTAATTTGTGATTTGTCAAATTGTCTAATAATAATGTGGAATACATTTAGTAACTAGCTGCCTTAATGTTAAATGAAAAAAAATGTAAATAACAGTGACTAATAAAGTCATCTAAATGTATTAAGCCCATTTACTTATCTACTTTTCTCTTGTACTTAAATCGCGTCGTCATTAAAATTACACTAACTTTTGATAGAGTGGACCGATTTTAATAAAACCATAACTAAATGTTGCTCGTTGATTTTCTTGGTTTCATCGTGAATGCTGTACTTCGGCAGTGATGCGTGTTCATACAAACAGACAGACATTTCTAAAAATGATTGATATGTATTTTATTACTTATTCCAAGACATCTGCAACATTTATTTTTTCACAAAAAATCTAAAGAGCACAGACACGTTAGATTTACATTGTTTTTATAAGTATAGAAGATGATTTTTTATATCAGGGAGGCAAATGAACAAACCTGATGTTAAGTGATCACCACTACACTTGCAACACCAGGGGAGTTGCAAGTGCGTTGCCTACCTGTGTTGGGGGGAGGAAGGGAAGAGGAGAGGGGAAAGGTGAGCAGAGGTGGGCCTCACGTGCTCTCACTGACCGAACGAAACGGAACAATGCAAGCACTATTACTTCACGACGGTTTTATGTAAGAGTAATAGCTTCAGCGTGGCTCTACCACCTACAAGAATATAAGAGATTTCATAACGAAAGTAACTTCTGGACGATGATCCTTTAAATTATATGATTGTTATGAAAATAAAATCAAAATAGCCTCATTGTTTGAGATTTTTTTAAACTAAGCTCACACGAAATGTGTTGAGTTAAACTGATTTATTGCTGTTATAATTTAAAAAAGCAATTAAGTAAATGAACTCACGCTGACTATTAACGTCCGATTGTAAAATCCTGTGGCATTTCGTAGTAAATTTATTAGAATATTAATAACTAAATTCACTAAATAAACCTTGGCTCCAAATATCGAAGCAATAACATTACGAAAATAATATATATACAGTTATCGGAATTATCAAGCTTGTGATAAGTTTAAGACATATGTATCACAGATATTTATTTGTTCTTATTGAGTATTATTATAACACTTCATTGGGTAACATAAGAGGTGTACCTTATGTATCTGAAGGCTACCAGAATACTAATTTTCGATTTTCTATTTGTAAAGTAAAATAAAATGTCTATCGTCATGTCATGTTTATATTTTGTCTGTAAACAGTTTCTAAATAATAAAAATTGATTTCCACTAACCTTTAGAATTTTATAAAGAAAGAAGATAGATACAACGGTAAAGATTCGAATAGAAAACGGTAAAAAGAATTAATCTATACCTATACTAAGATTATGAAGAGGTATAGTTTGTGAGTTTGTGACGTTGTAGGGGGTAATCTCAGGAACTACTGGTCCGATTTGAAAAATTCTTTCATTGTTATATAGCTCATTCCGAATCGAATGAATACTGTATATTTATTATTCTAATTCACGGTGATCGAGTGATTTCACAGACGGAATATTGATTCGATATTGGCACTGTTTGAACCACCGCATTTTTTGGAATTCGCAGCTTCTAATTCGGATTGGTAATACTATCGGCTGATAGCGAATGAAAATAATTAAAAGGAACTTAAAAATAATAACTGTTCTTGTATGTTGTTTGTTGTTGTCAGTAGTGGTAGGTAGAGCCAAAGTGAAGCTATTATTGTTTCAGCACTAATGGGTCGACTCGTCCGGGGAAGCACCACCCTCTCACAGAAAACCGACGTGAAGTAACAGTGCTTGCATTGTTGCGTTTCGTTCGGTCAGTGAGAGAGCCGGAGACCCACCTACCTTCCCCTTCCTGCCCCCCCCCCCACCCTCCTCCCAAACACAGACTGGCAACGCACTTCCAACTCCCTTGGTGTTGCAACTGTCTACGGACGGTGGTGATCACTTAACATCAGGTGACCCATCTGTTCGTTTGCCTCCTATGACATAAAAAAAAGTATAGTCTGGAAATGTCAATGTCTTGTAGCCTGATGTGGTGATTTTACTGGAATCTTAAAAAAAAAACAAAAATAGCTTAGATGGAAATCGTCTGCTTCGAAAATCCGTCTAACCCCAGTTTGAATCCGAGTGACAGCAAAAGAGATGTCTTATTGTAGTCCGGTGAAGCTGTTAAGACTTTGCTAGGTCAATAACGTAGTCAGGTTGAAAAGTAAAAGAAATCCTCTCTTTAAGATAAAAATTCCTTTCGCAAAACAGTTGAACTGCTATTACTATTTTTTTTATTCATATTCAAAAACAAAATCAAAAATTCTTTATTCAGTTTAGGCCCTAATAAGGCACTTATGAACGTCAAAAACTACCACCGGTTCCGAGACAACCCAGCCATCGAGAAGAACCGGCAAGAAACTCGACCGGGTACATTTTTTTTTTTACATACATTTAAATACATCATACAGCTTATAGTGAATGCACAGAGAGGAGTCAATTCCAGACATCACTATCGTTCATATACTGATCCACTCTATAATATCCTTTTGACACTAACACCCGCTTGACATGGCGCTTAAATTTGCAGTCCGGCAAATCGGTAACATGTTTTGGGACTTTATTGTAAAACCTAACACTGTTACCTAAGAAACTATTACTGGTTTTACTAAGTCTGAAACATGGGACGACCAGTTTATTACAGTTTCTAGTATTTACATTATGCCGGTTTTTTACTAAATTCAGTTTTTCAAAGTTTTTACGGACATACATTAAATTATCAAGAATGTATTGGGAGGGTAGAGTTAAGATACCGAATTCCTGGAATTTAGTTTTTAATGATTCGCGAGGTCCCATATTATATATTGCTCGAACTGCCCATTTTTGTAATAAAAATATGGTGTCTACCTCGGCAGCCGTACCCCACAGCAGAATACCGTAAGACATTATGCTATGGAAGTAAGCGAAGTAGACTAACCTAGCAGTGGCAATATCTGTAAGCTGGCGAATTTTGCGTATTGCGAATGCAGCAGAACTTAATCTGCTCGCCATTTTTTTAATGTGAGGGCCCCATTGTAATTTGGAATCTAATGTAATTCCCAAGAATACAGTATTGTCAACTAACCCTACTAGATTCCCTTCGATCTTGATTCTACTATTAACCTGTCTAACATTGGGTAAAGTAAATCTTATACATTTTGTGTTATCTGCATTTAACAATAAATTATTCAACGCAAACCAATGACAAATTTCATTTAAAGTATTATTCAGGTGCCCAATCTCTGAATCTATCCTTTTTACTTTAAATATTAGAGAAGTATCATCCGCAAAAAGCACCATGTCAGCAGAGTTGTTAACCACTAGCGGTAGATCATTTATATATATTAAAAACAAGAACGGCCCTAAAATAGACCCCTGTGGTACACCAATTCGCGCAAATGATCCCGCTGAGGTTACCCCATGTATGTTAACTTTTTGACAGCGATCTTTTAAATAAGAGACTAGAAGGTCGAGAGAAGATCCACAAATACCATAGTGTTTTAATTTAAGAATAAGCGTACTATGGTCAACGCAATCAAATGCCTTAGATAAATCGCAGAACACACCAATTGCATCCTGCGAATCCTCCCAGGCTCCCAATATATTATTTATGAGCGTTGCACCAGCGTCAGTAGTAGATTTCGATTTTGTGAAACCAAACTGTCGACCATCTAGAAACTTTTGCACTGTAAAATATTCTACCAATTGTTTAAGCATTATCTTTTCAAAAATTTTACTTATCGACGGAAGTACAGTAATAGGTCTATAATTTCCAAGACTACTTCTGCTACCTGATTTAAACAAAGGAACCACTTTGCTTACTTTCTTTAGATTAGGGAAGGTTCCTTTTAATATACATTGATTAAATATATTAGCCAAATGTGGTGAAATAGTGAATATTATACGTTATATTATAAAACTGAAACAATATACTTAGTCATTCTATTGGTTTTTATTACACATACAAGAACGAGATGTGTTTGCTAATAATTTATTATGTTCTGTGGTGTGAAGTTAATATATGCTAATTTTTACAATTCCGGTTTATTTCGAAAGGATGTACTCTTCGGAGTGTATTTAGCATCACCAGTTTACCTTGCCTGATTATTCTGATTCATTCTAACCCGACGCTGTGCAATTATATTTTGTTAATGTACCTACCGGGACATAGTATTATGCTGGTTTTAAAATTGAAATTTTTTGAATTTAATACATATATTCAAGTAAAATAGAACCCAATGTTCAATCTCAAACTCTGAAACTCAATGAACTCTTCTATTCTATACGTGCATATTAATAATGTTATTCCAACGTGTCTGTACTTTTTCGATTTTCAAGAAAAAAATTGTTGAAGGTATCTAGAAATAAGTAATAGAATACATTTAAATTATTTCTAGAAATGTCTATCTGTCTGTCTGTTTGTATGACCACGTATCACGACTAAAGCGCTGAGTTCACAATACAACCTCAGCAAGAAAATCATAAAGCACATCCTCAGGAGTAACTATTCTTTTATTTGATTAAAATTGGTTCACTCTATCAAAAGTTATTGTAATTTTAATGACGTCGCGGCGTAAGTACGAGAGAAAAGTAGATAAGTAAATGGACTTAATACAGTCACATGACTTCATTAATCACTGTTTTTACATAAGGTTTTACGCAGACGAAATCTCAGGCACAGCTAGTACATATAAACCAACGATAAGTTGGTAATTTAACTCCATTTACCCTTATTTCCGTTATTATTATTCTACATTGTATTCCATACAATTTCAAATATTTCAAACTTCACCTCAAATAATAAATCAGAAGAAGTTTAGTACTAATTATGTATCTATTTCTGTTTTAAATTTATTGGCTATTTTTAGAGTATTTATTTCCGAGTGCTTATTTAATGGCTGTTATACTACGCGATTGCTTATTGTTGCAATATTTATATTAAGTAGGAGAAACAGCAAACAACTGGGTTCAACTTACCTAAACTGCTCCTCAGTGCCATCTATAACAGAGCTAAAACAGGACTGCAAACATATACGAGGCCAATAAAAGGTTGTTACTCCCGATGACTAACTTGGAACATTTAGGTAAGTAGAGATAAAAGTTTTCGGAAATGTTTGAATCTCCCCAAAATTCTTTCAATGTTTTACTTTAATATTATTGGGACTTTCGGAAAATTTGGGAACACTCATGTCGTTGTAGGCATATACCCTTCATTTCAGTACTTTGAGATACGGAACTCGTAGGTACTTATAGCAGAGGCAGCTATGATGGTAATAGCTTGAAATCCACTTTTACGTTTATTCTAATAACTAGCCTCTCCCCGCGACTTCTTTCGAGCGGAATATTTACTTTGGGCTAATGTTAACACGCAGCGGAAGCTCTCAAGATGAAAAAAACCCCGATTTTGAAACATTCCTCATTAGTGTTCCGCTTCTATTGGTCTTAGCATGATGATGATTTAACTATACTCGATAAATGAGCTATATAACACTGAAAGAATTTTTCAAATCGGACCAGTAGTTACTGAGATTACCCCCTACAACGTCACAAACTCATAAACTTTACCTCTTTATATCATTAGTATAGATTTCTTAACGAAATAAAATATGCTATATAACTGTTTGTTATGCGACTGGAGGCAAAGGAACCGGCGGGCCACTCGATGATAAGTGATCACGGCCGCCCATAAACATCTGCGACACGAGGGAAATCATAGATGCGTTGCCGGCCTTTGAGAAAGGAGTAGGCTCTTTTCTTGAAGCTTTGTAAGTATTGATCCAGGAGCAATGCCCCTGGGAATTCACTCCAAAAAACCGAAGTATGTGGAAACAAGTTACACGAAAACCGCACAGTAACTCGTAGTGTGTAATGTAAATTCTGCTTACTCGTATATTAAAAAAATATTTAAAGAATACCATAAGGTTCTTTACGAATAGAATCTACTATATATTTAGCCATTTTGAATAGCTATTTAGGTACTACTTAGTCGGTGTTAGGTGGAAAAGGATATATCAGCTTTTTTTAATATAATGAAACAATTGCAACATGCATATAAAAATAGAAGATCTTCAGTATCTTCTCTATATTCTATCAGTATCTCTTTTTTTTCTCCTCTGTTTGTCAACCGATTTTCTTTATTAATTTTTATTTAGTAGCTATTGAGCTTTGGTGTTATCAATGGAAAAAACTGAAATATTTTTTTTTTTCGATACAAACGACGACTCGAAGCCTTATTTATAATTCTCTATTCATGATACTTCACTCTGTTCACGTCTACAAAACTCGTACAACACTCAGTGTAGCTTAATCTATACCAATATCATAACGAGGTAAAGTTTGTGAGTTTGTGACGTTGTAGGGGGTAATTAATATCAGGAACCACTAATCCGATTTGAAAAATTATTTCAGTGTTATATAGGTTACTTATCAATTCACATTAGGCTATATATCATCACGCTAAGACCAATAAGAGCGGAGCACCAATGAAAAATGTTTCAAAATCGGGATTTTTTCCTCTTGAGAGCTTCCGCTTCGTGTTATCGTTAGCCCATAGTAACTATTACTAAGCGGACGAAGTCGCGGGCAGGGGCTAATATAAAATATTTAGTAGGTGGTAGAGCCACGCTATTATTAATTTTAGCATGGATGGGTCAGCTCGCCCCGGTAGCACCACCCTACCCACAAAAAACCGTGAAGTAACAGCGCTTGCATTGTTGCGTTTCTGTAAGTGAAAGCGCCAGAGGGCCACCTCTCCTTCTCCCTTCCCTCCCTCCCCCTTTCCCACCAACATAGGCTGTCAAGGCACTTGCGACTCCTCTGGTGTTGCTGGTGTCTATGGACGGTGGTGATCACTTAACATCAGTGAACCCACCAGTTCGTTTGCCTTGTATGATATAAAATAAAAATAAAAATACATTATAGATTATGATATATTACATATAGCATAATATACATTAAAACACGAAGAATAAACTTTGTATCTCTAAATATGGTCGAATTTCGGTTACTAAACGACACTGAGTTCAAATAATTCCAATAAATTATTTATTTCTTTAATTATTTGGTTTTATAGACTACAAGCTGCCTGACATGTCTTTGAATTGTGAATATATTTATAATAGAAGCAGAATATGTTTATCGTGTAATAGCATTAGTCACGCGATATACGACTTCTTTATAGTTTCAATTGATGTACTCTTCCATATAATGATAATTATCTAAAGTGACTTGGTACAAATTGATATTATTTATATAATTTGTAATTTTTTTTTCAATCTGACTACGCTATGGACCTAGCAAGGTTTTAACAGCTTCACCGGACTACTATATCATTTGTATTTATTTCTTTTTTATAGCTTAATGAAGTAGTAAACTGCATTTCTTTTATGTATAAGTTTGACATTTATCAATAATTAGCGACTCGCTCTAGCTTCGCACGGGTGCAACGTAGATATCCATTTTAATGAAATACTGTTAAGGGCAGTTTTATCTACATGATATGTACCTACAACGTATGCAGTGTACTTAATTGGATAAAGAATAATACTGTATTGCATAAAAGAGCTTGGTAAATAACACATAATTATTTTTGTAAAAAGATAAAAATGGTTACCGTTGGTTAGTTATTCTTTGGAGATAAATATATACCATCAAGGACTTTTTTTTCTTTTTAATATTTATAATTCCGTAGTACATTAATTTGATGTATCGCGTAAGGTTTAGCCAGTATTTGCGATTTAAACGCCCAAAAATATCTTTCTTATATCACATTAAAAATCTTTGAATTTTTCGGCGTTATTGTTCTATAATATGTATGTATTATACATATAAACGTTCCTCTTGAATCACTCTGTTGCAGAGCTGTATTAAAATCCGTTGAATAGTTTAAAAGATCCAAGAGAACATACAGCGGAAGGGACTTCTTTCTATACTTTGTAAAAGTTGGTGTTCAATACTTTTTTTTATCCATCTAGCTATAAAAGAACTTACTGATTAAACATCGACATACAACCCAAATTACTAGGGCTTTAGGGCCGTAAAAAATGCATGCGAGTTTCTTTTACTCTGTGAATGAGCATTACGGGAGGATTTATGGAATTAAATCTCATTACCTTGGTGAAAAATTGGATGAAAGTTTGTATGGAAACCCGTCATTTTTTCGTCTTTCATTCAGTTATTCTTTTTGTTGTAAATAACCACGAGCTAGAACAATTCTGTGAAGCCGCGGTTTTCTTTTTCGAACTGACTACGCTATTAAGCAAGGTCTTAACAGCTTCACCAGAATCAAGCCGTAGGCAATTGTTACCATATAGGTATTATATGCATATATATAATGAACACATAGTTATTTGAGGCTTAATCATGTCAAAACTACTGAATTTATCGCCAAAGGACTATGACCATTAGAAACAAAATTTTTTGGTAGGTTGTTCTAAAATACTCCTTTTTCGGATTCCATTGACACTGCTTTTTTTAAATTAAAACTTTAGTAATAATAAAAGTTTAGTAAAAAATAGTTTTCAGGCACTCTAATAAATATAGATATTTTAGTTGCTATACCTAGTGGTAAGATATCATAGACAATAGATGTGGGTGAAGTGAAATAACCAAATAATAGCAATATTAGTTAACTGTCGGATCTTAGGAACCGAAAAGGTAGCAGAGTTAATCTCTTCGCTAATGTTCTCATATAATGACCCTACTGTACGCAAGAACACAATATACCTTCAACTAGCAACATTCCAATCGAAAACGGTCTTATCTTACAAATTAGAATCTTTTTAAAAACTTTCCTTCCTTCTTTTAGAAGACTTTTGTATTATTAGAATCTTGTTTGTATTATTAGAATGTTTTTTTTTTTATTGAAGCACGACAAAGTGACTGCACTATGCCTGATGTTAAGCATAGTACAATCCAAAAACATCGACAACCACCGAGAGACAGATTATCCATCGCCGGTCGCCGCTGTCATGCCGACCATAATGACGAAAGTCACCCGGTACTGGATATGCACAGGCTGATCCCGAAACGCGACGCGCAGAAGCGAGTCACTATGACGGGCTTTTTCGACATATACATGGTGGTTGCGACCCAGTCGGGCTGTAAAACCCTACCAACCCGCTATCGCCATTGCCTCGTTCGTTGATCAGCAGGGTGCACCACGTGCAGGTGAGGTTGGCTTCGGTGTCTCAAGTCTTAAGATGTTGCTCGACACCCCAAAATCGTTTTAATATGCAACAAAACAAAAAAAAATGCAAACAAACTGCCATTAGAAATGTTTTAGACTTCGAACAATTCCAATTTAGTTTATGTAAATTAAGAAATTGTTAAGTAGTTTTTTTTATTGAATAAAATATAATGAGAAAATTAACCATATTAGAATATTTAAAACATGATAATTTTCATACTATACCTCAGAATACATTTTACACGCATTACTTTCGCGAAAACTTAGTATTTATATGAATTTGGACTACTATTTCCTTTTTTTTAGATAATAACAAGTTATTGAATTTAAATTATCTCCATCTACAGACTATGAAACTTTAGTAAAATGCTATATCGAGGCATGTCGAACAAAATCTCACTTTACTGAATATTAAACACAAATATTTCAATAGTAGGTTGTATTCATATGCTATATATGTACTGAGAAATATGTCAGATGTATTAAATATATGCCACCCGAGAAATCAGTGCGTTGCATTTTAGGATGGGTATAGTTAAGAGGAAGCTTGCCGTGATTTATACAGGTTAGTAGGTACGTTGACGTCATCTTTAGATGACCATTCATCCGTCAGCGGTCACCGTTATTCTTTGTTTATAAAAAAATGTATTACACTTACAGTTCTGTGCAATGAAATAGTTTCATTGGTTCGATTTATATATTTAACAATTAAAGTACCTATATACCTCTTAATAACATAATTCATATATTTAGTTATAATATTGTCCTGTCGAGGTGCACCTATTATTAGGAATTATGCCACTTCATGGAATAGGATCAGATACTATCTCATTCATTGATTCATTATTCGTTCATACCGTTTGCGGATCCTCAGATTTCTCACATACGTTTCAAAAACGATGTATAAATATTCAGTTCGTTGAGGCTTCCTAATTTGATTTGCTAATGTTAAATGTTTATGTATTCATAAAAGAGTAGGTGCCTTCTTTTCGTAATCTTATATCAATTGTTTTTTGGTAGATAAAGAATACATTTGATAGTGTTTTGTTAAGTTTTCATTATGAGTGACGAATATATATTTGTTATGATCGCTTTGTCATTATTAAAAATAGTAAGTGATACTTACGAGAAACAAAAGAAAACATCTATATTGGAAGATTCGAAGAGATGCTTATATGATCTGGTGATATTGCTAATGTTTGTATCGCTACTTACAAATGGTAGTAAACATAAATAAAGAACAGGTTTTTGTGTTATTTATTAATATTTATGTAACGTTCTAGATGAAGACACGCGCGCTTTCACGTTTTAAATACGAACAATTACGTTATGTTTGTCCATTTCACTAATATTCAAAATAACAGTTTTTAATCAATTAAACATGTATTGATAAACGATTTTATGTTCACTCGATTGATATTTATTTATGAATGGAAGGTCCACTGTATGAATCAGTTGCGCAGAGCTTAATAATGTCAGAAGGCAAACGTCGCACAGATAACGAAGACGTACAACCGAACGGAACAGAAGGCGCGGCGACACTGACGATGTATCGACCTCTCGGCGGTCTCGACTTGACAATGAATGAGCCGGCACCGCAGCACCGCAGTCTGCCACTGCAAGCTCACTACTGCACTGCAGCTTTATTTCTGGCAACCACCCCAACACTTAGAAAATGAAAACAACGAGTATTTTCCGAGTGGAGCGCGCATTGTGCCAACGACACTAGTCCGTGACATGCAAACCACTGACCCGGTTCTAAACGGCGGCGGACAGAAATTATTTTTGCGTTTGAATTCCGCTGTAAACAAATTATAATTTTGCTAAACCCGCCGTTTCGCTCTTCAACACGCATGCGTGACATATTAGTCATGTCACTTGCATCAGCTGATTTGGTGACCTTGCTCCCGAATTGCATTTGATCTACTTATTTACGTGACACAATTTGACATAGTTTTACCGACATTTTCCATGTCATCAAATTTTACAGGTACACATTAATATCAATGATAACGAAGAATTATTATTTATTTTTTATTTATAAAATTAATCAGGAATAATAATTAGTAGTAAATATTTTCCTTATCAGTGGGTAAATCCCAATAAAAGTTCACAATACCTGTACAATTATATTCCTTTTTAAATGAGTGTTGCCAGGTAGAGATTACTAGATTTCCAAATAATATTAAACAGTAAGACACAAATACATATTTATATTCTGCTTCCTTAAAACAAAGAACCAAGAGATACGTAGCTTATTTTATTATTAATAAGATTACCTTGTAATATTGGATGGTTCGGGTTCGATTTTAGCTGCCCATGGTGCATAGGTACACCAGCACATTAATCTGGTGAAACCGTGCATCCCATAAGTCTAATAACGTATAGTCAATTCAAAGAAAGAAAAACACTAACTAATACCCTATATTCTCAAATTATAATAGAACTTGTTGTTATCCAAAAGCTGGAAGAAGCTCGTTTCATATATTCTACTAATTTTCGGAAAATATGCAGACTACATTTTTTTGCGAAAACGGTTAAATATCTAAAAAATAATGACCATGATACATTTCTTTAAAATTGTATGATAACCGACTACACTATTGCCCTAGCAAGGGCTTAACAGCTTCACCGGACTACGCCTTACAGATCTCTGACAATCAAAGTACTTCGTTAACTTAACAGCGAATCACTAGGAGTTTGTCAGTTTAGTGTTTTTACTAAACAAGGATAATGAAATAAATTTCTGGCAATACAATCGACAAATGACCTGGCTGTGAACGTATATATGGTGGCAAAACCTACGTGACTTGACTTCAATACAGGAGTGAACAGTCCAAAGCGTACAGGTAACTTTGCGGTTACACACGTAGCCCTCAATATCGAACTCTTCCTGTTCATTTTTAAGAATGAATATACTTAGTATTTATTATTCATAGATCATATTTTGTGACTTATAAAATATTAGTACAATCATGTATAAGGTATTAGTATACGTTACGTGTTTTCCTTAAAATACTTTTTGAGGTGAAACTTCTTCATTGGCTTTGAAACTCTGATCGCAAGCTGTTTGTGTGAAGCAAAGTGGTGGGTTAGCACTGAATCTGGAAGAGTGTTGAAAACACCGGTTCTCGTCCGAACACCTGAGTACAGCAAGGTTGGGCGTGGTCAGTAGTTGGATGGGTGACCGCCTGGGACAACCGCGTGACGTTGGTTTTTTTTTGTTTTTTGATGTTGTGCTTTCGACACATCCTATTTTATTTATGTAATGCGAAAATTCATTACATTATTGTGCGTGGTGGCTAGTTAAGTAAGCTCACTTGGCTCAATACCTCAGTTAAGTTGAAAATCTATCGCCTTAGATGAAAGGGGCTGTTTAGCATCTGCACTTAAGAGGCAGTTAGCAGTGAACCTCTAAGATTAGGTGTATCCAATTACGCAAACCATCTTGTATTAAATGGTCTTTGTCACCTATATCTGAGCGAAATTTATTTAAAACAAAAGATAGTCGCATGACCAGTCATGTTAGGTATCAGCAATACCTGAGAACTATGTTTGAACACCTCCTATATAAGTTCATGTTACTAATCTTATCCTTCACATCGGAATGCACTGTTGCTTTGTGACAAAAACAAATATAGTGATAGTGTTCCCATTATTGAATCTTGCACAGGCTGGCACATATACCAGATTGAGTGTATATCAGTTTTGTTTTTCTCTAGATAATTAGGTCAAATATTAAAACCTCCGTTTTATTGATTTACAACTAGAATCGACTAATGATTATCCTGTAAAAATATTGCTGGCGACTAACTACCAGTCGCTCTGTTTAACCATGATGTGTGCCATAAAATATTTTTATTTCAAAATACTTTAAAAAAATAAAAAATCACGAATTAATACACATGTCATAAAATGATATCATAATCAACGATTATACATTTGGAATATGGAAGTGTCAAGAATCGAATGGAAATTTGATCCTTTAACAAAGTTAATCGTCATAATACCTATCCTATAACATATACCACGAAATAATACAGTATCTCATTATATAATATTTCATTCGTAACGTAAAATCGACAAAAATATCTGTTGGTTGTATTTTTTTTTAATCATCAATATTTAAAGAAATAGAATTATTATGTCTACAAATGTGAACTAGAGCTTTAGCAAAAACTTACTGGAATATTAATTTACTTGAAAAATAAATATACATTCTGCTTCACCAGATCTTAATACAATCAGACCTGGATAAGTGAGAACTGGATAAGTGAGAAAACTCTATAAGTGAGAGTAATAGCCAGGACCCGTCATTTTAAGCTACCAAAACCTCTATTTGCGAGAAACAGAAACCTTTGTAAGAGAGAGTCGTTTTTATCTAGACCTCCGTAAGTGAGACTGCTACTTATCTATAATTCTATAAGCGACAGTCGAGCTTTATTTATTTATATTATTTAGGAGATTCAGGAAACAAAAATAAAGATCATTCCAATTAAGCTAGCTTTAAAGGCGTTGGAGACGGTCCATTAGTACTTTGAATACGCAGCGGTTGTTGATCAAGCGATATTCGACAAAATTTATGAGTTAGAGAAAAACATTCAAAATACAAACACAGAAACACAAACGTAATTGACGGTTTTTTTAAGTATAGATAAGTTCTAAATAAAATAAAATTACATAGTGCATGAATTTTTGTTTTGTTTTCGTAAGCATCTTGATACCTACCCTTATAAAGTTGCTGTGACATGTTATTGCTGCATACCTCTATGAGAGAGAAACGCTACCCTTGCATTAGCGAGAAACTCGGGTTAGTGAGTAATCTCTATAAGAGAGAATGAGATTGTGCTCCCTTGAACTCTCGCTTATCCAGGTTTGACTGTAATTGTATTTTAAGGTGCAAAACAAATTTATAACTTCCACGTTCCACTACATACTATCTACTACTTAACATCACTTTTGTATTGATCCACTGCTAAACGTATGTAGACTCTTTCAAGACTATTTTAACACATGGTATATGATAAGTAAATTACCGCTTTCAACTGTTTTTCGCTAGAACTAGATCTGAACATTTGGAGTAAAGCTGTCGAATACGTTGCTTGCCCGATATAGTAACACTGCACACTACACATCTTCAGATATAAGGTACATAAGTTATTTAAAAAACATTTTTTCACTCATCATTTTAAATGTGGACACATATATACAACACAATATATGTATGTTGTATTAATGCATTGTTAGTTAGCTCGTTTGAATAGTTAGTTTCGAATTCGAGTAATCTGTATGCAAGATTGTTGCCGTTGCCCAATCTAAGGTTCAGCCATTTTGGCATACTTGCACTAATTGTCATTTCTTCTGAGTGCCTTCCGCTCTCACCACCAAGCATGGTGAAACTGTATAGGCTTTTCAAAGCAATAGCGTACAATTAGTTGGAAAAAATAGTATTTCCAAGTTTCTTGCTAAATTAGATCTGGCTTGATGCTGTGAACTACGTTTACCAAGACTCAGATTTTATTTAAAAGTTCGTTTTCTCTACAACTTTTGATTACCTTCACAAATATGCCTCGACAGTTACGACTTTAGCTTACCTATTCATTGATAATATGATACTAATGTGTTATTTTGTTTGTAATGCTTTATGCTATACTAAGACTTATACGTTATATTCATCCGTAAAGATAGGTATTGAGCTTATATATTATTGAGTTAATAAAAGGTATTTGCGAAGGTATATGATATCACGGGAGCGTCATAGAGCAATTTAAATAATCGCGGCGTCCACACTGGAGGAAGTTCTCTATTAAACTATTTTAGTCATTGCGTCTCACGGTCACCGATTGCTTGGTGACAGGACTTGTGGAGGTCTGTCGTACATTACTTTTAGATCTAAATCATTTACAACGATATTTAACCTTCGATTATGGTGTATATTTTGTCCTCTCAATTGTTTTATGATACCATCAATCGTCTTTATTTAATGGATTAATCAAATGTTGATAATCTAATCAATTTTGTTTTCCAATAAAAATGTTGTATGGGCTTATACAGAGTCGTAGATATGAAAATGAAGTATTTATGTAACATAGTATAGTTTTTTACCTTAATAGAATTAGTAGATTTTTAAGAAAAATAAATAATTATTATTTACTAGTGGGCGCCCAGTGGTCGACATTCGACCATAGGTATTTGATATTTTAAAGTTTGAACTTTATTAGGGTTCTTATGTCAAAGAGTATACTTCTATAATCAAAGGTTTTCATCATGGCTACTCAGTTATTTGCCATGATCTTTAATTATATAAACATTTTAAAAAATCTATGTGTTAATGAAGATTGAAATTAATTATAAATTCGAAACAAAAATCACGTGGTAAAGCTCTCAAGTTTTAAGCAAACATAACTTTACGAAAATAAAGAAATTTGTCGCAACCCATGACACAATTTTCAATTAATTTTACACGACACCGTGGGTGGATGGTATTTCTTTGTGATATTGAATTAAATGTAGCCTGTTCATTATGAGAAATAGTGATATGCCCAGTATCATCGTTTGGAAAAGTAATGGATGCACAATATAATCAAATAGAGAATCATAGACAAAGATGTTTTTAATACTACCATTAGCTTTTGAAAATAAATTCTTTTTGTCGCTACACGAGGTTGATTTGCAACATTGTAACCGCGGAGGTCAAGTCATGGATTACTTTTATGAACAAAATTCCTATTTTGATTATACAAGGTATTATTTGGCTCATTTTTTATTAAATCATCATTTGAAGTGAGTTCACCATAAAAAATAATAAACATTACAATAATAGTTATATTTTATAATATCATTGTTGAATGTAGGATGAAAAATGGTAATTGAAACGTAAGAGTTAAAAAATACATACAGTCGAGCATAGCCTTTTTCACAACCTCTTTTGAACTTCGTAGTTATTGACGGCTGTCAAAATGTCTTTTTTGTTTACATGCGTGTATATATTGTGTAAAATTCAAGCAGTAGTGTGAGTAGTGCTTATTTTAATAAACTTAATGTACTTCTAATGCATTTTATATAGAATAAATAGTTTTTTTTTTCTCGAAATGACTACGCTATTGACCCATCAAGGTTTTAACAGCTTCACCGGACTACCGTAGAATAAACAGCTTTCTGCACTTCGCCATATAAACTTTAACTATGCCAAATTACAAGATCACCCGTTCGCGGCAAATATGTTAAAAAGGGGTACACATTTTTTGCTCACGTATTAATATATAGATGTGTTGGGAATCACTTAAAATCACAATCTGTTTTACAGTAAGTAATTGTATAGTTTGTAATTTTTTTTTTAATAATTAGGCGTTCGATCTTCAAATTTTAAATTATATTTTATGATTATTCACATGCTATCAATCCAATTAAAGAATGATATTAATCAACAATAGTAAAATATAGTTCATTACAGTAAACGTGTAGGTGGTGGTAGAGCCACGCTAAAGCTATTACTGGTTTCAGTATGAATGGGTCGGCTCGTCCGGGATAGTACCACGCTCTCATAGAAGACCGACGTGAAGTAACAGTGCTTGCATTGTTGTGTTTTGTTCGGTCAGTGAGAACGACGAAGGCCCACCTCTCCTCACCTTCCCCCTCTCCTCTTCCCTTCCTACCCCACCCCCACCTTAACTCAGGCTAGCAACGCATTTGCGACTCCCCTAGTGTTGCAAGTGTCTATGGACGGTGGTGGTCACTTAACATCAGGTGAACCAACTGTTCGTTTGCCTCCTATGATATAAAAAAATGGGCTTTTGCAAGTATTTTGGAATTTGTACAAAGAAAGATCACCATACATATTCTTGTTACAAAGCAGACACAGTTGACGAAAGACCCGTCGTTGTAGTGCTTACAACGTTGCGGTGATGGCAACATGTAATGCTATATAAACCGCTTCGAGTCGGTCCTTAAAAGTGGCAATCTGTTAACATTGACCTCACTTAAGATTACGAATCTGTTTTATAAATAGATATTATAAATAGGCTTCGACGAATAAATAAGTTCAGACGCGACTGGTATGTCACTTCATAATAAATGGACTTAGTATGGACGACTCAAAGCCTTTATTCATAACTCTATTCCTTTTACCTCAAGATTGTTACCTATTAAACTACAATATTTGTATAACTTTGTTTAAAAAAAAACCATAATAATTTCGACTATGGGACAGCTGCCAATTAAAAAAAAAAAATGAAAATTAATTAGTAAAAGTATTTTATTACTCCAAATGTTTTTAATAAAATTCAAAAAAAAAACTTCTTTAATATCGTTTATAGGTTATAATTAAATGGAGAATTTTTACTTTGTAGTCCGGTGAAGCTGTTAACACCTTGCTGGGTGGTCAAAAGCGTATACAGTTCGTAAAAAAAAATTTTTAGTTCATCTCAAAAATAGACTTGAATATTCAAGTCAAAAAAATATTCAATTCAATTATATAATTGGTGGAAAATTTCCAACGTGATGCCGCGATGTCAGCAAAAACACCACTAAATCGAAATGATGACCATCCCACAACTTCCTGTCAATCGAAATAGAGTATTTGAAGCGTAGTGCGAATCTATTTTAAAATGGCGTCCTCCGACTATGCTCTTGTGCACACGACACAATAATTAGACAAAAAAATGTCTTAAATAATGTTATACAATATTCAAATAATTGTGTTAGTATTACGAATTTACATTACATCTTATATTCTAGCAATATTCTCCAGGACTATATTTGGAATACTCCTTATTAATTACTAGCCTCTGCCCGCGACTTCGTTCGCGTGAAATAGTTACTTTGGAGTAACGTTAACACGGAAGCTCTCAAGAGGTAAAAACCCTCCGATTTTTAAACATTCTTCATTGCTGCTCCGCTCCTATTGGTCTTAGCGTGATGATATATAGCCTATGACCATCCTCGATAAATTAGCTATATAACATTGAAAGAATTTTTCAAATAGGACCATAATTCCTAAGATTACCCCCTACAACGTCACAAACTCACAAACTTTACCTCTTTATAATATTAGTAAAGATTACCATGGGACAGAATGTTTTATTGATTTTCAAGGAACTTTTATTAATTGTTAGTAAATAAACTTAGGTTAGGCTCGGTAGGTGGTAGAGCTACGTTAAAACTATTATTCGTTTCAGCTCGAATGGGTCAGCTCGCTCGGGTTAGTACCACCGTCTCATAGAAAACCGACGTGAAGTAACAGTGCTTGTATTGTTGCGTTTCGTTCGGCTAGTGAGAGCGCCGGAGGCCCATCTCCTCTTCTCTCTTCTCTCCTCCCTTCCATCTGCTCTTCCCATCTCCTTTCCCCCATTCTCCCAAAACACAGACTGGTAATGTAATTGCGACTACCCTGGTGATCACTTAACATCAGGTGACCCGGCTGTTCGTTTGTCTCCTAAATGATATAAAAAAATTAAACCTAGTAATTAAATGCGCTGTTTAAATACTGCACATTTTTTTTTACTCATAAAATCGGAGTAAGAAAGAAGATTTGTCTTCTTTTGGAACACATAAACACCAAGATAAATAAAGGAAACGTATACATAGCTTATTAGAATATTCAGCGACACTCCCATTTAGCTGCATGCCACAGTACGAATACAAACTATAAACAGTGCTATTATACTTTATTTTTAATAATTTTGTAATTTTGTTACCACTTCTAGATATAACTATGTCTAACGTTCACAAGTCTCTTGAGAGCTGAAAGAAAAGAAAGCAAAGAGTGAAAGTTATTTATGTTTCACGCATACGCGTTTTATAAAGAAACTAAAATGGAAATAAAAATTGTCTAAGTTGTCCAATATGTTTGTAACAAATGGACCCCGAGTCAGCATATTATATGCTGAGAGGTGACCAGGCGATTACATCAGCACTGATTTTCACATAACGCCCAGTTTACATGTAAATTAGGATGACTGTTATTTACCAAATTAGTATTTTGTTTTTGTATAGTTTTTCTTTTTTACTTATGCAGTTAAAAGTTGCAATCTAAACTATGAAAAAAAAATGTTACAGGTGTCTTAGAATAAGTAATAAAATACATTTTAGTCTTTTTTAGAAATGTCTGTCTTTCTGTCTGTTTGTTTGACCACGCATGACTTCTAAAGTACCTATTGCGTTCACGATAAAACCTCACGAAAAATCATAAAGCATATCATTTCATTAAAATCGGTTCACTCTATCAAAAGTTATTGTAATTTTAATGATGACGCGACTTAAGTACGAGCGAAAAGTAGATAAATAAATGGACTAAATACTCGTACATTCAGATGATTTTGTTCACAACTAGTCTTTAAATAAAATTGCGGAGTTTTTGGTGGGATTTTAGTCTGTCAGGTAGTGGATTCTATATTTTATTCATAATCTTGTGTCATTTGACTCTATATTTTGTAAATTTAGTGGTGTTTTAAGTAATATAGTTCGTTTATTCTGCACAAGTGATGTGAATGGAAATTAATACCACGGAGCATGAAATTTGGAGATGCCACAAAAACTCTCTTGAAGATTCTAAAAAGGGAGCCATCATCTTGTTAGAATATCGAAATAATCACACGACGCTTGTAATACGCTTGTAATACGCTTGTAACGCTTGTAATACGCTTGTAACGCTTGTAAATTGACGACAATGGCAGTAATAATCTGAAAGATTGGTTGCCAAAAATAAAGTAAAAAATACAATTCCTTTGAGACTCTATAAATTCAAAACTACTGAAAAATTTGTCGTAAATGGTTCTAGGCTACTTATTTTTTTAAATTCCTCAACCATTTGCAATTTAAAAAAAAAATAAAAAATTTCATTCACAGTCATGCTGGCCGGTATCAGCTGGTTTTATTTATGTAAATGTTAGAACTTGGGCGGCCGAACCCAGCTCGGTTCTTTAAAAAACATTTTTAAATTAAAATAAACTGTTAGGTTTGCCTTATAAAATTAACATTTTTTTCACAAAAATACATATATATACATATATAAAATTAAATATCTCCTCTGCTGTCACTCGGATTCGAACTGGGGTTACACAGATTTTCGAAGCAACCTATTTCCATCTGAGCTCTTTTGTTTTGATAGTGGCGGAGAAATTTATATTCTGGCTATATTTTTTCTTTGCCTGAAAGCTCAGTTAAAAAAGTAAATAATGAATAAGTTAAAAAAGTAAATAATGAATAAGTAAATAATAATCTATGAATAAAATCTAGCTAGATCGATTTATCGTCCCCAAAACTACCTACATACTAAGTTTCACGGAAATAGATGACGATAGAATCCCTATTCGCTAGCAAAATATAAACAATCTACTCTTATTTCTATAAATAAAATTGAATTGTATGTCTGTAATGTCAAAGTTACAATTTTTTGCTGTGAAACATCTATAGGCGGAGGGTAAACCTGATTGTTGGCGTGGCGACGCAAAACACGAACTTTGCACTATTAACGAAATACACAAACATTTGCAACCCTATTCGTATATATAAGGTGCAAACTGTTTTGTCGTCCACCAGTTCTACTAGTGTTGTGCGACACGCGCCGAAGACTTAGCGCCCTTTGATAAATGCCGCCGCCGATAATACACACCGCTCCTGCGCCTCATTTAATTTTTGTATTTAATAAAAATGAATAATAATGTAATAAGATAAATAAACAGTCATTATTTTATGGAACTAATTTGTAATGCTGTATCTATTCATTATGTCATAGCTGATTCCTGTCGTAATCTATTATTTTAGACATATAACTTATAAAATACAAATTCGATGTTTCACATCTGCCAGGCGTCTCGTGACGACTCATTTTTTTACTAAAGCGGATATGACAATATATATGGAACTTGTAACAAAAAAGCAGTTTTTGAAATGTAACTTTTTAGCCCTCTAGCCCTCTAGCCCCAGCCTAGGGCTATGAAATTATGCTCCGCAAACTGCCTGACGTAAAATGGTGGCGGACTATACTGTATCGGGTAGTGTGAGACCACTTTCTAGCTTACCTTGCGATATCGTAGAACAGTAAAACATACGCACTTCTTGATTTCTTTTTCAAAGTTTCACATCTACCGTATATGAACTACACATTTTTTTTTATTTTGTTTGTCTGTCTATCAGTTTATTTTTGTATTGTCCAAAACGCTTGGACGGTTTTAGTCAGAATCGGTTAGATAGATGATATTATAAAGAGTAACTTGGACTACTTTTAAATTAAAGAAAAGAATAGAGTTCCGTTTAAATATAAAAGTACAACCGCAGTCGCGAGCAACTGCTAGTATTTAATAAAGATAAATAGTTTTATTTATAGCTCCGTTTGAATAGGTCGTGGTCGAGGTCGAGGTTGCAACATCAATCTGTAATTTGTTTAATGTAGTTTTTACACTGTCAATGTTCTGCATTATACGTAGAATGTAGTTGTGTGCGTTTGTTATTTGAGTGTGCTAGACTATACAGAGCTGTATTGGTTGTTATTATTTTTTTTTATCATAGGAGGCAAACGAACAGGTGGATCACCGGTTGTTAAGTGATCACCACCGTCCATAGACACCAGCAACACCAGAGGAGTCGCAAGTGCGTTGCCAATCTGTGTTTGGGAGGAGGGGAAAAGGAAAGGAGAGAAAGGGAGAGAATGGGGAGAGAGGGACATGGGCCTGCGGCGATCTCACTGACCGAACGATACACAACAATGCAAGCACGGTTACTTCACGTCGCGTCGGTTTTCTGTGGGTCGAGTGGTACTATCCCGGACAAGCCGACCCATTCATGCTGAACCAGTAATAGTTTCAGCGTGGCTCTATCACTGACAAGTATTTAATACGTATTTAACGGTTTGTAATAACACCGATGAAGTCTAGAGGGACTGGTTCTGCCCTGCTGAAGGACTCTCAAGGTGCTTCGAGGCAGATTTACAACATGAGGGCGAATATAGTAGTTATTCAAAAACTTATTAAAAAACACTACCACAATCCGATCCGAAACGAAATATCTATAAGAGTTGTTGAGGTATATATGCTTAGTACACATATATGTTCCAACAACTCATATATGTATGAATAGTTAGCTTAGGTCAGCTCGGATAGGTCACGAATTGCACGTATCAGGCAATAGCCCAAGCCGAGGTGTGCCGTGCACCCTTGAGCTAGTTGTCAAATAAAATCGGCTGACTGCCCTAAGCGCTCGCCTTAGTAGTCCGGTGAAACTGTTTAGACCTTGCTAGGTCAATAGCTTGTCATTTCGAGAAAAAAAATCTACCACAATGGTAGTCCGGTGAAGTTGTTAAGACCTAGGTAGGTCAATAGCGTAGTCAGTTCGAGGAAAAAATCTACCACAATGCTATCATTCAATCACTGTCTTTTCTTTCTCTGAAAGCTCTGGTTCATTCGCAAGGGTGTCGAACATTGACATCTAAAAACTCAAGACACGCAGTCTCGAATAAAAAAAGCGTTCAAAACGGGCCTCAAAACTCCTCAATATACATACGCAGTTTTAATTATGCGATAAACTAAGGTTTTGCAAATTCAACCTTACCTGAATAATTAAAAGTTTCTTTTACAAGATCGCAAATGACGCGAGGTGATTTGAAATGAGTGCATATGCACTTATTTTCGTGTGCCGGATGTGAGAAATTAAGTGGGCATCTTAGGTTTCTGTATATTAATGGATTTAATCCTACGTCGATCCACGCGGTTTCCAAACTCTAAACCATCAACGCTTTAAAATTTTTTAGTTCAAATGCTTGTCAGAAACAAATATTTCTATAATTCTTTTGTACGTGTGTATGTGACTAAACTCCTAAACGACAGAACATATTTTGATAAAAGTTTTCGTGTGTGTTGTGGAGTCAAAAATGGTTTAGATTCATAATTGGACGCGATAGTTGAGTTGTCTGACATTAAGATTTTCTTTTATTTTTAAGACAGGACGTTTGCTAGGCCCGCTATATTACCTTAAATAAATGCTTAAGTAATAAATAAATTAGGACTTAATTATGTTGGCTTATTTTTATGGGACATTACCGCATGGCCTTTTACAGCTGCTCACTTTGTATTTGTAGTCGTTTAGTACTCATTTGAAGCGCGTGACTTCGTGAAGCTAACCACAAACCTTGACTAGGTAATATGTATTTTATTAACTTTATCATTGTAGTCTACTTTTAAGAAACTACGTCACAAAGAAAAATATAAAGAAATATTTACAAAACGACCTAAAGGATGAAATAATTCATTTGGCAAAATTGGTAATTACTATTTTAAAAACAACTTTACTAAAATGAATAAAGTAGCTTTTCAATATTCATTATTCGTAAAATTATTATGATGGGTAGCTACATTAACCGTTTAATATTGATAAAGTAATTGTATCATTAAAAATTGGAAAACTCAATTCTCAATCATGATTATCTCATTGATAAAAAAAAAAAATTATATACTATTTTACCAGCCTTACGGTTTGTAGTTTGGTGAAGTTGTTAAGACCTTGCTAGGTCAATAGCGTAGTCAGCTCGAGAAAAAAAAACCATCCTACAGTGTCGTTTACATTGATTAAAGGATTAGAAATACATTAATCTTGTCTTCGTTTAACATTAAAGCTTAGTGTTTCATTTATATAAAACTAGCAATAGCCTGCGGCACCCGATGCATTTTTTGAGCAGTAATTATTTTCGTTTCATTATTTAATTTGTGTGCATTGCAGTGCAGTGCATTATTACATCGTGGATATAGTAAAAATAAACAAGATTTTTTTTGTGTATTTCAATAATAAATATTTCTCCCTTTTGTGTGTGTAAGTAGTTAGATTAAAGTTTGAAGCCTAGAAAATGTTTGCCATTTTAAAGTGACGGGAGTAAAATTGCTAAGTACCATATGTGTCATAAAGGAAAACCGTAATATATTTAAAGGTATATCTTAGACAAAAACTTTGAAATTTATCAAAGTTTTATGAACTCTATAATCTGTCTTAAAAAGTTTGCACTGATTATTCAGTTTCGTTTTTTGAACCATTCTTTTTTGTATATTGTATAATTTTCATTTTAAGTATTAAGCTGTTTATTATTTCGCATTGCCCTGTTAAAATGAAATTCACGATTTTTTATCTCTTTATTATTATCACAGAACATAGTTCTAGCAACATTTATCGTGCTCAAAATAAAATTAGCATAGTATCCTAAGTAAAAAAAGCAATCATTCACATACTGCTGACCGTAGGTACAGAGATATTAAATCCGATGTAAATTGTTACAGATAACATTTTTTTTATGTTCAACAGGTAAGCGCTTGGCCACAATCTCACCTGATCGTAAGTGACGATGACACCGACAATGTATCGCGCCTACCCACTTTTCGTAGTGGTAGAGCCACACTGAAGCTATTACTGGTTTTAGCATGAATGGGTCGCTTCAACCGGGGTAGTATTACTCTCTCGCAGAAAACCGACGTGAAGTAAGAGTGCTTGTATTGTTGCGTTTCGTTCGGTTAGTGAGAGCGCCGGAGGCCCACCTTTTCTCACTTTTCCCTTCCTCTCCCCCACTTCCACCTACCCCAACACAGGTTGGCATCGCACTTGCGACTCCCATGGTATTGCAAGTGTCTATGGACGGTGGTGATCACCTAACATCAGGTGACCCGCCTGTTCGTTTGCCTCCTATAATATATAAAAAAAAAGCCTTTTTACTCTACTCTCGAAGACTCCTACGTTATAAGATGACGGGAAAACAGACGCCGGGAGTGAATTCCACTCCTTAGCCGTACGTATAATGAACGTGGAAGCAAATCACTTCGTACGAATTACGGGAATATCAACCACGTAAGGGTGGAAACCATCACGGTGTCTAGTAGTCCTGTTCTGGGGTTTTGAGTAAATTAACAAAATTGGGGTACCAATACTTGATAATTCAATGTATGTCCGTTAAAACTGCAAGACCTGCATAATCTAAATAATAGAAACTACTACAAACTAGTCGTCCCACGTTTCAGACTTAGCAAAACCAGTAACGTCCAGTAACGTAAACCTATATAGTGATAAATTCTACAATAAAGTCCCAAAGCATGTTACTGATTTGCCGGACTGTAAATTTAAGCGCCACGTCAAGCGGGTTTTGATGTTAAAATAATATTATCGAGTGGATCAATATGTGAACGATGGTGATGTCTGGAATTGACTTATTTCTGTGCATCCACTAAAAGCGATTGGATCATGTATTGGAAATATATATATGTTAAAAAAATGTACCCGATCGAGTTTCTTGCCGGTTCTTCTCGATGAGTGGGCTGCTATCCGAACCGATAGTAATTTTGACGTTCATACTTAAGTGCCTTATAAGGCCTAAACTGAGTAAATTATTTTTGATTTCATTTGATTGAATTAAAGAATATTACTACAGTTTCTATTATTAAACAAAGAATGATATAAGCCATCTGTATATATCAAATTTTAATAATAGTCGTAAAAAACTTAAATTGTAACTTAAATACGAATATAAAACAGATTTTTTTTATCTCAACGCCATACCGTAGGCTTATAATATTCTGGGACAGCAGTCCTCAACAATCTTTTACGTCATTCTAGGTATAGTATACAATTAAGACAACTTAAAAATGAATAAACTCTAATTTTTAATTCCGACAATAATATTTTAGCTCATTTTTGCTGTAAGCTTTTGATTATACAGTGTACAATTTCAAACATCGAGCTATATTCAGAAGGGCCTAAAATGTTGATGGGTAATTACTCTTGTAATAAAAGCCTATCAGAACATTTAGATAAAAATGTACATATATATTTACAGATTTATTCATATAAAGATGATGCTAACGCAATAAACATTCGCCGCCGTATACAAATTCACGGCGTCGAGGAAACGTACTGGGAAGCCTCCGGCTCCCAGGGAAATAGAGGCCAAAAGGCAGGAGTTGCGGGAGGAGGCGGTAGAATGGTGGATGCAGGACCTACCTGGCGGACGCGCGCTTCGGAACGTACACCGTCGACGCCGTTCGTCCGGTCCTGCGGGAGTGGATTGGGAGGAGATGGGGCTCCCTGTCATTCAGGCTGGTGCAGGTGCTGACCGGACACGGTTGCTTTGGGTGGTACCTGCACCAGATCGCTCGCAGGGAGCCGACCGCCGCCTGCCATGACTGCGGCGCTGAGGATACCGCGCAGCACACTCTCTCTGAGTGTGTTGCGTGGCAGGTGGAGCGCCGCACTCTGGCGGCGGTGGTGGGGGAGGGTTTGTCACTGCCGAGCGTGGTTTCGTACATGCTCGATAGCGAGCAGGCGTGGGGAGTAGTGGCCTCCTTTTGCGAGGAAGTCATCTCGCAAAAGGAGGCGGCGGAGAGGGTCCGCGAGGCGGACCCCTTCAGTGGCCGTCTTGCCACCGTAGCTCCTGCCACCGTAGTCGGACCTGAGGGGATGTAGTCGGGGGGCTAATCCCCTCATTGCACAGGCCCGGCGGACGAGGGGAGGCAGCTGGTGTGTACCGAGCTGCCTCTCTATAGGTAGGAGCCCGGCGGCCACCTTCCGCCGGGCGGACCATTGGGGCGGCTATTTAAACCTTAGAACGATCCCTTGCCGCCTCAACACTACGGTCGGTCGGTACACCGTGGGGTTTTAGTCCGTGCGAGTCGGACATAACCCACCCTCTCCCCCGGGAGGGTGTGTATCCACATAAATAATTACCGACACCACTTATATGGCTATAATGTAGTGTTTATCTTACATATTTATGTTTTTTTTGAAAAAGCTAGTTTTTAAACTCTACTATAGTAGTCAGTATAGTTTATTTCCTGTGCCATTTTTACACAAAGAAATTGAATAAAATGACACTAATGACAGTGACTAGCGAGTGACAATAATTATTCACTTTGACAGTGTGCATTCTATACCAAACTTCAACTTGTTTTATAAACATAATGAATGCAGTTTTGTATAATTTAGTACACAGTAAATTAAGTTTACAAAAACCATTATATATTAAAAATGTCAATTATTCCGGAAAATGTATTACCTGTAATAATTAACTTAGTGCCAGCTGCTGTTAGAAATGATATCACTTGTTTCACATTTTACGATAATCACCCGCGAGATACAAATATTATTGATATCACAGTTTGTACAAAAACACGCGAACTCAAAGAGTTTTACCAACGTGATTTAATATCTACTATTTGTTTAGACACCACTTTAATACCGACGAAAATTAATATTTTAAGATCTAAGAATGCTGATCTTTTCTATTTGGTTCAAGCTGGACGCGATCTGCTAATATTATCAAAGAAAGACAAGTTAAAATTACACAAAATTATTCATAATGTGGAGAAATTTGATGTAGAAGATGGAACATGTAAAGGTTATGCTTCTCTTAAAGTCCACTGTTATGATGATGCTGTGCCTTTGGTGTTTGATGATAATTTAGAGCAACTACAAGACACACTGCTGCCGGAAGCCAGTACAAGCTCAGATGATACCTTGCCAATCATTACCCAGTTGCAGAGGAAGTTGACAGAAGCAACATACAGTATAAAATGCAATGAGAAAACTTATGAAGAATACTTAAATATTCGTCATCTCTCCTCATACTCTTTATATGAAAAATTAAATAAAAATTTGAATGATGCTCTATATAAAAGTGATTTGAAAGAAGTATGTTTTGTTTATTATGGCTTTCAGTTTGTCATGCTCTAATTACAAATTTTGCACTTCATTTTTTTTAATGAGTTGACTAGTTTTATGTAATTAGGTTAATCCTAACTCAGATTTATACATTTTAATGTGCTTAAATCTTGAAGGTTCATAATATTTGATGTAACTATACTAATACTATAAAGAGGTAAAGTTTGTGATGTTGGGAGTTTGTGACATTGTAGGGGGTAATCTCAGGAACTACTGGTCTGATTTGAAAAATTCTTTTAGTGTTATATATTGTTTATTTATCAAGGAAGGTTATATATCGTCATGCTAAAACCAATAGGAGTGGATCATATGTGTCAATTTATTTCAAAATGATCTAAGTCCAATTTTAACCACTTATTTTAAGTTTTTTAAGGATCTTAAAATTTATATATGTCAAATTTGGAGGCAATAAGAAAAACTAAAAATTATACTAATGCCAAAATTTGCACTTTGATCACCAAATATAAAAATTGAAAATATTTAAAAAGTTTAAGGTTTTTATATTAACAGATAAAATTGGCTTGGTTTATTTTTAATTGTAATGACTTACATTTTCTTATCTTTAGATTACAGCTAATTTGAATGTTTTAACACATACACCATGGATAAAAACTTGTAATGAAAAATTGATAATAGGATGTCACATAGAGAACCAAAATACTGAGTAAGTAACCAAATTATCTCATGTAAATGATTGTAATATCATAATATTGTATACTAATATTGTAAAGAGGTAAAGTTTGTGAGCTTGTGATGTTGTAGGGGGTAATCTCAGGAAGTACTGGTTTGATTTGAAAAATTATTTCAGTTTTATATAACTAATTTATTGATGAAGGTTATGACCTATACAGATTCACAGTAAGACCAATAAGAGCAGAGCATCAATGAAGAATGTTTCTTAATTGGGGATTTTTTTCCTTTTGAGAGCTTCCGCTGCATGTTAGTGTTAGCCCAAAGTAACTATTCCATGCGAACAAAATCGCCTGCAGCTGCTAGTAATTATATATGTTACTTATTTTTTATATAGGTATTCCATACGTGTATGTATATATACATCTGGACATAAAAATATACAGTATATACATTTGTATATAAAAATGATATATTAATAATTTAAAAAAAGGTCATTTTTTTCTCGAAATGACTACACTATTGACCCAGCAAGGCCTCAACTGCTTCACCGGACTACTAAGTTGAGCGCTTAGGGCACTCAGCCGATTTTATTTGACAACTAGCTCAAGGGTGCACAGCTCACCTCGGCTTGGGCTGTTGCCTGATATGTGCAATTTGCGAACTATCTAAGCTCACCTAAGCTAACTATTCATACATATATGAGTTGTTGAAACATATATGTGTACCAAGCATACATACCTCAACAATTCCTATATATATTGCATATTAGATAATTTCCTAAACTATTTCAGTTCGATAAGGGAAAGAAACAAAACCCTTCCACATTCATGTGTAAGCGTGTATGCGTGCAAGTGTGTGGGGGTGATATGTGTAATGCTGTTGCAGTGATGTATGATTTTGTGTCACTGTATCGCGCGAGCAGCTCACTCGAAGGCTCTACACCGAGGGAATGAACCTAGGCTTGAGCCGCTGCCGAGGGGGGTCTAATCTAGTGTGCGAGAGCGAGATTACCCCCAGACCACGGCGGCGTGATCTGTGTTTACGCGGACGTGGGCGTGAACACACTGTTTGGAGAGACAGGCTGGTGCTGATCGTTTGCTGCTGTGATTTCATCATTTTATCTAAGGTCATAATTTTGTCTTGTATATACACTTATATTTTAATCATAAAATAATAAATGACTATAGTGTATACTTAGAAAATCAAAATTGAGAAGATTGCTTTGTAAGATAATATTTGTTAATAAATAGTATTAATTATAGTTAATACTTTTTGCAGAGCTCTAGATGACATTCAAATGTTATTACATGGTACGCTACAAACATCAGTAGTCTATACAACAAAATTATTTACAAAAACAGAGAGTCCACCATTCTGGAGGGAAGAATCGAAGCAAACATTACAACCAAATATTAAAGCTGCAATCACAGTTATTATAGACTTAAAAGAACTTAAAAATAACACATTATGTCTAATGGAATTTTGTGGTTCCATATTTTTTAAGAAATCAGAAAGGAAACATCTATTACCTCTTGACAACATTAGAGTATCTTTTTCAGATGCTATGAAAGAGGAATTTAATGTTTTAAGTGACAAAAAACTAGGTGAGTTTGAACAACGGTATGTAAAGTTGTGAAAGGTATAACATATATGTATCCTAAATCTATACTAAGTATTATAAAGTGGTAAGGTTTGTGAATTTGTGATGTTGTAGGGGGTAATCTCAGGAACTACTGGTCCAATTTGAAAAATTATTTCAATGTCATATAGCTCATTTATCGAAAACTTTTATAGGATATATATCATCACCCTAAGTCTAATAAGAGCGAAGCAACAATGAAAAATGTTTAAAAATCGGGCTTTTTTCCTCTTGAGAGCTTCCACTGCGTGTTAGCGTGAGCCCAAAATGTCTATTCCACATGAACGAAGTCGCGGGCAGAGGGTAGTTTAATATAAAAGAGATACTAGTTAGAGTTATATAACGTTATATTATTTGGTAATATCCGGTGAAGCTGTTAAGACCTTGCTAGGTCAAAAACAGACTCATTTCAAAAAAAAATCAAACACTATTTTGATCATTATTATTCATATTATCATTTCCATAAAATACTCAAAAGGTTAAATTGAATGATGGTCATTATGTTTTTATTGGGTAATTATGTTTATTTATATAAAATAATCTATAAAGACACATTACAAAGATTACAAAGATATAATATTACAAAGAGGTAAAGTTTGTGAGTTCGTAAGGTTGTAGGGGTTAATATTTGGATTTACTATATAGAATTTGAAAATTCTTTTACCAATAGAAAGCTACGTTATTCGTGTCATAGGCTATATAGTAACCCGAATAATGAAAATACTTTTTAGTAGTAGTCAGATTTGCAAACTAAGTCACAGAAAAAATGGTCAAATGAAAATGTTTTTTACGAATGATGCCTTAACGATGAGAGATATATGATTGAGTTCTAGAGAAAAGTTGTAGATCTTGATGATGTCTACAAAAAAGTCAGCGACAATATATCTAACTTAATTTTGTATTATTATCGAGGTGGGATAACGTCTATCCTGCCGGATGGTTAAGGATAAAGTGAGAATGATAATAATATTATTGTTTCAGAAAATCCGAATATAATTCTTGCTTTACTAGCTACAACTAAGAGAACTGATATTTGCTTGAGGCATATCAAAAATAAAGATGAATTGTCTATATCAATTTTGGAACTATTTTGTACACACTTACAAATGGAATGCATCCCAAATATGAATAATATTATTGTTCACAGAATATCTCCATATAATTTATTACATGGTATAATGATGGTATTCCCAGAAAATTCTACATTCGATATAGATAGGTGTTTAATATCTTTGTACACAAGGTAAATATTGTTTGGCTTCTATTTCATTAAGTTTTATATTATATATAAATAAAAGAACCTGGATGACCTCGGTTCTTTAAAAAACATTTTAGATTAAAATAAACTGTTTGGTTTCCCTCACGAAAGTAGAATTTTTTAACGAAAAGAAAAAGATTTAAAAGGCTCTCTTATAATTATAATTACAAAAAATGTTTTTTAATCAAAATAAACTGTTAGATTTGCTTCACAAAATTAACATTTTTTACCGAAAACGAAATATTAGAAGAAGATATTTCTTTTACTATCACTGGTATTCGAACTGAGGTTTGACGGATTTTCGAAGCAGCTGATTTCCATTTGAGCATATTTGCTTTGACAGCGGTGGCGAAATTTACCTTAATATTGTAGCTGTATTTTTCATTGCCTAAAAACTCGGATAAAAAAGTTTCCTATGAATGAACTTTAGCTAGATCGATTTATCGTCCCCGAAACCACCTACATACTAAGTTTAACGGAAATCGCTTTCGCCGTTTCGGACATCTTGAATACATAACAATTTAAATTATACAAGAATTGGTCGTTTAAAAGTATTAGATAGATTATAATAGCAACAGTGTCGGCAGTAAGACATGATATGAGGTTGAATATCTAATATCTTTTTAATTATTATTTATTGTCAGAAGTGCCTGTTGTTTTAATATTGATTAATTCAAAAGAATATTGACATATTAAAATTATTGCTAAGACTAGTTGTGAGCGTTTGTCGTGTGTGTGTGTGTTTTAGTTTTAGCTTTTTAGACACTTGATACTTATATAAAAAAAAAGAAATATCTCAATACTTTTATCTCATAAATGGTTATTATTAATGTTTTAAGAAGCTACAATTTTTATAAGCCCTCCGTTTGTAGTCCGGTGAAACTGTGAAGGCCTATTAAAGCCAATAGCGTAGTCAGCTCGAAAACACAAAGAAAAAAAAGCCCTCCGATTTCTGTGTTATCTCTGGAGAAGTGGAGCAAGCGGTGTGTAGCTTATGACTTTTCGTCCGTACAAAAAATACTTTATGACGATAATTACCTACTAACAGAGACAAGGTCGCCGGTACCAGGTAGTTGTATTCTGTAATATAATGTGTATTTACACCTAAATTTGTATTCTACACAATTATATTCCGATAAGTCGAGAATTATTTTATAGTTTATTACAAGTTGGATTTATATTTATTTCAGGACTAAATCACAAGTTTTAACATTAATCCATTGCATTTATAATGATGTTCCTGCAAAAATTGTTATCACACCAACTAATTATAATATAACAGCTAGAATTGAAAACTTTAGCTCCTATAACGAAGAGCTATCAGAAGACCATGAACGATGCCTTAATTATTATGCATATGCATCCTCAGTTCTTAACAGAACAGATTTAGTTTTACAATACTTAGACAATTCAATTATCAAAATGAACCAAAACAAATGTCCCACAGTTCAATCTAAAGTCGGTAAAGAAATCGATGTTTTTGGAGGAAGTGTTGAAAAGTATTTAGAATTTAGAGGTAAAATGTTGGAAGAAGGAGCTAAGGGGATTGAGAGATTATTAAATGATCATGTCTCAGAGGCGGAATCTAATGCTATGATTGTTGATTAAATAAAGTATAAGCTTTATTAAGTAAAGTATAAGCTTGTATAATTCAAGTATTTTATTTGTGTATACCTAATGCAATTCTCAAAGTCGTATACAACTGAACGTCGTGTGTAAATAGAAATTCGATAGAAAGAACTTAAAATTCAAGTTACCGTTGCTCGTCAATCTTTCTGGCTGCTTTGAATGTATCCGTAAGTTCGAACTTGCGGATAATATAGTCCGGAATTTAAAACAAAAGAAAGTTAAAATGTTATTACAGGAGGTTAAAATTAGCATTTGTTTCTAATTGACAAATTATATACCAAAATGTTCATCACGAATCACTGTATCCGCTGGTGAAAACAACATGAACGTCTGTTGAGTAGTTTTTGAGTTTATCGCGTACAAACAGACGCGGTAGGGGACTTTGTTTTATTGATAAGTATTTTTATATTTACATTTTTATTTTGCGCATCTATATTCAGGTGGGTCACATTTGACGCGGACTGTAATTATAAAGTTTTCAACTTACGAAGGATTTCTATTAAGGATATATTTGACTTGTAGAGGTTGCTTCCTTCGGCAGCGGCTCAAACCTAAGTCCGTTTCCTCGGCGTGGAGCCATTGAGTGTGCTACTCGCGCGATACTGTGACACTAAATCTTACATCACTGCGACAACATTACACATCACCTTCACACACGTGCACCCACACATGTTTACACACTGTGGAAGTGGAAGAGTTTTATTTTTCCCTTATCCCTAAAATAGTTTAGAAAAATTATTCGACACAAAATACATTGTCGAGGTATGTATGCTTAGTGCACATATATTGTTTCAATAACTCATATAAATATGAATATGTAGGTTAGCTCAGATAGCGCGTATTGCATGTATCAGGCAACAGCCCAAGCCGAGATGTGCCGTGCACCCTTGAGCTCGTTGCCCAAATAAAATCGTCTCAGTGCCGCAAGCGTTTTCCTTATCAGTCCAGTGAAGCTGTTAAGACCTTGCTAGGTTAATAGCTCAGTCAATTCGAAACAAAAAATTTAGAGGCTAAGTTTGATTTTTACTAATTTTGAGTTAACATCTTTGACAAATTCTTATAGTTGATGACTTTTTTCCAATGAGCTGTAGAGCTAATTAATTTCGATGAATTTTGTTAGGATGAAAATCAAACATTGATATGTTCGAGATGCAGAGGTCAGATTTATTTAGTCGAGTTATGGAGGAGAAATATATATCGATGTGGTTTGTTGGGAAAACTGATTATTTCGACTTATAGAAGTTTGAAATTTCGAGTAAAGGAGGTTATGGAGCTAGAAGGGGATAAAACATTTTTTCGAGTCTTCAACTTGAAGAGGTTCTGCCATGGACACCTGATGTTAAATAGTCACTTTGGTTCAATTCCACTTTTAAGTGTTCATAGGGTGCGCCTACTGTACTCGAGTCTATGTATGTATATAAATAAATGTGACAAGGGTCCAGTAAGTAAGAAAAACAAAATTTTTGTAAGTCGATATTTACCTTTTATTATAACAACAATATTGAAACGTGACATAGTTAATCTGCTTTACTGTTTGTGTATAAATTAAGTATGTAATGGAAATGGCAATATATTAATTAATATCTTTTAAAACTAATCTTAAAAAACCTAAACAGGCAATTATATAATAGGACTAAATAGGTAACAGTAACAAATAAATAAGAAAGCTTACTTATAATTATATTATTGGGCTATATTATTTTTTATTTCCACAATAGGGTATAATGTTATGGTCGTTAACTTAAAAAACGGTTACATTTTAATGAAATCCCACGGATATTCTTTCACTCATTTAGCACCATTTTATCAGCTACTTAAATGGTTATTATAGAAGGTTTATTTACTATATAACTAATAATTTAAAATATTGATAAAATAAACATCTCTTAATTTATAAATTCATTTATAAAAATAGGAATTTTATTTTATGTCTTATTGTAAATTAAAACGACTTAATTTATTGAGCGAAACATTATGTTTATACTTCAACATTTGAAGCTTAAATGATAAGTGATTCTTGCGCCTAGAGCAACGGCAGCCTACAAAAGACTGCCTAGCTAGAACTAATTAATAACATACTTACATATCTTATATTTACATAAGGAAATATCAAACAATATTACATAGCACTTAAATTCTAGTTGTAAAATCGGAACTTAAGATTTAAAACCCATAACCGCCAAATAACCCCTCTGACTCTTGGTAACAAACAATCCGATTACAGTCATTAAAAATCTTTATACGATAGACTCTTTCACGCGCGATTGCATTATGCAAGATTGAACACAGGAAAGTGCGTACGTAAATTCACGGTAACGTAATATATGTAGCTATTGTTTGTCTTTACAACAAGCATTCTCTTCGTTTTCACGCAGGAAAAAGCGTGTCGTTTAAAGGCATTTAAATAATTACAATATATGGAAAAATTAAAATCTTTATTGCTTTATAAGTTTTTTTTTATTAAAACAATACACATTTCAAAAATTATGATACCTTATTATGGTATACAACAATTAGTTATAATTATAACAACAGTGATTTATATCACTTTCTGGATATACTATATCACGTAATAAAAGTATTATGATAGTATGTAATTTGTTTATTTTTATGTAATAAGGATTATGTGTTCCCAAGTGCTTATAGTCAGATTATAATCTACATGTGCTCTTTCAATGACAGAGAGGATATTGTATTCTTTAATCCTCCCTGGAGCACTGTAATGTGTGTCAGGTACTAGGAAGCGAAAGATTGCTGCCCGACTCTTTAATTTTATAAATATTTACAAAACACTATTAAAATTACTAAAGTAAATTACATTTTGATATTAGTACATTTTCCTACCACTTACGTTACTACGATTTATTGCACGTCCGGCCATTTTTCTCTTAGACCTAATCTTTAACCAACTATACCTATTTTATATACATATAAAAAACTAAAGGTGTAATATCTAATATTAATAATAAAATAGTCTAACATGTTAATTAATTTTAAACTTAGTATATATTGCACACAAGTTATTGCACTTAGTTAATTCACATCAACATATGATATACAGTTCTAATTATTGTATTCATCAACTCGTCTAAGACTTCTATTGTAGTTTCTAGAATTTTTAGCACCATTATTATACTGCTCGTTAGTGATTAAAGGTTTTCTAAAATGATCGAAAAACACCGAATGCGTCTCTATACTTTCTGCACCTGATTCACTTCTTGCTTCATTCTCAGTATCGTCACTTTCACTACAACTGACTATTTTAGCAACAACTAGTCTCCTTTGGACTTTTTGAGAATTTGTTGAATCACTACTAAGATATCCTGAGTCTTGTACATTTGAACCTTTCTTCCTTCTAAATCTTGGCTTACTTTCATATCTATTTACCTTTACAAATGTATCAGTATTTATACAATTGTTCCCCAATTGTTGTTTATAAAGATTTCTACAATCTTCGTCCGTTTTTGTAGCTATATCTTTGGACTCCATGTTTTCATATTCCGAGGATTGTGATTGAACAGAAGCTCTCTTTAAACTGCAGGAAGGTCCGCAATGTGACTCGGTAGCAGTTGTGGAACTACTTCCTATGATATTTTCAGATACCGTATTCTTTATAAATATCCTCGGATTGAGGCTTCTGGGTATCACGTTTTTTGAACTTATCCCTCTTTCTATCTCATCAATTTCTACCCTCCTGGGTGGGAAAGTGGGTTGTTCATAAATAGGATCGTCATCAATAGGCGGCAAAGGTGGAAGAATATCGGGCCGTGGCAAATTTTTCAATTGGTTAGTAGTCGGTAGTGTGCACTGACGTTGTCTCTTTGAGTGTCTTAACTCTAGTGTCAAAATGCGTCCATCTTCTGTATCCCATTCTGAAGTTTCGTCCCATGTCTCATCGGTAATCTCATCCAGGCTTTTTGATCCACTGAATAATGCTGAGCTTAGTTTTGGACGGTCGCAAGTGCTTTTTCTCTGTTCGTAATCATTTCTGAGACTATGAAATTTTGATGAGTGTTCAATCCTGTCATCTCTTTTTTTAAATGTCCCACTACTTCTTAACTGTATGCTTTGCCTAGGTAGACTATCATTATTATCAAGATTTCTTATAAAATCTTTTCTACTAAACTGGATGTTATCTAGAATTTCTTTATGTTTTGAATGCTTACGATCTAAAGTGTCTGGTTCAAAATCATCTGATTCATGTATTTTAATGTAATTTTCTGGGGAATCTTTCACTTCTATGGTTAGACAACCCGGTTTTTCTTCAGACTCTTTTATATTCGAATTTAGTTTCCTGCTTCCTAGTGAGCATTCTGAATTACTCGGTGAAGTAGGCGTGCTTCCAAAATTGTAATTATTATTTACGTAAACTTCACTCACTAAACTGTATTCATCCGTTTGGCTAGTTGTTGTTACTTCAGTCTGGTTTTCTAATTTTCCAACAGCTTCATAATGGTTTTGATCCATACATACTGGTCGATGTGGTGAAGGTGTGTTGCTGTTACTGCTTGAATGAGTTTTGTAGATAGCATTTCTCATTGTAAGTTCTTCTTCTAATGGTAGTGCGTTACTTAAACTTGGGCTTGCTTGTGAAGAAGGACTTTCGGGGTATTCTGTTAATGTTGATACACCTTTTTTGTTTGAATTTCTTTCTAAGCTATCTGCTTCGTAATCATTACCTATCGGACTTTCTATGTTATTTCGTATTGTAGATGGTACACTTTGATTACTCGTATTTAAGATTATGTTATGAACTGAACTACATTCGTTGTATGTTTTATAACAATGCTCAAGAGCAATAGCTTCATTAACCATATCAGGTAAAGCATTTTTGTTGCAAATTAATGTGTTTACGTCACCATCAATATTTCTGCAACTTTCAAGCCGATAATCACTTAAACCTTTTCCAATAGTTTGATAGTAATCATTGTGTCGGTAATGTAAATTTTCAAATTCTTGTGAAGGCAAATTGTAATTATTTTGAAATGAATCCGACCTTATAGATACTGCCTGTCCTTTAGATGCTGAAAAGTCATTAGTAAAATACATAGAATTTGAACATGGATAAGTGTTCGGATTGTTTATTTTGTGATGTTCATTATCAGTCACAGCGAGGGATAGAAGACCATTTTCCATGTTGTTTTGGTTTGCATCTGGAAGGCAATCATTATATGTCTGTTTTGTTGTTGGAATATTTTCTAGCCACTTTCTGATTATATTTTGTTTATCACCTTTACCACTATTTTGGCAGTTCGGACAAGATGGAATATTATGTTTTATTAATTCCGTCATACCATTTGTACCTTCCGGTTGACAACCAGGGCATCCTACACAGTCTTTTCTTCTGCTATTTTCTCTTTTAAGACTAACTATACTTTCACTTCTCTGACTACCTAGACGTTGGTAAAAGTCTAAACTATTACCATTTAAGGAATAAGTTTCTTCTTCCGGGATCTGATTTAAAACAGGTTGGAAACGTTTTGTTGCCATTTTGTGTTTTGCGATGGCTATAACTTCTCTTATCTTCACAAGAAACTCTAAAGCTGCTGGTGGTGGTTCCTGTAAGAATAGGTAGATTAACTGGTAGAAATACTGTATTTTATTAAAAATAAATAACAACAACAACGAATTCTAGTGGCAGAGTCACGCTAAAGCTCTAACTGATTTCAGTATGAATGGGTTGGCTTGTCCGGGGCAGTACCACACTCTCACCGAAAATCGACGGTAAGTAACAATGCTCGCATTGTTGAATTTCATTCGGTCAGTGAGAACGCCGGAGGCCCACCTCCCTTCCTCTCTCCTTTTCCTTTCCTTCCCTACCTCTCCCCCTCACCCTTATACAGGTTGGCAACGCACTTACAACTCACTTGGTGTTGCTAGTATCTATGGACTGTGGGGATCACTTAACATCAGGTGACCCACCTGCTTGTTTGCCTCCTCTATAATATTAGAAAAATCAACGACATGCTACTTACCGCCATAAGCTTTGGTTCGAAGTAGGCTGGATTAAAATAAAGTTTACGACGTGTGGTTCCAACTGGTCTTGCAATTTCTCGATCATCTGTTGTTTCAACTATTGAAACGTGTTCATGTGGAAGGCGTTCGATACCAGATTCATCTCGATGATATATTTCTGTATTGTCGTTCTTTGTAGTCATTTCATTGTGATGTTGGTGAATTATTGCCGCTATTGTGTGATTCTGTAAACGTAAAAGGAATGTTACATCATGGGACGCCTGGCAGATGTGAAACATCGATTTTTTTTCATATAAGTTACATGTATAAAAGGACAGATTACGACGGGAATCAGGTATGTCATAGTGAAAAGATAAAGCATTATAAATTTGTTCATAAAATAATGACTTTATTTATTTTATTACATAAATATTCATGCTTATTAAATCTAAAAATTCAACTAGGGCAGGCGCGGTGTGTTTAGCGGCATTTATCAAAGGGCGCTACGTTGTCAGCGCGTGCCACGTAACACTGGTAGAACGAGTGGCCTATAAAACAGTTTGAATCTTATGTTTATACGAATAGGTTTTTTTTTATCGATCTATGCCTGATGTTAAGCATAGTACAATCCAAAAACATCGGCCACCACCGAGAGACAGATTATCCATCGCCGGTCGCCGCTGTCATGCCAGCCATAATGACGAAAGTCACCCGGTACTGGATATGCACAGGCTGATCCTGAAACGCGACGCGCAGAAGCGAGTCACTATGACGGGCTTTTTCGCCATATGCATGGTGGTTGCGACCTAGTCGGGCTATAAAACCCTACCACCCCGCTCTCGCCATTGCCTCGTTCGTGCAAATGCTCTTGAGTATTTCGTTAATAATGCAAAATTCGTCTTTGCGTCGCCATACCGTCTGCCTATAAATGTTTCATATCAAAAATAAGATATTTTTATTTCATGTTATATAGAACTCACAAAGTTGCAATATTATAATTACTTACATTGTATCTATTTTCATCACTGCGAACACTATTAGTGGCAAAATCTTCCGAATCTGACAAATTGCTCCCTGAATCACTTAAGCAACTCTTCGATTCCTGGTATTGCCTACTTATGTTTAAAAGAGGGTTTTTCTTTATAACCGTATCATCTTGCCGTACAGAATTCGTGAGCGTTTGGATTCTCTCATTATTTACACGGACGATATCGCGTTCTGTGATAGAGGATCCATCCTTCTTTTTTATACCCTGAAGTCTTCTACTGCCCTCATCGGAAGCTGTTTTGCGACGTTTTCTCATATGTAAGAAGAGAAAAACAGACGCAACGTAGATAAGACCAAGTAATAGGGCGCTTATACCAATAGCTACATATTCAGTAATAGAAAGACCGGACGTATTGGTTGTGTCTGAAGTTTGTGCGTTTGGTGCAAACTGTACCTCAGTTACATCTGAAAAAGGGGATTAATCGTTATTATACTAATCTGAAGTCAAAAATGAAAGTTTAAAACCGTAACAACATATGTATGATATATATATCACATATCCGCACACCAGTAGTGAAGGGTAAAATGCTTAGAAAGAAAGCGTTTATAATAAAATAATACCATATTTATTTCGTGACCCAGAATTTTAGTGCATTCTGAGTTAGTCACGTGCGTAAAGATAAAGATATCCACCACCGCCACCATACATTGAAGCAGGAATATTTAAAAATAAAAATATTTTTGAGAGATTTTAAAATAATCCATGGGCAAATTTATTAAACGGTTTACTACCAACACAAATTCAAAAGGATATATTTTAACAATATAGACGAAGGAAATAAAACACCAAAAAAATTGTATCATTATCGTGACGTATTACAAAAAATACATTTATATTCGAAAGCAATATATTCTGGGTAAAATGACATAAAGGTCTATTAATTGTAAAAAACATATTTTATAAGCTGATATCTCGATTGGTCAATTCATCAATAGTAGAAAGAGACACGCATAAGCAATATTCGCGACAGAAATTTATGACAAAAACATAGGAACTATCGCCACGATACGGTGCATTTTATATTATTTTAGTAAAAATACGGTGAAGTTGTGTTGTTTTAAATACATTTTTAATTTGAATGTTAGGTACTTTCTAAACTAAATAAAAATGTAATGTGTCTATATTTCTCTTTATTACTGTAAATACTATGCAGTTTGTATGATTATTGGATAGAGTTTCTCAAACGAAGGAAAGAAAAAATAGGCAAAACCATGTTACGTATAGTATTTTGCCCAATTGGAGATAGTCATAATTAATACTCATTTTATTTTTATTTATGAAGAGAACGTGGAAGATCGATCTGGAAGTGATTGATCGACAGTTTTGCCTTTTGTATCGAATATTAATATAAGTTTAATACTCACTACTGTAGTGCTTAGACGGTGTTCCTTGCACTCTGAAGGCTACGCATGGTGTAAACACTCCTCGTAAGTCTAGGGGTGAGGTAGGTGTGGCAGCCACGTCTCTACAAAGGAGACGTACGACCATTACACGCCCAGACATACGTGTTCGGACTTCGTTTTCTCCACTCCACTAAACAACGAAAAGACATTTTCAACTAAATTAAACGTATTTAGATACTACTAGTGGGCGTCCAGTGGTCGACATTCGACCATAGTTCATTGGTTTTTTAGTTTGAACTTTATTAGGGCTATATATCTATACTCTATACTCTATACTTTAATAATCAAGGTTTTCATCATGAATACTTCGATATTTACCACTTTTTTGTTAAATTATATAAAAAAGATGAGATTAACTATAAATTTGAAAAAAAAAAACAACAACAGGCGGTTACATAAGATGGTAAGGCACTCAAATTCTAAATAAACAAAAATTAATGAAAATAAAGAAATTTATCGCAACTCATGACATTATTTTCAATTAATTTTACACGACACCATGGGTCGGTGGTAATCTGGGTGATATTGAATTAAATGTAGTCTGTACATTATGAGGAAATGTGATATACACAGTATCATCGTTTGGAAAAGTAATGAATACACAAAAGAATCAAATGATGTATCCAAACAAAGATGTTTTTATTTCAAAAATTATTTCATTTTTGTTCAAAATTCATCATCAACTGTACGAAATATAATTGTTATATATTAATCTCGCTTACTTGTATAAAAGTTCGGCCTTCATCACGAAATAGTTTGAATGGTACGTCCGCGTCAAGTGTGTTCCGCAAATCGAGAAAGCCTTTGCGTGTGAGAAATTGTGCACCTGATACTGCGCAAATTGGAGTTTTCACATCTGAAATGTATTAACAAATCATTAAAAGATTTCTTCGATTGACGACATAATTAAATTAATAAACATATTGCTTTAAGAGAGCTCGGGAGTATAGAACGGAATTACGGATGTTTAATTTTCAGATTTTGATTTCAAAGATAAAATATCCTAGCTAACATTATATGCTATATATAGGTATATAATTTCCCGTCCCGATGTCGTACGGGTGTAATTATAACAAAAATGAGGCCAAATCTTCACTATATAATACGACTATGTAATAGAATAAAAAAGCAACTAAATATTGAACATCAATTCTGACAATATATTTGAAGATCTCCATACTGACTACTGTCTCATTCAATCACTCACTACTTATATGGAGATTATTTAAATATTTTTTTCACTCTTTTTACTCTGAATTTTTTTTTTCGCAATGTCTACGCTATTGACCTAGCAAGGTCTTAACAGCTTCACCGGACTACTAAGGCGAGCGCTTAAGGCACTCAGCTGACTTTATCTTGGCAACCAGCTCAAGGGTGCACGACACACCTCAGCTTGGCTGTTACCTGTTGCATGCAAAATCGCGACCTATCTTAGCTAACCTAGCTAACTATTTATACATGTATGAGTTGTTGAAACGTATATGTGTACCAAATATACACGCCTCAACAACTCCTCCATATATCTATTATCGGAAAATTGAGAGTTTTTCAGTTCGATAAGGGAAAAAAAAAGTAAACCCTTCCACTTTCATGTGTAAGCGTGTAGCGTGCACGTGTGTGGGGGTGATCGTGTAGTGTTGTAGCGGTGATGTATATTTGTGTGTCACCGTATCGCGCAAGCAACGCACTCAAGGGCTCCTTACGGAGGGATCGCACCTAGGCTTGAGCTGCTGCCGTGGGAGGCCTAATCGGGTGACTTCTTACTCTGAAGCTATTACTGGTTTTAGCATGAATGGGTTGGCTCGACCGGGGTAGTACCACCCTCTCGGAGAAAACCGACGTGCAGTAACAGTGCATGCATTGTTGCGTTTCGTTCGGTCAGTGAGAGCGCCGGAGGCCCACTTCTCCCCACCTTCCTCCATTCCTTTATCCTTCCTCCCGCCCACTCTCACTCTACCTGAGCGCAAATTGGCAACGCACTTGCGACTCCCATGGTGGTGCAAGTGTCTATAAACGGTGGTGATAACTTAACATTAGGTAACCCATCTGTTCGTTTGCCTGCTATGATATAAAAAAGGTCTCTTAGAATCTGAAGTGAACAACTGTTTGGACAACCTGGACCCACTACAACAATAAATCTGATTTAACAATCAATTTTTTCTCATTAACAACTTGCTAATCAATTTCATAACTATTCAAATATACGTATAATAAAATAAAAACAGAATAATGTTGTTTACAACAAAGGCCCAAAGCATATTACAGATTTACCGGACTGTACGTTTAAGCGTCATAATAAGTGGCTTTTGGCTTTTTTTTTTTAGTCTCCTTTTATCCTCAGACGTGATCCGAGCTATTTTATGCCATTTATATTTTTTTATTTTTCTTTTTCTTTTTCTTTTATCTGCCGTGTTCTTTTGGCATTTGCATTATTTTTTATTCTGTTATTACAGTTCATTCTTATTTTTTAATACAGTTTTGAAATTTTCGTGGCTTTGCCTGTTTTTCACATTGTCTTATTTTAATACTACTTATAATTTTATATATCATGGAAATTTATCACAGTTTTACTGATTAACTACTTACTAATTACATGTCTGTATCCTTTTCTATTTTACATTTTCTTTGATATGTATATTAGTTTTATGTTGCTTGTATTTAATTATATGTTCGATTATATGTGAGGTCTGTTTTTTATCTTTTTCCCGCTATTTCAGACTATTCTATTTTCCCCATTCCTATTTGTTCCTCGCACCCGTCACCCTGGCGATTTCCGCCAGGAAAACCAGGACGGCGGCGCGGTGCTCATCTATCCTTAACAAGTCCGGGAGGTTTTCCACGCTCATCCTCAACCCGGTTCTACTCTCCAGATCGTTACGGGATGAGCCGAATCTGGGACAGTCTGTTATAAGATGGTAGACTGTCTCGGCGGTATCCGGATCGCAAGCGCACGCGGGGTTGTTCTTCAGCTTGAACTTGTGCAGGTACGCTGTGAAGCCTCCATGGCCGGTTAACACTTGCACGTGGGAGGGCGCTAGGCTAGTCTTCCCGAGGATGCGATGTGCATCCTCAATGTTCGGGAAGAACGCCCGCGTCACCTCCCCCGTGATGGAGGCCTCATATCGCTCCTGCCAGGTCCTCACTGAGGCCCCGCGTATCTGGCGCTTTGCGAATGAAATCGGATACCGATCGTAGTCGGCCGCAGCTTTCTTATGAGCGGCCTTTTTTGTGAGCTCATCAGCTCGCTCGTTGCCCGCTGTCCCTACGTGCGCCCGCACCCAGTGCAGGCGGACAGAGCCTCCCTCTGCACGGATTTCCCTCAGAGTTCGCTGTGCCGCCAGGGCCAGACGGTGAGGCGGGGCCGGGTTCGCCAGCATCTCCAGCGACGACCTTGAGTCGCTATAGATGCCGACGTCCCGGACCTTCGCTTTCTGAACCGCCTAGATCGCCGTCAGCAGCGCCAGCATCTCCGCTTGGAAGACCGTGCAGAAGGGCTCCAGGCGAAACGTCCGGTACCTGTACTCCTGCCCCTCCTTGAACCAAGTCAGAGCGGCTTCCACACCGCCAGAGATCTTAGATTCATCCGTGTAGATCTGGGAGTCGCTCAACTCCGGAGGGGCTTCCAGGCACTCAAAAGCTTCGCCCTCGCACTGCGCTGGGTGTGGGTATTCGCTGGCGCGGACAGGCCGCTCGAGCTGTCGGTCGACTACGATGTCGTCCCGTAAATCCCCCCTCTTTGCACGGTACAGCCTGTGCACCTCGATGGCTCGGAGGTCCAGCGGGAGCAAGTCTGCCAAGACCAGCGCGGCCGTCAGAGAGACCGTGCGGTACGCCCGACAAATCTTCTACGCGAAACCCCGCTGCACACTGTCGTGCTTCTTTCTTATCGAAAGCTTGCTCGCAGCGGGGCCCCATACATTTGCGGCGTACAGCACGATCGGCTCAATGACCGCCGTGTATATCGTCCTGACTATCTCCGGGTTCAGACCCCAGCTCACCCTCACAGCACACGCCAGCCGCTTATAGATGTTTGCCGCCTTGGCACAAGCAGCAGTGGCGTGTTCCTGGAAGGTGAGCTTCCGGTCTATGGTCAGGCCTAGCAGACGGATGGACTCTTCCATCGGCAGCCGAACTCCGTCCATGGTGATGACTGGGTCGTCAAATTTAAGCCGCCGCGTCAGCACCATCGCCTTTGATTTGCGAGGTGCGAGCGACAGCTTATTCCTGACGCCCCAGCCCACCACGGTCTGCAGAGTTCGGCTTGCTTCCTCCTGCACAGGCTCGACCTTCAACCCGGAGAAAACCAGGACGACATCGTCCGCGAAGGCCTGACAGTACACTCCCGCGGACTCGAGCTCCACCAGCAGGGAGTCGAGAATGATGTTCCAAAAGGTTGGTCCAGCAATGGAACCTTGGACACAACTTTTGGAAGTGTCCCGACTCAACTGTGCACCAGCGTAACTGAGCTCGATTTTCCGGTCCATCAGGTACGACAAGACCATACCGTACAAATTCTGAGGGCACCCTAGAGCCATGTTAACGTTGGTAATCTGGAATTGACTCCTCTCTGTGCATCCATTAAGAATGATTGTAATGTATAATATATTGTAAATATATGTTAAAAGGATAAACCAGATCGAGTTTCATGCCAGCTCTTCTCGATTGTTTTCAAAATCGGTGGTAGTTCTGACGTTCATAAGTGCCTTATTATGGTCTAAATTGAATAAAACAATTTTGATTTTGATAGTAAATTGTTGTTAACTAAATAGATACTTACTTTGGAAAGTAATTTCTCGTGATGGATGAATGATTTGACCTTTCAGAGGTAAATATACGAATGGTATGCGTTGAACACCTGCGCCAGTTCCAAAAGTAGCTAATGAACATTCTGTAAGCGAAAATATTTACATATATAAAGTAATATAAGATTATAAGGGGCATAAAAATGCTTTGCAATTACCAAAATTTGCAGTAAACAGAAACCGTCAAACTATGTCGAATTTGTAACTTTGTAATATTCTGACGGCCTACCGTCTCTTGAAGTTTATAGTATGTCTCACTCATAAAAGTATTAAGTTATATTATCTCCTATAATTTAAAAGATGCGGTGTTATTACAAAAAAGTTAAATACCTATTGAATACTTGCTTTCAAAAGATTAAATTTTAAATGCACCGCGCTCGTTGAATGTTCGCCATCTTGCTCTTTTGTGTCACTTTGGTTAGCGTGTACCAGTTCACGGTGGTGAGGAAACGTAGTAGGGAGCCTCTGGCTCCCAAGGAGATAGAGGGGAAAAGAAGGGAACTGAGGGAGGGGGCAATACAAAGGTGGATGCAGGACCTGGCGGACGCGCGCTTCGGGACGTACACCGTGGACGCCGTCCGCCCAGTCCTGCGGGAATGGATTGAGAAGATGGGGCTCCCTGACGTTCAGGCTGGTGCAGGTACTCACCAGACACGCTTGTTTCGGGTGGTACCTGCACCGGATCGCTCGCAGGGAGCCTGCCACGAGTGCAGCGCTGAGGAAGACACCGCGCAGCACACTCTCTCCGAGCGTAGTTTCGTCTATGCATGCGAAGAGGTCATCTCGCAGAAGGAGGCGGCGGAGAGGGCCTGTGAGGCGGACCCACTAAGTGACCGTCTCCGCCAACGGAGGACTGGCAGGAGGAGACGGCGCTTTGCCCAACTCCTCCTGTCACCGTAGCTGGAGCTGAGGGGATGAGTCGGGGGGCCCATCTCCTTATTGCACAGGTCCGGCGGACGAGGGGGGGGGCAGCTGGTGTGTACCCAGTCTGCCTCTCTATGGGTAGGAGCCCGACGGCCACCTTCCGTCGGGTCGACCGTTGAGGCGGCTATACAAGGTTGATTAGCTTGAACGATCCCTTCCCGCCCCAACAACACGGTCTGTCGGTACACCGTGGGGTTTTAGTCCGTGCGAGTCGGACAGAACCCACCCTCTCCCCCGGGGGGCTGAATATCCATAAGGGACTTCCCCACGTTAAAAAAAAAGGTTAGACTTGCGCAAAAAAAAGATAATGCGAACTTGTTTCGGGCGAGCAAGGCGCATTTAGTACGAAACCGTTTTAAAGCAAGTATTTAATACGTATTTAACTTTTATGTGATAAACCTTGTGTTAAAAAATTCATCTTGGTGGAACAGAAGTCATAGAATTTTTATGGTTTTAATATTGTATCATTAAATAGATAAAAATTAATCCCAAACATGTTTCTAAGGGCAAAACTCGAAAACGACTTGTACAATTCGAGTAATTTTTGATTTGATTTATTCCTTGAACTCTGAGGAAGGTTTTTATGAAAAGAAAAATTGCACGGAAAAAATTTTAATTAGTTTTCTTTTTCTGTAATTGTGAACGCAACTTCAGATTGCTATTAGCAACTTCAACGCATCCGTAATTACGATCAATTTTTCTCTTTTTGAGTTGAAGTATGTAATTTTACCATTTTACTGCAGTTTACTTTTAAAATTTCGCTTTTTCAGTTTGTATTCTGGAAAAGCGAACAGTTTATTAGGTAGCATACCAAGATGTTCCATATGTTGGTATGTATCTACTAAAAAGGTGGGCTAAGAAAAAAAATCATATTAAGGCAAAAACAAGTTCGCGGAGGCAACTAGTTATTAATAAATCATCCTAGATGAAACATATTTTTTCATAATCATACTAATATTGCATAGATTATTTAATATATTGCTCCTGGCATTATAACGAGAAAAATCTTGTAGCGTAATGCGATTAGCGTGGCCAAACTTTTTTTTAAATACGTATTTAATTCTTTGAACTCTAAATAATAAAGTATATCTGAGATAAAAAAGTATTCTTTATATTTAAGTTTTTATTTCTTTCCATACTTTTTTTGGTGTTTTTCATATTGCGATCTAAAACATTCTGAAACTGGCCACTTGCATTAAAAATAGTAATTACATCATTTGAAAATGAAACTCTTTGGCTGCATAATGATGTTTATATATCTGTTACTTGGTCTAGCAATTTGGCACCATTTTAAACTGAACGAAAGTGAATCATCAGGTTTCACGTCCACATTTACTGTCTGACAAAGCAACTTAATGCGTTTAGTTTATAACAGGATACATACAATCGTGAACTGTAACTATAATCATGTGAACCCAAAATAGTTAATACAGTCCTAGAAACTAGTCCTAGTTTGTTCAGAAGTGGTTTTTGTCTCACAGATCTTCAATTTATAAGCCTAATAAAATTTTAAATGGCTTTTATCGTGTTTTCAATTTAGAAGTGCTAGAATTCTACTGAGAAATGCTTGCATGGAAGCGATTATTGTCAGGTTTAAAAAGGATTATCTTGATTTTTATCGACTTTTAGTTTGTCTTTTCCTTTCGACTAAGTAAAATTACTTATATCCTAGACTTCATATTAAAATTTATATACTAGTGAGTGTAGTTTACAAAATAATCTTTTTTAATCCTTATAAAATAAACATAAAATTACTCCAATTCCATTCAAAATAGTTAAATACAAGATTTCGTTTATACCGATGCTGGTTTAGGAAATATATATTCCTCTATAATCTTAACGACATACTTAGAATAATTACTAACTTTTGCCCAGGGCTTCGTTCGCTTGACCTGGGAATAATAATTCTATTCTTAACAAAGGTACCCTGTCATTTTTCTCTGACAATATGTATGTAATAGTTCATATGAATCGCCTAACTAAGGCGTAAGATAGTAATAAAGAAACGAACGCACAATCGCATTTTATAATATTACTAGCTTTTGTTCGCGGCTTCGCTTGTATAAGTTACATTAAATTTGATCAATCCATTGGAAACCATACTTTTTCCAAAATAAAATGTAGCTTACGTCCTTTCCTGTGGCAACGAGTATGAAAAATCTCATGATCGGTTCAGTAGTTAATGCTTGAAAGTAAACAAACAAAGTCACATAACATTAAAATACGCATTTAATTTTTTTTAATAACAGATAAATTTATGATTACGATATTATTAACATAGGATTAAGATGAAGCTTATTTTAATTATGTATATGGTATCTATCCTTTTTATTTGTATTGATTTAAAAGATGTTTCAATTAAAAAATCTACGACGGGACAACGCTTCAATTGTATTTTGTTTTTAGCCCTACATAAATATTAACCAAAATAAACGTTTGCAAGTATTACATCACTGTAACAGAATCCTGTTCTGATAATAATTAGAGTACTACTTGTTACGAACCACCTAGTAGTGTTGTTACCTCATCAGGGACTCTCATGATGTGATTTTAAAATCCTTAACATACGGTGCAATGGTGTTGACATATTCGTCTCAAATAAGTCCCTAAAGAAAAAAAAATCCTTGCAGAATATGAGGAACTCCTATAATAGTACAATAATGTTGGTACCTGGTAAATCATCCACGCACAATTCTCGATCTTCTCTAAACAATGGCGCTCGTTGGGGGCATGCGCACGCGCACCCGGCAACGCCTCTTGCGCCGGCGCCAGCGCCATGCTCAGCGCAATGTGTCGCGTTACACTGATCACCTGTTTCAGGTAGAAAAAAAAAATACGTATTGAATACTTGCTTAAAAAAAGTTGGGATCTTTATGTCTTAAATGCATCGAGCTCGTCAACCGCTGCGCAGCAAGCTCGTGTTATCCCTTTTCGCAAGTCTAACCTTTTTTTTACGTGGGGAAAATCCTGCATAGCATACACCTCCAGTTGTCATTAGAGACTGGTCAACAGATGAAGACTTATGCCGAGATTCTTACCGGACGCACTGCGCGAAAGTGTGATCCAGGGTTTGGATTGCGTGAGCAGTCTAATCTAACCTAACCAAATAGAGATAAAAGAATCACAAGACATCGAGCGATTGGCGAGCGCAGTGCATTTAATACGTAGGTATCCAAACTTCTTTTAAAGCAAATATTCAAAACGTATTCAACTTTTTTGTAATAACACGGTAGATGTTTTAATTAGAATCGTAAAAAAAACAAGGATATGTACAATAAACAACTATTTTATTGTAGTTAGAATGGAATTTCTAAACGAAGATCTAAGAAACAAAAAAGCATCTCAATGATTAATGTGTTCAGACATCGCGTCGAAGATTTGATATGAAATTGTAGGTGGCAGAACCACGCGAAGCTATTACTGATTTAGCAAGAAAGGGTCGGCTCGCCCGGGATACTACTACCCGGCCCACAGAAACATCGACGGGAAGTAACAGCGCTTGCATTGTTGCGTTTCGTTCGGTTAGTAAGAGCGCAGGAGGACCACCTGCCCTTCTCTCTTCCCACCCTCCCTTTCCCCCCTCCCTTCCAACACAGGCTGGCAACATACTCACGATTCCTCTGGTGTTGCTGGCGTCTACAGATTGTGATGATCATTTAACACCCCGTGACCCGCCTGTACGTATGCCTACTATTGATATAAAAAAATACAAGTTCTAGTATAAGATTACCACTAACCAATAAGAGTGAAGATGTCACCGGTGTCTCGTCTCGCGAGGTCTCCGAGACGAGCACCGGCACACGCTGTGAACAGCAGTAGTAGAAGGATGGCGGCCATGCTACCCCCCGCCGCCCGCAACACCACACCCCTCCGTCAAGACCATCGCTCCCGTCACCTGAACCAAAAAAACATTATATCATGTTTGTATCGTGGTAATCGTATGGTTAAAACAAAAGAGTATCGAACCAGTATTCCGTGGTTCACAGATTAAAATCAATTTAAATTCAAAATTAAAAAAATAGTTTATTCAATTTAGGCCCTAAGAAGGCGCTTATGTAGAGTCATCGAGAAGACCCGGCACAAACTCGATCTGGCCTATCTTTTCATCAAAAATATTTACAAACAGAGCTCGTTTTTAGGTAGATGCACAGAGAGGGGTGTCATTTCCAGATGTCGCCATTGTTCATATAATAATCCACCTTATAATAAATAACTTTCAGACATTAGAACCCGCTTGACTTGACTTAAATCAAAACACCATTCAACTTACAGTAAAAAAAAGTATTTTTATTTTTCATAGGTAGCAAACGAATATGCGGATCACCTGGTGTTAAGTGATCACCGCCGTCCATAGACACTAGCAACACCAAGGATGTTGCTAGTGCGTTGCCAGCCTGTGTTTGGGGGTAGAGTGAAGGCTGGAGAGGGAGGAAGGGGGAGGGAGGGCGGAGGTAAGGTGGGCCTCCGGCGCTGTCACTGACCGAACGAAACGCAACAACAAGCATTGTTACTTCACGTCGGTTTTCTGTAAGATGGTGGTGCTACCCCGGGCGAGCTGGCTCATTCATGCTGAAACCAGTGATAGCTTAAGCGTGGCTCTACCACCAAGACAATAAAAGAAAATTTACGCACGAAAAATAGTCTCACAACATGACAGTAAAAACACTAATCAATTTCTAAGAGACTTGTTAATTAACCGCATTTATTTTTAACCGACGAAAAAAACGGAGGAGGTTCTCAATTCGTCGCGTATATATATATTTTTTTTTTATGTATGATCACGCATAACTTTTTACAGTATAGTCCGATTTTAATAATTCTTTTTTTATTGGAAAGGGTATATATACTCCGAAGTTGGTCCCATTTAAATTTGGGAAAAAATTTCAACCCTAAGGATATGAAAATCAAGAATGATTGATTATTCACGCACTGATTATGTCTATGACCGCGCATATCTCTAGACAGAATAGTCGGAGTTGAATTATTATCCTTTGATTTGAAAGAGTATACCCAGAAGTTGGTCCCATATACATGTAAACATGAAAAAATCAACTCCAAGGGTAGGAAAACGGGGTATGATTTATAATTCAGCTTCTGAGTTGTGTATCACACTTACAGTATAGTCCGATTTTAATAATTCTTTTTTTATTGGAAAGGGTATACTCCGAAGTTGGTCCCATTTAAATTTGGGAAAAAAATTTCAACCCTAAGAGTATGAAAATCGACAATGATTGATTATTCACGCACTGATTATGTCTATGACCGCGCATACCTTTAGACAGAATAGTCCGAATTAAATTATTATCTTTTGATTTGAAAGAGTATACCCAGAAGTTGATCCCATATACATGAAAACATGTAAAAAGGCAACCCCAAGGGTAAGAAAACCGGGCATGATTTATAATTCAGCTTCTGAGTTGTGTATTACAAATAAATTAAGCTTGTAGTAATTAGTAAGATCATAGCCACAAAAAAATATAAAATAAAAACTTTTTAACAAAAAATTAAACCGCCGAAAAAACTGAAAAGCAAAAAATAATAAACCTTTTACTTTATTCATCTTAATAACTAAGTTCTTAAACTAATGTAAGTATACCTAAGAAATTTTGAGTCGGCGCCAAACAACCAATGAACAAAGATCATTAGATTAATTAAATTCACAAAAATAACCAAATCAAATTAAAAACACAATGTGAGATCTCCAGCGGTAACGTGTGTGCCCGTTCGGGTTGCTTCGTAAACGTTCGGCATGCAAGGGGTGTGTCACGCTGCGCCGTCGCCGCGCATCACGCTTTACGTAATTAATTAATTTGCTTGATTGGCGCCGACTTAAAATTACTTAGGTATACTTACATTAGTTTAAGAACTTAGTTATTAAGATGAATAAAGTAAAAGGTTTATTATTTTTTGCTTTTCAGTTTTTTCGGCGGTTTAATTTTTTGTTAAAAAGTTTTTTATCGTGAGAATACCTAGTATTTGTATTATAAATGCCTAGTATCTGTGTATTAGTAGTTACTTAGTAGTTGATCATATTGTATCAAGTGCATTTTTAAATAAGTAGACTATAGTATGATGGAAGGTAAATACCTCGTGCTTTAGATTGCTCTAGAGTCTAGACTTACTAAATACATAAAAATGATGCTGAATGTATGCATCCATTCCTTCTAGAAGCAGAATAAGTATTATCCATTGATATACAAAAACCCAAGATTCACGCTTAACGTCTCCCAGGCGGTACACAAAAATGATTGCCTAATTTTGTATTACGCAGTTATTTCTAATAGTCTCGAATCGATTGCGTCCTTGTAAAAACAATATTAAATCATCGAGGTAAGGTTGAGTTTGCAAAATCATAAGTTTATCGCATAACTTTTTTTTTTCGAAATGACTACGATATTGAGTCAGCAAGGTCTTAACAGCTTCACCGGACTACTAAGGCGAGCGCTTAAGGCACTCGGCCTATTTTATTTTGGCAACCAGCTCAAGGGTGCACGGCACACCTCGGCTTGGCTGTTGCCTGTTGCATGCAAAATCGCGACCTATCTTAGCTAACTATTTATATATGTATGAGTGATTGAAGCGTATATGTGTACCAAGCATATACGCCTCAACAACTCCTCCATATATTTATTATCGGAAAATTTAGTTTTTCAGTTCGATAAGGGAAAAAAGTAAACCCTTCGACTTTCATGTGTAAGCGTGTAGGCGTGCACGTGTGTGGGGGTGATCGTGTAGTGTTGTAGCAGTGATGTATATTTGCGTGTCACCAGGGGTCGAACCTGGGCTTGAGCCGCTGCCGTGGGAGGCCTAATCGGGTGTGCGGACTCCTTGCATAACTATAACCACGTATATGTATTGGGGAGTTTTCGCGGCCATTTTTGAGCGCTACATTTATTCGGGACTGTGTGTCTTGGGTCTTACTATTATTTTGTTGATTTTTCTTTTCAGTTGTTGTAATATTGCATTGCTTTAATTTGACATACATACTGTAAACAGCCTTAATTTTAATTTAGTTGCTTTATATTTTAGGCACCCACACGACGCAATATAGGTTGTTAAATAATATAACATTTATTTGTACTCTGGTTCATAGAGCTCAATATGAACACAATTTCTCTCGCAGTTAACGTAACTTTGATATTACGATCTAGATACATTTCATCAGGTTAATTACATATCTAATAATATTCGATCTAATAATATCTCTGCTTAATATTAACTAATAATGCTTATAATAATATAATTATAACAAATTTACGCTTGTTTAAAAACCCTATCTAAGTCCTATATTGATAATTTTAGATTTATGATATTTAGTTGTATGTTATGATGGGACTGGCATATTCTCATTTGTACAAATGCTTAAACAAAATAAAGAGAAAAAATGTTTTTTTTTTCCACAGAATTTATAATTCCATTGACATCCTATTATATTTTTATTAACCGTTTCATTGGAATTTCCAGTTTATTTTGCACGGTAAGGCTAAATTTCACACTAGCGTTTGCTTATTTTAACCTTTCACAATGATCACTTAGTATAAGGTAAGTCTAGACTTCAACAATACATATTTGTTTGACCTAGTAATTTTTAAATCTGTCATTGAAGATTTCAGAGAAAAGAACCGGGACTACACAGTCCTGTCGTCCAAATATCCGTCTACCATCTCACCCACTTTTTATATGAATTTATGCTTTTAAACCCAATTTTTCACTTTTCCGTACTACTATTTATTAAACGTTTTGTTTCAAAGAAACCTTGCCCATATAATTACAAACGCAACAAAATGAGGGCAAAATACGTGTAATTTTTCTGAAATGTTAAACCTACATACATTCTATGATTGATTTTTACGGTAGTCCGGTGAAGCTGTTAAGACCTTGCTAGGTCAATAGCGCAGTCAGTTTGAGAAAAAAAAATGTATGTACATAGATAGATTAGCGGGCATGACTGACGTTGTCCAGCCCTGATAATAGAAAAACCTTGAAGTTAGACATAAGCTGTTGTTGATTTTTTTGTAAGCATTATCAAGCTCTACAACTTTTCTCTAGAACACAATCATATATCTCTCATCGTTAAGGCAGAATTCGTAAGAAACGTTTTTGTTCGACCGTTTTGTCTCCGAATTGTTTTGCAAATCAGACGACCACAAAAAATTCTATTCATTTCTCGGGTTAATATATTTATAACACTGACAAATAACGTGTCTTTCTATTGGTAAAAGAATTTTCAAAATCGTTTTAGTAGATCTAGAGATTACTAACAATATTAGTTACTGTAGCTCTCTTTGTAAGCGAATTATGCTTCCTTTATAATTCCGATGAGCGAAATCGTGTGTAAGATATACGTCTCTATTTTCTTAATATCCAATTTCACATACACATGACGCTTTCAAATCTATCGGTGAAAAAATTAAAATTCATAATACACTTCAAACTGTTTTATTCTCGAGTTTGCTTGGTCGAGTAAAATAAATATACCACTTAAAGTGAAAACAAACAGTCCACAAAAACGTGCTAGAACTGTGTCTCTATACTTAAAACAGTTAAAACTGTCTCACGTCGTAAATTCAAAACGAGTGCTGAGCACGAGTCAACACTGTTTACCTTTCGTAATACCAAACTTTCTGCGACAAACGTTTGGTAGACATTTACATAACTGTCGTTCGAAAATCGCACTTTAAAAACTAAGAAGCCATTTAAACTTATTATAGAGGTGACTTAGATGTTCTAATGACAATGTCAAACTTACTCATGGTGGCCCTGTATCACACTCTCGAAGTTTTTAATAAACACATTATAGGTTATCACAGATAACCGACGTGAAATAACAGTGCTTGCATTGTTGTGTTTCGTTCGGTCGGTGAGAGAGCCGGAGGCCCACTTCCCTTCCTCTTTCCTGGTTTTCCTTTCCTTCCCCTCCCCCTTCTCCCATATACAGGCTGGCAACACACTTGCGACGTGTCCTGATGTCGCTAGTGTCTATGGACGGTGGTGATCACTTAACATCACGTGACCCACTAGTTCGTTTGCCTCCTTTGATATAAAAAAAAGTAGTACTAGGAATTACGAGATACACATTATGACGTCGATTATGTTATTAGACCGAGTTTCTTGCCGGTACTTCTCGATGACTGGTTTGTTTCCCGATTAGATTTCACGTTCATAGGTACCTTCCAAGACCCTAATTCTAGTCAATTATTTTCGATTTTGATATTGACAAATTACAAAATAACCATAAAAATAATAGAGAAGCCACAATGAATTTTTAAAATAATATATATGACCACTTGTTGCTTTGTGTCAGTTATTACATGTAGAATTTAAATTATGATAAAGTATTTGATATTATGCACAATAAAATTAGCTGGAGTTGAAAAAGAACTTCAAATTCCAAAAATGGCGCCATCTATGAGATGTGTATAACAGACGGTACTACAGTCTTCTGTCAACAAACTATTTTAAAATGCCATCTGTTCGCGACTGATGTAACTTACAAACAATAATGAATATTGACAATTATTTCATTTGTAACTAAAAAATATTGATGTCAATAATTAAAATATAAATTATAGTATCTCTTAAGTTACTAGACTACATTATACATAAATGACAACTTTCATAAAAATCGGTTGAGTAGTTTCAGAGTTCATCGTGGACAAACAGCATGACACTGGATTTTTATATACCTATTTATATTCATTCTAATCTTTACTACTATTATAAATGTGAATGTAAGTTTATTTATTTGCTTCTTACGCCTTTAAACCGTAATTACTTAACTGATTATAATGTCATTTTCTATACACTAGTAGAGCCACGGTGAAGCTACTCCTGGATTTAGCATAAAGGGTCGGCTCGTCCGGGGTAGTACTTGTATTGTAACAGTGCTTGTATTGTTGCGTTTCGTTCGGTCAGTGAAAGCGCCAGAGGCCCACCTCCCTTTCCTTGCCTTCCCCTCCTCCACCCCCAATTCACAGGTTGTTAACGCACTTGCGACTCCATTGGTGTCGCTAATGTCTATGGACTGGCGGTGATCACTTAACATCAGGTAAACATTATTTGTTTGCCTCCTATCATATAAAAAAAAACACATTGAGACCAACCAATACAGAGAAATACATAGAATACATTACATCAAAAAATAATAATACAGTTGTCGAAAGATAATGTCAAACTCATATTAATTGGAGCGAAATTAATAAAAAGGTTTTCAAGAGGATTTTTGCTCAGTAATGTAAAATGTAATAATTACAATCTATACTATTAGGTAAAAATATTATAATAAAATAGAATAAAAATATTTTATAATATAAAGCTCAAGAGTTTGTTGGCTTGAACGCGCTAATCTCAGAAACTACTGGCCAGATTTGAAATATGATTTGAGAGTTAAATAGCACATTTATTTAGGAAGGTTATAGGATATATCACGCTAAGACCAATAGGAGCGGATCACCAATGAAGAATATTTCAAAATCGGGGTTAATTTAAAAATACCATCACACGTAAACGTAAACGAAGTCGCGAGTTAAAGTTAGCGTTAGCCTGAAGTAACTATTCCACGCGGACGAAACCGCGGGCAGAAGCTAGCTAATTTATATAATGATCTATACTTCTAATTCAATTACACAGCTTACACTTTGTGTTAGAATGAATTGACTATTGTATTATAGAATTACATAATATTTAGGTTTATAACAAAGGCCACAAAGATTTCATTGAAGTTTTACTGCATGTCATTTGTACGGAGCGTGTTTGGTAAAGACGAGGCAATTTGTGGCTTAAAATACATAGTTTGAGGGTAAAAACTTCCACTCCGTACGAATAGAATAGAATCACGATGTACATAAAGGACAAGAAAACTATTGTTATTATTGAAAACCATTGTTTGTAAATTACGAAGACAGTAATATAGTATACATTTTCATTTGTATTTTAGAGTACTAATTGAAATGAATGGTTATAAACCTACGTATAAAATCATTGTCTTTAAACACTTATTTAAGACTAGCCGACGCGTGCAACTTCGTCTGCACTAAATCGGTTATCATCGGTTTCAATTGTATTTTAAAACCTACAACTCGATTGCTGCCACACCTACAGTTTCCAATTGTGAATCCAAACCATCAAGGGACTCCCTCAAACATATACCCAGATGATATGAGATAAATCTTTTAAAATAAACCTAGAACCCGTTCGTAGCATCATCTGGCTGGTTTAATTAAGATAAAAACTAACCTACATACATTAGCGGTAATGTAAAAAAAGCTTGAGTGATTATTTATGTTCACAGGGACAGACAGACAAAAATTGTTAAAAGATTATTTTTGGCTTCTATATCGATAACATAGTCTACTCCGATTATAATTTTCAAAAAATATTTAATGTACAGATTTTGCTTTGTTACAGTTTTATTATAGTATAGATACTGTTTTCATATTTAGTTAAAAAATTGTCTTTCTATTTCACAATACTATTGTTTCTCTCAATTATTCCATACATACAATTAATCAATTAATTGATATATTAATGAATTAATATTGTATCTGATATATAAAATTATTAATTTTTCGTGATCACAGTAAAAATAAATAAATCTAATTGTGAATTTTTAAAACTATCTTAGAACACATACAATTCAATAACAAACCTCTTAGACTCGAAAGGACCAAAATAAAATTGATGCTATAACGAGATTTTTTTTTATTGTAGCAGGGCATAATGACTGCACTATGCCTGATGGTAAGCACAGTACAATCCGAAAACAATAGCTACCACCGAGTGATACACTATTCATCGGCAGTCACCACTATCATGCCGACCTGCAAAAAGCTAGATATACACAGGCTGATCCCGGAACGCGACCCGCAGAAGTGCATTACTATACGGGCTTTTTCGCCATATACATGATGTTTGCGACCCAGTTGGGCTGTAAAACCCTAGCACCCCGCTTTTGCCATTGCCTCGTTCGTTATCCAGCAGGGTGCACCACATGCAGGCGAGGTTGGCTTGGGTATCTCAAGTCTTATGATGTTATTCGACACCCCTTACACCCCATAAGTTATTGGTAACAGGCATCTGCTCGCGGTTCCGCACACTATTTTAATGTATTAATTATTTTCGATTAATCAATTTCTTTTATTAAAATATGAGTATATTTTATAATTTCAAAAAGTATTACTGATAATTTTAAAAATCTGTCAATTTACGCTTGTACAACATTTCATGAAAATCGGTTAAAGATATTCTTTAATTTATTTACCATTTTTAAAAACTGTCAACTCTACTAGCCATCAATTGTACAAAATTGATCTAGCATCTAGATTTGGATTAAATCTGGACATACAAACGCAAAGCAGGTATACACAACTTCTTAATATGATATTCGTGGTCAGTGTCCTACTGTAGTCATCTACCATAACAGTTTCAAAAGATACATATGAAACCAAAGATTTATTAATATATTGTACATATACATCTATAATGGAATCCATACTAATATTATGAATATTAAAATATATTTATTTATTTATTTGTTACGATTTCACGCCATAACTAATGAACCGATTATTGTGAACTTTCTTATACACGTTTTCAGGAGTACAGAAAAGGATATATCTCAAAACATTATTAACACAAGTGAAGTCGTGGGCAAAAACTAGTATGAAATATTTCTAAAATCAGATATAAAATGTAAGTACATTATATTGGTTAAGTAATATTCTCAGTTCTGTTTGGCTGTTGTGTGGCGTAAGATTTAAGTTCATTGTTAAATTGATATTATAAATTACATGACATTTAAGAACGACCGTAGCTAATTGGTTGTAAATTTCATATGCAGCTTCGATTCCAAATGGCATATAATTAAAAGTGAATTTTATTATTTCTAAAACCTTATGTAATACTAGCGGGCCGGGCGGACGTTGTTTTATATTTAACTTTATTACCTTGATAACAAACAAAATAATCTAAAATTCAACTGCAGCGCCACCTACCGAGTCCAATTGTGAATATAAACCATTCTCGGATCCACTGGAACACGCACACAAAATTTCATCACAATCGGTCTAGCCGTTTAGGAGGAGTCCAGTGACATACACACGTAAAGAAGAAATTTATACATAAAGAACATATTGGGAAATTTATCTCATGTGTTTATAATTTAAAAAGCATTATATAATATTTATAGCAGCAATGTAAGTCAATACATTTTTATTTCTTTATCTATTGGCGGTGAATAGATCATTGATTGCTTCCTCAAATCTGCGTTACATGAATTCGAGTTCAAGACACGTCATAATCTAGCATTTGTTTCTATTGTAAAGGAAAGCATCCCATTATAAAAAGTAGAGTTCGTTTCATGGTCGAATTTTAACCATACTACTTATCACACCCTTTTTTCTTCATTTTTTTTATATCGTAGGCGGCAAACGAACATGCGGAACACCTGATGTTAAGTGATCACTGTTGTCCATAGATACTAGTAACACCATGGTAGTTGCAAGTGCTTTGCCAGCCTAAATTTGGGGGGAAAAGGGGGTGGAAGGTAGGCCTCTGGCGCTCACACTGACCGAACGAAACGCAACAATGCAAGCATTGTTACTTCACATCGGTTTTTTGTGAGAAGGTGGTAGTATCCCAGGCGAGCCGACCCATTCATACTGAAGCCAGTAATAGCTTCAACGTGGCTATACCACCTATAAATTTATACCACCTTTATCAAATTTATTTCATAATTTAGTATATTTAGTAGCTAATTTGACCAAAGCACAGTACGTAACGAGCATGTTAATGTTATCGGTGACACGAAACCATAAGTGTTTCCCTACCAATTTTTTAAATCGCTCAACGCGGTCCAAGATGTCTTCACTTCAAAAATACAGTTTGCAAAATATATGTTTTAACTTTAAAGTTTGACCAAGGTGGTTGACTTTGAAAATACGGTATCGTAAAAGCCCGTTAAATTCTTCTTTGGTGCAGTTAATCTCTCAAAAGGCGACTTCTGTACAGCTACAGTTGTAACATTTGAAACCAAGCCAAGTAGGTACTATTAAATATTACTAAATATTGTTTCATACATGTTACCACACCACAAAAGGGTAAATTTTTAACAAAGTGTACGAGCAATCGTATCTATTTAACTTAGTAAATAATACTATTTTATAAGTAATACATTATAAATTAAATAAAACAGTGAACAATCAAGCACTCGGCGAGTTCTCACTATCAACTGTCATCAACAATCTATCACAATACTGTAAGGAAATCCCTACACAAATTACCATAACAAAATTAATAATCAATCCAATAATAACAGATACTAACAGCTTACGTGGACATTATCTGGCCCTGATAATAGAAAGAAAATCTTGACTAATTATATACTTAAACATTATTCATAACTATGTAATGGTGAAAACTGCATGAAAATACGTTTTGTGCTTTTTGAGTTTATCGTGAACAGACAGACAGACAGACACGTTAGGGGACTTTGTTTTATACCATGTAATGATTCCAAACCACAAACGATTAGAGAAACGTCCTTCATTTATAAATATCTTTACAGAGTCCTACATTCCGAACTGCTCAAGGCGTTTAGTAGCACAGAGATCAGTCTACCGTCTATTTATTTTTAAAATGCCTATAATTACGAACCGTAGTAAACAGGAAACTATTTAATTTCAGTTAGGTGAACCTGCTACACATAAATATGGAGTAGTGTTAACTGGAACAGTTTTAAAGAGAAATTCTGTGTTGCATTTAAAACTTAAGGATACTTAATAACGCATCTAACAACTTCTCTAGACTTTCCTACTAAAGACGAAAAACAAAATGCACGTAAATATGGATTTTGTATAATTCACAAATATTAAAAAAAAAGAATATGAATAAGTCTTCACTTCGTAAAACAGTCCAGTACCTTTTCTCGTGCATTAGTCAACCGATTTTCTTTTTTTTTTTTTGTTTATTGGCTATATGAGCTTTAGTATTACCAATAAATTAAAAAAAGTGGAAAGAGTTCTTTCCACGTTATCAACGAGTTGAAGCCTTTATTTATAAGAAAATGTCTACAATATTTGTTCATTGTTTTGCAATATAACTTCAATAGTATTGAAACTTAAAGGAGGTGATTATGGACGGGGTTCGACCACTAAAAAAATGAAATACCTACTAGAAAAATAATGCATTTTTTGCAACTAATTCTTTATATTATTACTACCATTGGTAAGTAGGTAATAATATTCCAAGTGTCTTTGTGTCCTGTAGGTGCTAGAGCCACGCTGAATCTATTACTGGTTGCAGCATAAATGGGTCGGTTCGCCCGGTGTAGTACCGCCCGACCCACAGAAACACCGACGTGAAATAATAGTGCTTGCATTGTTGCGTTTCGTTCGGTCAATGAGAGCGCCGGAGGCCCAGCTTCCTTTCCCTCTTCCCCTTCTTCTCCCCTCCCCAAAACACAGGCTGGCATCGCACTTGCGAGTCCCCTGGCGTTACTAGTGTCTATGGGCGGCGATAATCACTTAACATCAGTTGACCCACCAGTTCGTTTGCCTGCTATGATATAAAAAAAATCACTGTTCTAACAAAATGGCGTCATTGTTAAAACCAGGGAGTTTTCATGGCATCTCAGAATTCATGTTCCATGGTAATATTTCCCATCCACTTCATTCGTATACACTAACCGAACTATATTACATAAAATATATAGTCAAATAACGCAAGACTATGAATGAAATATAAAACCCACGACATGACAGACTAAGATCCCGACAATAACTTCATTGCATTATTATATTAATATGAAGTTTTCGTGAAAAAAAGGCTTAGATGAATAGGTAACAGTAGATAGCGATTTAAAAATGATTTTTGTGATAATGCCACAATAATTATAATACCAAAATTAAAAGGTTATGGCTATCATTTTTCGATAAAGATCGATTAACCCGAAGGCATCTCGTATACGGTGTCATGACCCGCCATACGCGATACCACACCGGATAACTAATGGTGATCTCACATAGCTAATCAATATGTAATTATACTACCTCTACTACCAGCCGGTAGCTTCTCATTTGCTACTAATCACTACAACGATAATAACAGTAGAGCTGATCTATACAGCCGACGCTTGTTAACCCTTATTTGTGTTTCCTTCCATAAAAGTATACGTACGTATTGTTTGTATATTCCGCAAAGCAATTAAATGAAAAAAATATATTCAAAGTTTTCAAATTGTTTTTCACATAGAACTGACAGACCTTCCATAATTTTTTGCCTGTTTTACATTTCTATATTTGTTCTTTTTTCCAACATTAGTTTTTTTTTTTCGAAATGATTACTCTATTGACCCAGCAAGGTTTTAACAGCTTCACCGGACTACAAATCCAACATTAGCTTCAATCCTCACTTTTAAAGAATATTACTGGCATTATTATTTAATGGAAAGTCTATATTTATTGATTTTCCATTATTTTTTCTTAACTGCAGTTCTCGTCAATTTTTTTCCCCGAATTGACTACGATATAGACCTAGTAAGGCCTTAATAGCTTCACCGGACTACTAAGGCGAGCGCTTAGGACACCAGCCAATTTTATTTGACAACTAGCTCAAGGGTGCAGGACACATCCCGGCTTGGACTATTGCCTGATAAGTGCAATTCGTGACCTATTTAAAATAATCTAAGCTAACTATTCAGTAACTCTTATATATATTTTGTATCGGATAATTTTCTAAACTATATCTATATATTTAATAAGTGAAAGAAACAGACCCTTTCACTTTCATTTGTAAGCGTGTATGCGTGCACGTGTGTGTAGGTGATATGTGTGTTCTCGTCAATCTTTTTGGCCGCTCTAAATATAGCCGTAACTGCTATGAAATATGATATGTAGTGGTAAGAGTAGTGAATACCTACAAAACAAAGTCAAAATACTCGTAGTATTATAGGAATCTAAAATAAACATTTATTTATTCTTAAGTTGTCTTTATGTTATATGTTAATATAATATGTATGTTTACATAAATATGTATTCGGCATATCTATATTCAGAGCGGTCAAAAAGATTGGTGCGGACTGTAAATCGTTAGCACCAATTATTATTGAATACATACTATATGTACATTTGACTTTTCGCGATGTATGTTATATCTTTTAATATAAATCTAATCTTTTTGTGTTATATTTTTCGGTTTGCGTATTTTCGGCTGTAAGATACTTTTTTTTTTTTAACTTTATTTTTGGCAATTAATCTTTCAGATTATTACTGCCATCGTCACGTAGTCGATAATATTACAAACGTCGTGCAATCACTTCAATATTGCGTCATGTGAGTCAATATTCTAACAAGATGGTGGATCCCTTGTTAGAACCTGCTAGGGAGTTTTTGTGGCATCTCAGAATTTCATGCTCCGTGGTATTATTTTCTATTCACTTCACTTATGCACAATAAACTAACTAGATTACGTAAAACTCCACCAAATTTACAAAATATAGAGTCCAATAACATAAGATTATGAATAAAATATAAAATCCACTACATACAGACTAAAATCCCGCCAAAAACTCTGTAAGATACTTTACTATTACTTACTTAGAGCAATATTTCTCACAAATTATCAGGAATATTAAATATATTGTTACTGTAATTGGTACGTTACTTTTCATCTCTTTTATAAATTACTATTTTAATAACATAATCATTGAATTCATTTCTTCTTAAATACTAATACTACCGAGTTTTATTTTTTATTTCTCTACGAGTACTGAAGATAATAGTTTTAGTGCTATATTAACATATACTTCGTTAGAAAAAATAAAAACAAATTATTAACTAGTCTATTTACCGGTTCTACAATACACATATTTAACTAATAAGTTAACATACTAAAATAAGTAGGCTCCGCCAAACTTCAATGACATCTCAAATAAAATTTCGCCAACCATGCCTAATGACGTTCTCGAGAAGATGACTCTTGAGACAGTTAGTCGGTCTGTACACCACGGGCGTGTAAATAAATGTAAACGCACTCGTTTCCTATACGTATAAGTCTCAGTGTTTTTAAAACCCAGTACCTACTTAGTTATTTCCTCAACTTAATTATTTATTAGATGGACAAAAACAATTGAAATTTTTTTTATCCCACTTTATTTTTACTTTTGAAAGTCACATTTAGGTTTGAAATATAAAATTTATTACGAATTTTAATAGTTTACATTTTAAATGATTTTTTGTAAAAATGTTTTTTTAGATTGTAGAGCCACGCTGAAGCATTAATTAACTGGTTTCGACATGAATGGGTCGGCTCGCCCGGAGTAGTACCACCCGATCCACAGAAACACCGACGTGATTGCATTATTGCGTTCGTTCGATCAGTAAGAACACCGGATGTACACCTATCCCTCTCCTTTCCATTCCTCCCCCATCTTTCTCCTCCCTTCCCCGCCAACGCAGGCCGGTAACGCACTTGCGACTTCTCTGGTGTTGCTGATGTCTATGGACAGTGGTGATCACTAAATATCAGGTAACAGGTTCGTTTGCCTTCTGTGATTTAAAAAAGTTTCCTTAAATCTAATTCGAAACGCATATATCAGAAGAAAGGTCATTTCTTGAAGAGAGATTTATTTTACTTCAAAAATAATACTATATAAGACTTCTCAAGTCTTGCTACTTTTAAAGTTAATGTGATAACTTTTCACACTTATACGATACAATATAATAAGAAATGTAGAAAACTATGAACATGCGGGCAATAATATTTAAGTATTATTGACATTACTGGCTGATAATAAAAATTATACATGTTAGCGAACTACTTATACGGGAACCTGTCAAGTTGCAATGTCAATGTTGTTGCAACCCCTTAATTTCTTTATATTCGTTCATTTAAATATGACAAATCGTGTAAAATTAATATTTACCAAACACGTATAGTCAAATAGTACAATTATGTTTGCTCATCAATTCTGCCACGCACCATTAGAAAACATTGAGAATTGTTTAAATTCCTGGTACAATAAGTAAACTACACAGTTTAATGGAAGTTGTCGAACAAGTAAATTGAAGAGTAGGTATCTACTTATTTTGAACTAAAAAGTTTGTTTCTTTAAGGCGACCGATCCTAGCTCGGTTCTTTAAAAAACATTTTTGAATCAAAATGAACTGTTAGGTTTGCCTCATAAAACTAACATTTTGTTGTTTACAAAAAATATATATATATACCTATATACATATATATATACGTATATATATCTCTCTTCTGCTGTCACTCGGATTCAAACTGAGGTTACACGGATTTTCGAAGCAACCGATTTCCATCTGAGCTATTTTTGTTTTGACAGCGCCGGTGAAATTTACCTTTATATTCTAGCTAGATTTTTTCATTGCCTGAAAAGTAAATTAAAAAAGTTTTCTACGAATTAAATCTAGCTAAACAGATTTATCGTCCCCGAAACTACATACATACTAAGTTTCACGGAAATAGATGACGCCGTTTCCTTAATCCTGAATATATAACAATATAAAAATATACAAGAATTGCTCGTTTAAAGATATCAGATAGCAGTATAGATTAAACATAAACAGAAAATTGGAGTTCTTAAATAACCGTATTCAGCCGCATAACCTCTAATTACATTGAATTGTCACTTCATATCCGATTTTCGTCTCAAAAATCCTTTAAATTCCAGGAATATGGTGTAAAATCGTAAAGTTTATCGACAATATTCGAACAATTTGAGCTTTGCATTCTGCAGTTGGTTGGCGTTAAAAGGTTCGTGTAATAAGAACGCAAATAATTTTTAGAATTAATATTTGTTCCATCATCGGAGCGTATTGTTTTATTTTTTAAGTAATATTTGTTAACGCGTCGTAAACTGCATTCATTACTATATTTATATTATAATGGACGCTACTTTTCACTTCCGCCTGGAATTAATTGATCACTATTCTACGTCTAACTACAACAAAAACGGAAACGAAAACCACGTGCTCTGGTCTACGGAGCCACAGTTTTACGGTAAACCCTATCTGGGCACGAACTAAAAAGTTCGCAACATCCTATCTTTGCCGTACCGTGAAGCTGTGGAACAATCTCCCGGCCAGTGTATTCCCTCCTTCCTATAATATGGGGTCCTTGAAACGTAACTTGAAGAGGCATTTACGCAGGCCGGCATGACAGTGGCGATCGATGAAGGATGACGTATCTCACGGCAGTCGCCGCTGTTCTTGGATTGCACTATGCTTACCATCAGGCATAGTGTAGTCACTTTACCGAGCTACTATAAAAAAAAAGAATCAATAAATGAATATACATATATTTGTATATATTAATTATACAAAGTATAATTATTATAAATGTCATCTTTCGTAATAAATTTTAACTGTCGAGATTAAACGTCAATCTGCAACATATTTTAATTAATTCATAATGCAACATATTTTAATTTTAATTCGATATATAAAATTGTATTTTTTATAATTTATACTAATATTATAAAGAGGTAAAGTTTGTGAGTTTGTGACATTGTAGAGGGTAATGTCAGGAACTACTGGTCCGATTTGAAAAATTCTTTCAGTGTTTAAAAGCTCATTTATAGGCTATATGTTATTACGTGAATACCAACAGGAACGGAGCACCAATGAAGAATTTTTCGCTGCGTGTTAGCGTTAACTTAAAATAACTATTCTACACGGACGAAGTCGCGGGTAGAAGCTATATTGTTAGTTAGTAGGATATATATATAAAGCTATATTGACATATATGCATTTAATTACAAAAAATACGTATTGAATACTTGCTTTACAAAGGTTACGTTTTAAATGCACCGCGATCGCTGAATGTTCGCCATCTTGCTCTTTTGTTTTGATGTGGTTAGGTTAGGTTAAGCTTGCCCTGAGGGAACCTCCCATGTAGGCTGTCAGGGGGAGTAGGTTTAGGAAACCTCTGGGTTGCCTACTTACCGGTAAGTAGGCAAGACCAGGGGTTAGGTGGGCGTACGGACTGTGTAGGTAGGTAGGATTGGTAGGGTTAGGATGAACGGGGCTGCTGGATAGGTATCCTCTGGTTTGCCTACCTACTTAGTGGGTAGGCAAATCCAGGAATCGGAGGGCGTAAGGTTTGCGATAGGTAGGGTAGGGTTAGGATCGTGGGACGGGAGGGTGGATGCGTAGGTTAGCGTAGGCCGAAGGGAACCTTAGGGTGGTTCAGGCGGAGGAGGAGTAAACCTCGGTAAAAAAAATCATCGCGGGGTGGTGGCGGAGTGGCTTGGCCTCTCCGCTGTCAACCGAACCCAGGGGGAAAGGGTTGGAGGGCCTGGACTCCCATTGCACGGCCTCGGCGGGCTGGGAGGCAGTCCTTTAACCGGGCTGCCTCAGCCGGGTGTAACGTGGGCAAAGCCTGCTGCCGGGGATATCACGGAGATTGCTCAAACAACCCCGGGACACTCCCATAGTGCGGCGTAGGTTGTCGTGGAATTTTTGCCAGTTCGAGTCGCCGTTTTCGGACCCATCCCTGCGTGACTCGCACGTAGGGATGGGCGGCTCAAGTCGAGCTTCCCCCCGGGGGCTTTGATAGTCCATGAGGATTTTCTCTCCACGTTAATAAAAAAAATGCTAGGTTTGCGAGAAAAGGATAACGCGAACTTGCCTTGGGCGAGCGTGGTGCATTTGGTACGAAACCTTTTTAAAGCAAGTATTTAACTTTTTTGTAAGAACACCGATACAATTTTAGTTTTAACATGTGATGTAACAAAAGATTTCAAATTTACTAAATAAATATTTGATTCAACGCCATCATAGAGTACTTATAACCGAGTGACTTTACAAAGCAACGTAGTATAAAATAACAAATCGAATTCTAATGTTGGGATAAGCTCTGTGCGATATTATATTATCGTCTATCATCGTCGACTCATTCAAAAATTTTCTAAGCCTCGTACGGTGAATGTAAACGAGACTTTCATTATGTTTTATATTTTTTATATTAATTTTAATTAGACTTCTGACGATCGCACTGTCTATACAGTTTGTTATGTTATTATTCCTGTCAAAGAATACTGTTCTTACCGTGTGAACGGGGTCCTCATCGTGACGTATGACGTCAGGTCAATTGTCGATCTCTTGTTACTGTGTTGGGTTCGGATGTGAGGCGAGATTCCCATGCTGGCACAGAATTCGCGTACGTACGTGACTTTGCGACTTTACGCTGTCACTCAGCTGCCTCGTTAACAATTGGTAGACATCAATTAATTTCACAATGGAAATCATATACGTAAAAATGATGTTGTCAATTTGTATTCAAAATATAAACTTCTCCGGTGTTATTACAAAAAAGTTAAATACGTATTGAGTACTTGCTTTAAAAAAGTTTGGGATTTTCCTATTAAATATACTCCGCTCGTCGAACGTTCGATATCTCGCTGTTTTATCTCGCTTTGGTTAGTTTAGATTAGGCTTGCGATAATGGATAACGCAAACTTGCCTCGGAAGCGGTCGGCAAACGCGGTGCATTTAATACGAAAGTATCCAAACTTTTTTAAAGCAAGTATTCAATACGTATTTAACTTTTTAGTAATAACACCGCTCGTGTATATATCTAAACACAAAGAGTTTTAATTATGCGTATACATTAACATGGAAGGAATAAAACGTTTTATAGTTTAAAAGGCCGGCAACGTACTTGTGACTTCCTTGGTGTTGCTAGTGTCTATGGACGACGGTGATCACTTACCATCGGGTGACCCGCCTATTCGTTTGCCTCCTATAATATATATAAAAAAAATGTATATTTTACATCCATTTACATTCAGTAATGTACATATATATGTATACTAGGTTCTATTCGCGATTTCATCCGCGTGGAGTAGTTACTTTACAGTAACGCTAACTTTAACTCGCGACTTCGTTTACGCAGAAGGTGAAAATATTGTTATATAGTATACACGATCACCTCCATACACGTGGACGCCTACACGCTACACATCTTGGTGGAAGGGTTATTTTTGGTAAAAAAATTTCCCTTATGGAACTGAAAAACTCTCAATTTTTCTGACAAAAATACATGGAGGAGTTGTTGCGGCGGATATGCTTGGTACATATATACGTTTCAACAACTCAAACATATATGAATAGTTAGGTCGCGATTTTTGCATGCAACGGGCAACAGCCAAGCCGAGGTGTGCCGTGCACCCTTGAGCTGGTTGCCAATATAAAATCGGCTGAGTGCCTTAAGCGCGCGCCTTAGTAGTCCGGTGAAGCTGTTAAGACCTTGCTAGGTCAATAGTGTAGTCAGTTCGAGAAAAAAAAAAAAGTTATACAGTAAGTTAATCCTCGTTAACTCCGATCTTGAAACATTCTTCATTATAGCGCCTATTGGTCTTAGTGTGAAGATATATTGCCTATAGGATTCCTCAATAAATGAGCTATCTTACACTTAAAGAAATTTTCTAATCAGATCAGTAGTTCCTGAGATTAGCGCGTTCAAGCAGGCAAACTATTCAGCTTTATAATATTAATATAGATAGATTATCATATTTCAGCGATACAACGATGAGGACTGATTTTTATAGATAATTCGGTCTTCCATAACTTTGCTCTTACACTCTTTTGGTAAAATCGTTGACGTTAACGTACTAAAAATAACTGTGCTGATTACTACGACAGCTTAAAATCCGGTAATGTTATAAAAACCTTAAAAAAAATAATTTGAAATACGTGCTTTTTAAATAAGAAAAATTCAAAACAAAAAGGAAGTCTTAGGATTAAAATTAAACGCTTAAATTTTTAAGGGATATTTTCTCGGTATCTATAAGGATATTTGAGGATGCAGCGAAGAAAAAAAAGTCGTTCCGAATGAAATCCACTAATGCCACGACAATTTATATTTTGCAATTTCTATAATTTATTAGATATAGCCTTGTGAAGAAAATGGATGTCTTGGGGTTGTCTATATTCATATTTGCCGGGTTATATAAATTGTGTCCTGATTAATAACTATTATAAGACATCCATTTTCTGTGGCTCTATATCTATGAATAGTAGAAATTGCAAAATATAAATTGTCGTCTGCTGAAACTTATGGAGTTTCGATCTAACATACCAGTCTGGCGCAGAGTTAAGATCACAAAAGTTTATATAAGTATTCATTACAAATACTTATGTCCTACATCATAATTCAAGTTGGCCGGACAGTATAAATAGTATCCTAATTAATTATTTGCTTGTACCTTGTCCTTGTATCTTGTAGTTTTGTATCGTTTAACTAAGTGCGGCCACATGTATCTATTTTGCTAAAACTTCAGTATTTATCATTATAACAATTTGTAATTACAATAAACAACGATCGTTTATGGATCCGAGAGCGTAGTTAATGTTTTTAGTAGGGACACAGTCCTTAATAAGACATGATTATCAAAAAATATTGAGGCTCCGGAAGGCTGAACATTTGAGGTTAGTTTTTGGTTCTTATTTATCTATACTAAGCAAAAGGCAAAGGTAACTAGACCATGCAGCCAAGTCAACATTTTGAGGTTATATGTTTTTATGTGAAAAAATAAGATAAAAATGGTTTTTGCATATCTGAGATTTATAAATTTAATTTCTTATACTTTATAAGGCTTTAATGTTTGACCAAACTCTTACCTGCCGCTAAATGACGATATGGACTAAGACGATAAGCACGTTTAACCTAGAGAAGGAATGGTTCTCAAATACAGTTATCGCACGACATAGAACGCTTGGCAATACATCGTCAACAATATAATATAAATTACGAACGTATTATTAAAGTCGGAGTAGATGAACAAAGTCGAAATCTTAAAAATATGACTAGTGCTCATAAATCAGACTTTACTTTGGTAATCACAAGAGAACGGCCCATATAAATTGAGATTTAACTAAATACTAAAGTAAACAGTACATTTATTACTTCATTATTTACGAACACATGTGAAGCAGTAGCTGTATAATTTACGTATAAAGTCGAACCGGTATTGGTAATTCAACCGCATATCGGTTGACATGTTAAATTTAGTAATATAATGACTTATACTAATTTTATTGGCATTTTTAAGAGCGATGAAACATTTTGAAGTAGCGTTCGCTTCTGCGACATTTACTAAAATGTCATTTATTGTTGCATCTTACTTTTTAATGTCTTTGGTTGACAGCTTAATCACATATTTTACAATGAATTCGGTAATTAGCTTCTCAAGTAAAACATTTTCAATTAAAGAAAACATTTAAACACTTAATCTACACTAATATTATAAAGAGGTAAAGTTTGTGTAGTGAGTTTGTGACGTTGTGGCGTTCTAGGGAGTAATCTCAGGAACTACTGGTTATATTTGAAAAATTCTTTCAATGTTATATAGCTCAATAAACCGATGATGGTTATAGGCTATATATCATCACGCTAAGGCCATCAGGAGCGGAGCACTAATAAAGAATGATTAAAAATCGGGGTTTTTTTCCTCTTGAGAGCTTCCGCTCGGTGTTTGTTAGCCTAAAGTAACTTTACCACTTTAGTAGTGGTAGAGCCACGTTGAAGCTATTATTGGTTTCAGCCTGAATGGGTCGGCTCGTCCGGGGTAGCACCACCCTCTCACAGAAAACCGACGTGAAGTAACAGTGCTTACATTGTTGCGTTTCGTTCGGTCAATGAGAGCGCCGGAGACCCATCTCCCCTCCCCACCCATCTCCTCTTCCTTCCCCTCCCTCTTTTCTCTCCATGCCCCCAACCACAGGTTGGCAACGCACTTGCGACTCCTCTGGGGTTGCTAGTGTCTATGGACGGCGGTGATCGCTTAACAACAGGTGACCTGCATGTTCGTTTGCCTCCTATATGACATAAAAAAAAACTATTCACATTAAGTCACGGGCAGAGGCTAGTTTTTAATAAACCAATCATTTGAGTACATTGTTAAAATGTATTTTAAAGATTAAAGTGTTGAAGAGATCAAAATAACCATTGAAGCTTAAAATCTTTTTAGGTATCAATAGTGTTAGAAAATAATTATAAATTTCAATGACATATCAAGAGATTTTAGTGCGCAAAAACATTCGAGGCAGTCAAGTTTGCCGGCAAAAGTAAAAAATCAAAGCAAAGAGGTAACTGTGATCTTTTTTGATTTTACAAACCGTTCATAGTCAAAATTATTTAAATTTCATAATTTATAAATTACATTATTAAGATTAATCTTGTTTTTACATCTATTTGTACTCTGAGCTTTTGTATATATTATATTAATTAATCGAACATAGACTGAACGTTCGATACAAAATATAAATATTAAAAGAACACAGGCTGCTATATTACACATCACTAGTCTGACGCAAACGTAATAATACGTCACGAGAATGTTAAGCTATCCATGACGTGAATCCATAAGTTTTCCCCGACCATAAATCACACAAGTAGGCTAAAAAAGTTTTCACTTCCAAAAAGTTTATTTTTATTTTAGACAATATTAAGGAAAGACATTTTTTTTTATATAATAGGAGGCAAAAGAATAGATACTTGGTATTAAGTGATCACCGCCGCCCATTGATAATAGCAACACCAGGGGAGTCGCAGGTACGTTGCCAGTCTGTGTATTGATTGGAGGAGAGGGAGAGGGGAAAGGGGAAGTGTGAGGTAGAACTCCGGCAGTCTCACTAACCGAACAAAATGCAACAATGTAAGCACAGTTACTTCACGTCGGTTTTCTGTAAGATCACCCTCAACTCCGGGCGAGCCGACCCAATCATGCGGAAGCCAGGAATAACTTTAACGTGGCTCTACCACATATAATTTACAGATATGTTACTTTTTAAGTTTGAAAGCCATTGAGACGTTGTCTAGAGATATCCACGCCATCGACATGAGAAATAATAATTTTTTCGCAATTTTAACACAACTTTCACAATATAATAGCTATCTTATGCTTTTAACAGACACAAATGCAGCTCGTTTACGTTGAATTCGATACAAAAAGTTCGTGTCTGTATTGTTAGTTATTATTATTCAAAGAACTATTATTATATAAGGTTCATCTCAGATTTGTAATATATTTCTAATTTTTTAATCTTAATTTTTCGTGCTCGTATAATAATTTTCATTGATTGAATAAAAAAATTAACTTATTATGTACAATAATAGAATGAAACGATGTCTAATACAGATAGGGATTTTAACAAAATAGAACTTTTGAAAGGCGTATGCAAGTTCTATAGGAAACTGATGCAACAATCGTCGTCTGTAAAGTGAGAGATCGGTTTAAAAATAAACGATCGGTTACTCTTGATGACTTTTGACCTGTGATGAGGAAAAATAATATTTAGTACAATGATGTAACAATATTTTTATATAATTTAACGGACGAGATTTTATGATACATTTTGTATGCTTTATACGTTTTATCACCATCTCACCTCACGATGAGTGACAGTGTGTTATAAGATAGTAAACATATACGATATTATTACAAAAAGGTTAAATACGTATTAAATGCTTGCATTAAAAAGGTTACGTTTTAACTGCGCTCGCTCAATGTTCGCCATCTTACTCTTTTGCCTCGCTTTGGTTAGGTTAGGTTAGACTTGCGAAAAAGGATAACGCGAACTTGCCTCGGGAGAGCGCGATACATTTAGTACAAAACCTTTTTAAAGCGAGTATTTAATACGTATTTAACTTTTTTGTAATAACACCGGCTAAGTCTAGAGAGACTAGCTCTCAAATGTAGCGGTTGGAACACACCCATAAGCGACAGATTATTATTTTTAAAAATATCAACAATATTTTAAATATCAATAATATAATTTTGGTAGTGTCTATATAATATGTGTGTTCTATGTACGATGTATTTAATTATGATTGTTTTATCTCAGTAACTAAATAATTCCCATAACAAAGTTTTTCATTAAAGATTTTACATACGTCGGAAATATTAAATTCGAGATATTGTGTTCGTTTTGATCCTCAGCTAAACGGTTTACTTATCAATTTTGAAAATGCACTAAAAACTTGATATATTAAAAAAATTAACAAAATAATAAACTTTTTTTTTAATAAGAAATGTAGAAATTTGCAGAATGGAATTATTGCGGAATGTAACGTACAATACTTTAATATTTTGTCAATACTTACTGAAGCCTTGTATTTAATACAAGTTTTACGATATTATTAAGGAATAATTAAGAACACAGGAATGACTTCGCGTACGGTTTTTATGTTAACGAGATCAAGAAACGCACACATAAATTCATAATTAAGTTTTTAAATAAAATTGGATCAAGATTAGAATCACAGCGCAAAATTATACATACAGTTAAATTTTAACTTATGTTTTACATACATGTAATACTTTAAATGCCGAATGTTTTTTTTTTTTTTATATTTATGTTCACTTATACATTGTGTTGTGATTCATAGCGTTTAGTTTCTCTAATTACTGGTTGCATATAAAATGTTTATTTAATTTATTTTACAAACAGAGACCGACAAAGTAAGAAGCTGAGAACAAGAGTGTAATAGAGTCGCTGACAAATACTATAAATTTTAACTGTAAATGTATACATTTTTTTCAGAACATATTGAAAAACCTTTTTCGAATGATACCAAGAGGCTATATGATCTAGTTTTGCTATCGAAACAGCGACTCTCCAAATATGATCGTAGAAGGACAAGTTAACATATAACACTTCAACTAGAGGTCGTAAAAATAATTCTTAATAATATTTTTTTTAGTATAAGCGACTTAAAATAATGCTTTACAGCGACTTAGACCATAGTAAGGTATCTGCCTAGTCTGAGACTGCCATAAACACATCTGAATTACTACAAATTTCCTATTCGATTTTTAGTGCTTCTCTTGTTTATCTCCTAAATACCAGGGGCCAATGCTAATGAGATTAAAACGGGACCTTCTTCAAAACATTTCATTTTCAATAAAAAAAATGAAATCGGTTTATAATTGACGAAGTTTAAGGGAACAAACATAAAAAAAAACAATTTAAAAACCTCTGCCTTTCCAAGTTGGTTAATAATCATATTCGTGTCATATAAATTGCTGAATCATACTTCCGTATTATGAATGTATAAAAAGTAACTTGTTTATTGTCAAGCACGTAGTGGACAATGACCATCGTTAGGTTACTGTTACGAGGGCAGCCCTGTGACCCGTCAGCATTTGTTAGAATTCTTTGTGAACCATATCTCGTTTTTATCCTGCCGTTCTATAATGTGTGTCGAGTAGTTTTTTGGCATCACGTCTATGACCATACTTAACACAGAAAACAAAGCGGTTAGTAGGTTCATACATCGGGCCGTAGACGCTCCGGCGCGGGATATCGTGGACTATAACATAAGAATGGTCATAAAAGATCAAAATGCAACCGCTCTAAAGGCAATAGGTGTTATTACAAAAAGTTAAATACGTATTGAATACTTACTTTAAACAGGTTAAATTTTAAATGCACCGCCCTCGCTGAATGTTCGCCATCTTGCTCTTTTGTCTCGCTTTGGTTAGGTTAGGTTAGACTTGCAAAAAAAGGATGTCTCGAACTTACCTCGGACGAGCACGGTGCATTTAGGAACCTTTTTGAAGCAAGTATTTAATACGTTTTTAACTTTTTTGTAATAGCACCGAATAACTTCATTAAAGTATCCATCCGGAAATAACTAATAGTTAAGTCGAATATATAAAATAAAAAATCTCAATTATTGCTCAAACAATTTTTTGAGGTATATAATAAATTAAGCCAAAGCAAAAAACAGTAAGCGTCTGCAGAATAAAATAATAATTAAAAAAAAACACAGAAAACGTACATTTCAGTATATATTAACACCATCGCATCTGTTGTTTAACAACACAGCAATTTAAAAGAGGGTCGATCGTGTGTGAAATTTTGAATTCATTTATTTATTATACTTGAGAGTACTGTGGGCATTTACAAAAAGGATCATTTTTAAAAAGTTTTATAAAAGAAATCTTAAAATCCACAAGATCAGGTACTTAAAAGTTGGGAACACGTTCGAAAACGTTGAGAAGATAGACTGATAAAGGTCAAAAGCATTCAACCTACTGTTCATATAAACCAGTCTTGAATACTGATTAATATTTCGTTATACCTATTTTTATGTATTGCAAGCTCTTACTCGACCTCTTCGTTAGGTGTAAATATTTGTTCGGTAACATTAGACAAATTTAAAAACCGAAAAAATGGTATGTATATTTTTTTTATTAGGTCTTTGTCCTCTGTGAAAAATTTCCCAATTCTGCCAGTGATTTGAAGTTGATTTCAACCACCACCATTTATATCTAACATAGAGCAAAAGGACAATATACCAGTGAGATTAGTAAATTCCTAAATCAGTTCTGCCAGTATCATGCACATTAAGAACAATTTCAATGACAATACAACAACAAAAGATTTTAAATTGATTTCAACCACCACCATATAAATCTAACATACAACAAAAGGATAATACACCATTGAGATTAGTAAAGTCCTAATTCAATTCTGCCAGTGTCATGCACATTTAGAACAACCGCAATGATAATACAACAACAAAATATTTGAAGTAGATTTCAATCACCACCATTTATGTCTAATATACAACAAAAGGACAATACATCATTGGGGTTAATAAGTTCCTAAACAACTAAGTTATTAAATATATACTTTATATGCATGCATATATATCTAGTAAAGATAAGTATAACGCGCCGATTAATTACAGCTTAATTTTATTCATGGTAATATATTTGCACGGGATACCTGTTGGAGGTGTATATCGACACGCACCAATTTGAACAATTAAATAAAATATAATTCAGATCCATCATCAAAACCACATTCAAACAGCGAGTGATCCCCTTCTATTTTTTAAGTTACCGAACTCTATTTTTTGCAAGATGGACAGGCACGGTTCAAACGACTACGACAGATGACCGATATGGTAAAGATATGTGTATAAAAAGTGTGGATACTGAGATGACATTTAAGAGAGGATAGTGAAAAGGAAAACATGTGCCTACTCTACTTAGGTAGGATAAGGATGATGATGCAAGATGATGATCAATATGATAAGAAACTAGTATAAAGTGTGTATTGTATTCTTATATATGTATTTATACGTACCTACTATTTGTAACATGCAAGTGTAATAAAATTGCAAATCGTATTCGTGGTTCTTGAATAGATTCTATAATATACTAGTTACTAACCCCGACTTCGCACGGGTTCTACCAAAGAAAATGAGATAAAATATTCCGTTTAAAATACAACTATGTCATGAAATAAAATGGCAATTGGCCGTCAATCTGTCAATTTTGTCGAAGAATTTTGTAACGTTAAACGCTATAAAAATGAAAATTTACATAACAGTTTTTTTTTTCATGTAATGGATGTATTTGGTAATGGATATGGCCCCAAATTATTTTTTATAAGAATCTGACAAACTATTCCAGACTTGTAACAAAAAAAAACTAACCGATGCCCCCCATGAAGTTTAGCGTGTTCAGAGTTCCCTAGTATCTTTTGTCTTACTTAATTTTTTTACGTCACCGTATACATTTCATACATTTTCTTCCATACAAAATCTTATCCTCATAATAACAGACGCAACAAAAAACCGTGCTATATATATACATTTAATATTTTTGTATATACATAAAATAAAAAAAGCCTTTTAATTGCTACATACTAATACTACTATTACATTTTTTTTATTCAAGAACTATATAGCACTCGCCTCAGCGGCGTAGGCCCCCAAACTTCTCCATTCATCCTTCCTTGACGCTATTCCTGGCCATTTCCAATCACGCCTTTCTTTAAAAACATCAATCCACGTTTTTTGGGCCTTCCTTTATTTATATTATGTATATACATAGATAAAGAATATTATTAAACGGTAACATAAATTTTAAATAAAATAAATGAGGGTTAAGGAAAAGAACAATATTAATATACAAAGGTATATATGTCATAAATATATCGGCACGTGTACAAATCCAATGAAATTGTTATTCCAATCCAATGGTTCATTTCGCTAATCTCGTAATCCGGATAGAGTGTGCGTATAAAATTGAAATATTCGTTTCGCTCTTGAATTTAGTTACGTGTCTATATTAGCAAGCTTCACGTAACGGATGGCCGCGCATGAAACCGTCTGCATTGCTTCGATACTCGACGCGAAATATAGAATAATCGTACCAATGTAAACGGAGAACGGTATTGTAACTCCTTAATTTCTGTATTGCGAAGAAATAAAGAGATTTATGGCACAGACCAAACGATTAATATTAAAGCATTAAATTGCGTAAATAAAAAAAAAATGTAATTAATCTCAGGCATACACCTTTAAATCGATGGTATCCTGCAATCAAAAGGCAAGAGGATGCAAATCCACGGTAAGGTGACAATATCCAGACACACCATCACCTGTGTCTACTATATCGACGTGATTGACGACGCCATTAATAAGTTCATCCATCGCACCGTGGAAGGAACCGGCGAAGGACATTATGGAATACAATTTAAAAGTGACAATAAAAGATAAAAATGCAGCTGCCATAAAGGCGATAATCTCTTTGAAAAATAGGTAATATACTACAATATAAAGTAACGTAACGTAAAGTATTTAATGCAAAATACGTAATAGTTAAGTGGAAATAATAGTTGATCACGTGCAAAACGATTTTTAACTAGAAAATTAACGACAGTAAAAAAAGGTGCGTACCGAGTCTGCAGAAAAAAAAATTGTAATACATAACAACAAGCAGATTTTTTTTTCTCGAACTGACTACGCTATTTATCTAGCAAGTTCGTAACAACTTTACCAGACTACCAACAAGCGGACTCTTAGAAATAAATGGCTTTCCAAATACGTAATTTAATTTTTGTTCAGATGTAAGTTTTGAGTTTAAAATAAAATAAACCAAACAAATTCAATTAATTTAATTACTGTGAAATATAAAAAACGAATCATCATATTATGTAATTATAATACTCATGTTATAATATTTTGTGTGATACAGAGACCTTGTAATATTATTTACAACTTAATATGGGCTGTATGACGCCATTAAAGATAATCCTCTTGGAATCAATATATAGATTTTAAAACAGTATTTTAAAAAAATCAGCTTCTCACTGTTTTCACTACATTATAATATCAATTAACACTTCAAAATATTTTTGTTACCATTTATTATTATTACTAATACACCAACAAGCTTAGTTCATATCATTACCAACTTTTTAAATAACAAGATTGTTTTTTAATATACTTACGGTATCGCTTTAAAACTGTTTTAGAAAATGCACCTACGCTCCCTTAATTTAAAGACCGAAGTAAAAAATAATTTGTGCACATTATATTTTGTTTACGTACCATACATTTATTTTACGGTGTTCAAGTCGAAATTACACACGACCAAATGGTTATGTGACGTGATGTCGTGCGGCGCTTACACCGGTGTCCTCTCTTATAAAGATAATACTTCCACGTACTAATAAATGCACTGGATTGGAGGGACATTTTGTGAGATCGTTTTCAAGGTGATAATCTTCTTCTGTATATACAAATATAATATAAACTCTGCTTAGGTTGGGATAAAATGGCCGTGTTTAAAATGGTTCTCCATTATGTGGTCTAACATACGTTACATGCGAATTCTATGGAGACTGACTCTCAAGAGCACCTACTGGGGTACATGTAGACTTATGCATATATCTTACTACCAAGCTTCTCCGTTTTCCTCCACTTTAAGCTCTAATGTTCTCTAATATTTGTAATGTTCTCTTTGTTTTTGGTGGTAGAGCCACGCTGAAACAATTACCGTCTTCAACACGAATGGGTCGGCTCGCCCGGGGTAGTAACAGCCTCTCACAGAAAATCGACGTGAAATAACAGTACTTGCATTGTTGCGTTTCGTTTGGTCAGTGAGAGTGCCGGAGGCCCCACGTCTCCTCACTTCCTCTTCTCCTCATCCCTTCCCCTCCCCCCTAACACAGGCTGGCAACCCACTTGCGACTCCTCTGGTGTTTCAAGTGTCTATGGACGCTGGTGAGCACTTATCAGGTGATTCACCATTTCGTTGGCCTCCTATGGTATAAAAAAGCACCCTCACAAAATTTTGCGTTTATAGCATAAACAAGATCGTACTAAAAAGTAATGTTATTGTTATACATATTGCGTATGCGTTGATCTGCCCTAAGTGTGATTATACGTTTACCGAGAAGCAAGATATGCCAGCTATTTATGTGCACACAAAACTGCAGACCAGTAGGCTATTAGGATTTCAGTCTTTTAGCGGTTTCGGTAAATGATAACGGTTAGTAGCAGATAATGATTAATACCTTGACTACCAGATTAGGCTCCCCTCGGCAGCGGCTCAAGCTTAGGTCCGTTCCCTCGGCGTGGAGCCCTTGGGTACGCTGCTCACGCGATACAGTGACACAAAATCTTACATCATTGCGAGAACATTACACATATCACCTCCACACACGTGCACGCATACACGCTTACATATAAAAAAGGAAGTGTTTTGCTTCTATCCCTTATCGAAATGAAATCGTTAAGAAAAGTATCCGATACGAAATATATATAAGAGTTGTTGAGGTATGTATGCTTGTTACACATATATGTTCAAACAATTCATGTATGTATGAATAGTTAGCTTAGGTCAGCTCAGATAGACCGCGAATTGCACATATCAGCCAATAGCCCAAGCCGAGGTGTGCCGTGAACCCATGAGCTAGTTGCCAAATAAAATCGGCTAAGTGTCCTAAGCGTTCACCTTAGTAGTCCGGTGAAGCTGTGAAGACCTTGCTAGGTCAATAGTGTATTTAGTTCGAGAAAAAAAACAATACCTTGCATATATATTGCATAATACCGGTATTGGTAGACTATGTGCAACATGATAAACTTTAATTGGGCCGTAAAAGAAATTAACGATTAATCGAGTAGAACAGAATGTTTCTGGCATAATGTACATTATCTTAATTAATTGTACATAACTTTTTTAATATCCACTAATCGGTAAAAGTATGCGAACTTTTTTATGGTCGAAACTTTACTGTCGGAGTTTTTTTATGTTGTAATTTTATTTTTCTCATACTTTATACTCGTAGGATTCAAAAGTTAACCATAATCTTATCTAGTGTTAAATAACGATATGATCTAAGGTTTTTTTTTTATATTATTTTTATAAAGCTGGATGAGGATTGTCTCTCAAGAGTAGATGCTGAAACACGTATATTAAGTGCTTGGTTACAAATTTTCAATACAAGTGTGGTAGCTGGCACAAGCGCAATACATGACGAGCATGTCGAGGTAATCGGTGACGTGAGCCCAAAATTTTTGGCTTACAATTTTTTTTTAATCTTTTAACGTGACTTAAATGGGTTTTAACTTCAAAAACCAATTAAAAGTATAGTGTAATTAGGTATAACAGAATTAAAAACTTACAACAAGAAAAACCATGATTTGAACAGTAGAATATCAATCCGATTTCCGCAATTATATCAATTAATTATTCGGAGAATTCACGTATAATTTACACTTTCAATTATTAATACTACTGACTAATGTTGAAGGAAAATATAGTGAGGAAGGAAGGAAGGTTGAGAATCGCTCTAGTAGTACTATGTGTAAAAATATGGAACTGTGGATTTCTCGGAATTTGAAATACATTTGGGGCTGGCATAGTGATTATGGCCATAACTTCTTCGGAAACAGACCTATAACTCTGCGACGGGTTTCTTACAAGCTGATGATTCTGTCCCGTTAGATTAGGTACATCGACTTAACTCCCATCATATTTTCAGGCTTCAAAGTATCTCGTTTTTTGCTCAGCTGGTGTATATCCAGGAACCAAGTGTAGTTATATAAAATTGGCATCCTTGGGATAGATCCTAAAAGCCCGATGGAACTTTGAAGGCCATTCCGGTATTTGTAGTCGCTTCGAAATTTGTACTTAGTTTACATCCACGGTGCATATGGTAATGGACCTGTCATAATTACTGTCTTTTTATATATCGCGTTTATGACAGCAGCGACCGGCCATAAATTGCGATATCTCGATGGTCATCATTTAGATTATAATCATTTTGTCGGACAACTATAATAAAAATAACACTTAAATGAAACAACTATATGTGCTATGTTATTATTTCTGCTAACTTTTTATTGTCCTACATTGTATTTTAAGTGATTTTAGTATTTTAATTATTAACAAAAGAGTTAATAACAATAAAATAAAATCAAGCGCCATCTAGTGGTATTGTAAACTGGGTAGCTAAAAAACTTTCACCATGAAAAATTATTAAACTATTCAACTTTCCTGGTGAACGTTCGAACACTGAACGAGTTAGTCAATTTAAGATATTCTATCATTCATTTTTATACATAACAAGCTGATACCTGCGACTTCATTAAATCGTATATCGTTTTGAAAACATATTTTATTTAAAAGGTAAAAACATTTTAAAAATTACCTCCCCTATCGTAAGCATGCGCGTCACACCACTTGCCCCACTTCTCCACGGTAAAAAGCACGCATCACTGAACGTGTAACAATCGTAGTTTCTTAAAACTTTAATAAATTTATGAGATTAATACATCGCACCCTTAATAAAAGCATAACTTAAGACATTTTTTGGGAAACGTCAAAAAACAAATCGACGATTATACATAATTTTTACAAAATTTGCTCAAACGCATTTATTTACAAAGTCATCGTCGTGAAAATTTGGACTTTAGTAGTTTGTCTGTATTACCAACAACTTACATTGTAAAAACGTGGACTATAGGCATAAAATAAACTATCCACAAAACACTTACATGTAAGGCCTATTTCACATTTTTCAATTTGCCATTGTAAACATTATTTGATTTGTGTCTACATAATATAGAGGTAGTCTACAGATTTGAATGAATTTACTATATGAGAGACCTAAGTCTTAGTAGGCCCTTAAATATTATTGCGATGATGCAACATTCACCGCAGATTTTTTCTAACAACTCCAACTGGCACAGTGCGCGCGCAATCCGGATTCATCAAGTATTAATTTAGATTAACCTTCATATCGGAAACGCAGGCAGCACGATGTAAAAGTATAAAACATATGTAATTATCAGCTTATTTGTAGTCGGTTTTCATTATCTGTGAGATCCACTTTGCAGAACTATCCCTAATAAGCCCTTCTATCGTAAAAATGCATAAAATTTCGATGTACCCTTAGTTTCTTAAGGGTGCGATATCATGAACTTTTCTTACATAAAGACCAAATGTCTAATAACTAAAGCTAAAAAAATCTATTCAGTAGTATTTATGTGTTGCGCGCACAACTGCAGACCTATATCATTTTATTCATATAGGTATACGAGTGCTTATCCAGTATTCGGACTTCGACCATAGAAAAAAAAAAATTCCAAACTTCTTGATAACACTAAAGCTCATCTATTAGCTACTAGAGAAGAAAGAAAAGAAAAAAATTAAATAACAAACAGATGAGGGAGATGTTCTTAACTGTTCTCCCGCTGCCGATTTATATATCGATATTATAGGAGTTATCTTAAAATGTTGCGTACTTTAATATTTATTTACAATGTACGACATTAGAAAATCCACGTACTAGTTCACCCCATGATTAAGAAATGATTATACTAACGCACGAGAGTAACGGTAGCACCTGTAATAAGGGAGTAAGACAGTGAAATAGACTAATGATCTATCTATTACGAACAGTATATAGTAATGCAGTGGCTGGAACATTTAATGTATGTTCACAAAAAGCCTCACGGGTGGGTGTGCGTATAATTTATTGCATGCAACTGTAATCGATTCTTAAATTAAATAGTGCTGTGGTATACACACCTCAGGCTATCAGGATAAGCTATTTATGTGTAAGTGATTAGTATCGTACCAATATTATTTCAGTTAAAAATTTAGTTCATTCTTAATAAATTAAATTGATTTAAAAAAGTGTATGCCATTTGCCAAGTGTATTTATCAAATTATTAAATCTATTTCATAATTTATTATATTTAGTATCCATGACACAAGCACAATACGTTACGAGCATGTCGATGTCATCGGTGACGCTTCACTAATACGTTCGAAGTCATCGGTGACGCGAACCCATAAGTATTCCCCTACCAATATTTTTTTTATCGCTCAACGCGGACATAGAAGTCCTCGTTTCAAAAATACAGTTTGCAAATTATGTTTTAACTATATAGTTTGACCAAGGCGGTTGACTCTTTGAAAAAACGGTATAGTACAAAAGCGCGTTAAATTCGTCTTTGGTGCAGTTAATATCTGAAAAGATGAACTTCTGTATAAAATACAGTTATAACATTTGAAACCGAGCCACGTACCTCCTAAATATTATTTTATACATGTTACGACACCACAAAAGGTTATATTTTTAATGTGTTATTATCCTTTTGATGATTCTCAAAAGTCCAAAGGGCGATAGCATAAGTCCGAAGAAAATAACCTCAAAAAACCTATTCTTTCTTTCTGTTCACACAAACCTTAATAAATTATTATTGTTAGGGTGTCATTAATGTTTAACATAATATAGTAATATACATAATTATACCACTCGATAAAAGAAGAACGTACGTGTTACAAGAACCAGGCTGCATAAACATATAACTGGGGCAACAATTTAAAAAATTGATTTGTAAAATAAATTACCGAACGAGCCGCCCCGATTTTCATACAAAATTAAAGAAAAAATGTTATCTTTTTGTTCAACAATAGTACTTATTACAATTTGCAGGAATTTATGATTTTAAGAATAACAATTGTGATGGTATAATATAAATAATCTAAGTTATTTTGATGTGTGAACCTATTTATTATTGTTATTTTTTCTGTATAATCTGCAATGCTTTGTTAAACCAATGACTTTTTATTTGACATTGCCTGTTATGAATATTACATTTTTATGTAGCGGAAACGGTAATGGTTAGTTGAAGAAAATTAATTGGCTTTTTTATTATAAAACACCAAAGACATAAATAACAATTTATAAATTGGTATCTGCAACATACGTCTTTAATCAGATTGCGTTTACATGATAGTTTTGAGTCCACTTTTTTGAAATTTTAGCATTTTGTCGCTAACACACACGCGAAGTTAAAATTTTTACGTCGCTTCTGAATCGTCTCTAAATAAGATATTATTGATATATTTAATTATCAATAATATGTGTTTCTTGGGCCTCAAAAAGGACAAATATCTTTTTAGATATGTATTTATTTTAAGTTTTCGTTGTTTTAATGCCACGAAACACTTCCTCTTATTTTCTCCATGTTGTGTTCACTTTTAGCAGGGTTCTTGTCAATTTTAGTTCACTGAAATCAGTTTTGTGGACTTTAAGTAAATAAGATTATTTGAAGGTAAAATAAACACGGAAAAATTAACTAGAACCTGATAATTTTCAAAATAAAAATAAGAATATAATACAAAATAAAAATACCGTATCATTTAAGCTATACTCAATCTGCCTCGTTACAAAGCAGGCATAACATTTTGAATTAAAATCAAAATATTAAAAACTATCCAAAGTTACTCGTTAAGATTCAAACCGGTCTATGAATACTTCTAATTAAAAGAATAAAGATACGTACAGAATTGCTTTACGATTATAATGATCAAAAATAAAAATAAAATTCCTCTGATTACAATGTATTCAAATTCCATTATCACGCGGTTTGAGAACAATTGTGGTAACTAAGTAGACGAAGGTTAGATCATTTTAAAGAAGTTTTTTTTTGTGGGCGGTCTTTTGTGCAATTAGCTTAACAATGTAGATAACAGATTTCACGGACACCTGATATCATGTTTTTGTAGACATGTGAAATTGTATAATACTAGCTGATACCCGCGACTTTGTCTGCGGTTTTGATTGTCTAAACAATATATTAACAACACTGAATGCTTATAAAAAAATGCAGCCTTGCTGTGTTATGGATACGGCCGTTTGTTGTACATGAATACGTCTCCTATATGCTCGTTTTGACATTGCCGGTGGTACTGCTTGACTCGTTTATATCGTGTTTTATTCGTACCATTCGATTGACTTTTAAATGCTCTTTCTTCTTATGTACTTGGATTTGGCATTTCCACGCGTATAGGCCGACAATCGATAGACTTAGACAAGAGCTGAGGATTGGAACTTGAACAAACATCATAGCTTCACTCAGTCAATCGTTATACTAAATGGAAATCTCAAGACGTAGCATAATGACCTCAAATAGGCGGCGCCCCCCTCGCCGCGTGCGATTTGTTAAAGTCCTAACTTAGTATCTTTTTAAATCCTTTAGCAATCCCGTGGTATAATTTAATTTTGGATGTAGAAAACAGATTCGAAAGTACACTGCCAAACTGTATGCTCCGATTTTGTTATTATTAGGTTTTTTGGATTGCCTCTGTATGTTTCCTAACACAATGTTATCTATAATATGAAAATGAATCGCTGAATGTGTTGCTAAGCACAAATCTCGAGAACAGCTGATTTCACAATTTTTTTTTTGTTGTGTTTGATATTGTTAGGAGAAGGTTTTTATACAAAAAAAAACGTATACTTTAGGCGGAACGGAGGGCACTGCTAGTGTTAAATCAATTTATCGTGACCATTCTGTATGTCTAAGAAGTAAAACTAAAACATGATTGGATGGATGGATACAATGGACGGAAATGTATCCACTACTTTTTGCATAATGTATGCACAACGACCGATCTCTATCATTTTATTTGTATAGATTCTCGATATGTACCTACTTCCTCGATTTCAATAGTGACTGATTGGAAGCTGACCCCGCCATGGGTAAAAACATGTTAACAATGGTTACATTATATTTATGCTGTTCAGTGACACTTTAAAAGTCAATAAATAAATTATATATAAAAAAGTTATGTGGCCATGAATACATTTTAAATATTGGATTTTCTCGAATCTATCTATACTAATGTTATAAAGAGGTAAAGTTTATGAGTCTGTGACGTTGTAGGAGGTAATCTCAGGAACTAGTGGTCCGTTTTGAAAAATACTTTCAGTGTTATATAGCCCATTTATCGAGGATAGTTATAGGTTATATAGCATCTCGCTAAGACCAATAGAAGCGGAGCACCAATGAAGAATGCTTCAAAATCAGGGTTCCCTTCAAAGCTTCCGCTGGATGTTAGCGTTAGCTCGAAATAACTATTCCACGCGAACGAAGTCATGAGCAGAGGCTAGTATCATATAAAGGCGAAAGTGAGTTTATCTCTTTGTTTGTTACGTCTCGAAGGCTTTTAAGTACTCAACCGATGAACAAGGATATTTGCATGTAGGTTGTTATAACATATATGTAAAGAAGACAGGTCAAATCTATATTAAAGCAAGTGAAGGCGTGAGCAAACGCTAGTACGCTATAAACGATTTCGTAATACATTTTTCTAAGTAAATTGATCTAAAATTTTTCAGGACATGGGAAGCAGTAAACTCTTCATTTGAATCAAGAGACCGCAGATTAGATCCCCACTCAGAAGCGACTTATGTGATGCGCATAACCGTACAAAAATATAAGCTAAGCTTTTTCTTAATTTAAATAACCGCATGTGAAATTGAGCTCGCATACAATTTTATTTATTTCAAATAAACAATATCAATTTATATCTGACACAAAAAAGAATAATTTCACAGAACGATAAGAAATTTATTGAAAGCTCATTAGTATTTTTGTCTGCAATGAAATATAATTAATCTTGATTACATTCAAGATTACGTTTGAAATAATGATATGTTTAAATGCAAAAAAAGTAAGCGTAGTCACTTGGTACAAGCTATACGCGATTGAAATAATAAATGTCTATATTTAAATCACTACGGACCGTATCAAACTTTTAACCGCTCTGGTTATATTCATAAATTCAGGCCTACATATAATAACGGCAAGAGATTAATATAGAAGAATGTTTAAATGTTATTTTATGAACCCAAAATTGGCGTTAATTTACCCTTAAGTTGTTTCGATGTAATACATTTAATATTATAGGTATTTGTACATAAATTTGTATTCTGCGCAGCTATATTCAGGTTGGTCAAAAAGTTTGATGAGGCCTATAACGTCTTTAAATCAATTTAAAATTTCCTGGACATACAGTATTTTATTAGTTCATTTTTTTATAATAACAATACTTATTAAATCAAAGCAAATGATAAAGGGTTCATTCAAATATTACGTAAGCACTGATGGAGGGAGGGGGGTGCTTTATTTGCTTGTCTTTGATGACATAGGCGTTGGAGGTCTGGATGGTGATTACGTCAGTAATATTTATTTACTGGATTATAACAGATTTGAATATACTTATATAAATGTTTACGTAATTAAGAGCATTACTTACTTTTGATGACCAGAGGGAGGGGGTGGCCAGAAATTACAAAGATTCTGCGTACGTACTTGAATGGCCCCAAAAATAAATGCTTAATCTATGAAATTGAATTGAATTGAATAACCTCTTCATTAAGTTCATTACGTTATAACTATTACTACAAAAAATGGAATTATACCATGGTGGCGCTATAATTCTCACATTTATTAATGGATATGGACAATTATTGAAACGTATTAGGGTTTTTTATCAACAAAGCACGTGATAATCTCGAGAAATTGTTTTTGTTGCTTAAACGTGTAATCTCGCGAAAAAAATACTTTTTGTATTTTATAGCCTTAAGAGAGTTTATGGGATTATAATTAGAAATATAATTAAGGAGTTTATAGTATTAAGTTAACATCACTCTGTGATCTATAGGAAGTATAGTAACGGAATAATCACCATGTAATACAAAAAGTGCGAGTCAGAAAACACGCTACAGAAGAACGTAGTGCTGGAAGATTTTGTAGCTCTTCATATGCTGAGGCCGAAATGAACACCATATAGCGACGAGAACCGAGCGTTACCGAAAATGTCCGAACGGTGAACGCCTACATCATCGCAGTACTTTGTCGTACAATATGTTACAGTGCTCTATACGATAATAATTCAATATTTAAAAAATAATAAGTCTTTAAAACTAAATAATATCGATATCTCTCGAACATTAAAATATCTACATATATTTTATGATTCCTATAACTATAACAAGATGATAAACATGTATTATATTTTTTTTATTTTAGATCATTTTTATTTTTATATCATGATCAAAAGTGTTATCAATGCTTATAATAAAATCAGTTAATATTTTAACAATAATTATAGTTAACACTTCGAATACCCCATCTGTAATATTAAAAACGACGAGAAACACAGAAAATAGATTGATAATGTCTGTTATATGATAAAAATCATTTCTACCTACGTATATGTAGGTATAGTTATAAAACCAAATGAAATTTTCACTTTTTTTTTTGTGGATTTTAATTAACGCTCTGATAACTACAGTAATCATCTCGCACTAATCTATCTTGTTAAGCATGACTTACTTTAATGTGTTTTTAATCTTTCAGTGATTGGCATTTCAGAATATTTGAGAAGTTTACGTGCAATGTATAATATGATTCTGTTTCTTTACAAAACGCATTATTTTAAGAATTTTAGATCGAGGAAATTTATGTACCTATATATAACTTACTACCAGAGACTTCCTTCGTATCAATTATAATATAACAATAAATTGGGATAAAAAATAACCTTTAATAATCAGGGATAAAGCTTGATTTTAGATATGAAAAAAAAAAACATACAGTCGAATTGATAACCTCCTCCTTTTTTTGAAGTCGGTTAAAAAGTAATTAATGCAGCTATTTAGTGTTCCTTATGTTTGAAAAAAATATTATTCTGTAGAGAGCTGATTATGTGACTAAGCTTCACAGCATAATCCCTCGCAGACATATTCGTAGGTATTCACTTAGACACTCGTTGAGAACACTCCTGCAATCTGTCTTCAATCCCTAATATTCCGCGCTAAGCCACGTGATTCTATAGCATTATTATTTCTTTCTTGGTTAGAATCGCGCCGTTCTTGATGCTGATTAAAGGTAAATAAATTTTGGAATATTAGAATGTTTTTTCAAGTATAAATATGAATTCTGGAGATTATAAAAGCACTACAAAATCCCAGGTGTGTGCGTTTTGCTATCCAGACTAGACATATCTCTCTATTCTAGACATACAAAGCGCATGGTACTTGTAGATCTTACCGTTCCGTAGGAAACTAGTATTCCTAAAGACCTCGAGATGAAGCTGGACAGGTATCACGACTTAGTCAACTCGTTGACTAAAAACGGCTATACAATGCCGTAGAACTGGGAGCGAGAGGTATACCAGCAAAATCTCTCTATAGCCTGCTCGAAGACGTCGGTTTATCTAGAACTGCAATAAACTCTATAGTAGAACGACCCTCTAAAGCTGCACTAGCAGTTTCATACAAGATTTTCATATGCAGGGAGAGAAGCACGAGTAGTTAAGGTGAGTGTTAATGTACATTCGAAAGAGGCCCCTTAAACCTACACCCGTGTTACAAGTCTCGGGAACTACTCGGAGCTTCTCTCATTAGCACGCGATGGACCCAGCACCCGCACGGTGAATCCATGGTATGCTAAGTAGTACGGCTCATTCAATTCAAACCAAAAAAAAACATTCGTTGACTTATATAACATTACTAGCTTTGGTACGCTGCGAGTGTCTTTTGTTTTTAATGGCGGTAAAAATGTTTATAAAAAAAATAGCAAAGGACCAATGTAAGTATATATTAATTTCAATCGATAAGAGATTTAAGGAAGAGTGTAATAAATTTGAGTAGATTGTCTAAACCACATCCTCTGTAATGGCATGGATCTACCGATAGGCGAATTCGGTGTGTATATAGGGAACATCATTAGCGAATAAGAGATCATACTGCTGATTGATGACCCGTACTGGTCTCGTAGGATATTGAATGATCATTTCATCTGAGCACTCGATATATCGAAGATCTTAAAAATATAGATATCAAGTAGCTTTTTATTAACCAGTTGCAATCCAAATAATCAATTCCATCATTGACGGGTCTGTTTTGTATGTGATGAAAGAATGCAAATCTCTGCTACCGTGTAAATATAATACCAATATATTGAATTCATTAATTACTACTATTTATGTAAATGTCTTGTTAAAAAAATCTTAAATCCTGACTAATATTATAAATGTGAATTTCAGTTTGTTTATTTGATTGCTACTCTTTCTCATTTCAACTACTCAACTCCTCGGTACGAAATTTTGCGTACAAATTATCACTGGTACAAAATAGTTACAAAAAGTTACATACGTATTGAATACTTGATTTTAATAGGTTACGTTTTAAATGCACCGCTCGCTAAATGTTTGCCATCTTTCTCCTTTATCTCGCTTTGGTTAGGTTACGTTAGACTTGCGAAAAAAGGATAGCGCGAACTTACCTCGGCCGAGCGCGGTGCATTTAGTACGATTTTTTTTAAAGGAGTAATTAATACGTATTTACCTTTTTTGTAATAACATCGAGGGTATCTGAACTATATATATCTCCAGGGAAAGAATTTACTCTCCAGGTATAGAGCAAAGCTATATTAAAGCATCCAAAACCACGGGCAAAAACCAGTCAATTATATTCACTAAAAGGTGAAAAAAAGCAAAGAATAGAAATATTATTTTTAGTGTAACGCGAGTATTTTAACATAATTGTTACTCTTACCAAAATTCCTAGTATGTTGTTATTACGAGATATGCAGCGTCAATATTCCGCGGAATATTATACGGATAAGAAAGGTCCAGTTTATTCGTACCGGTTGTTACCGTATTTTAGAGTTTTATGTAAAATGAAACAGGATTCAACAGCTAAATTGTTTTTGATGCCTTGATAACGTCCGTATGGCCAGTAATGTTTCACTTTGTATCACAAACGACTAGTTTTCTTGGCAACGATGAAACGATTTTGTCTTGAAATGTCCAACTATTTTAAATTAAAATTGATAATATACTCACTTGAATTGTACAACCTACAAACGTTGTGTCTAAGCCATGATGGTTATTTAATTAACTTGAGGAATTAAATACAACGATAAAATTACAAATGCTAGGTCCTTTGTATACTACAAATGAAGTATTATACTCGAACCTAGAATCAATAGTTGCACTGAAGAGTTTCCTTGATAGGTTAAGTATTATGATCTTGGATAACATAGACAAATTATTGGTGTTAAATTATGACATACAGTCGTCGCCAATCTTTTTGACCGCTCTAAATACGGTTGAGGAGAACATAAATTTAGGTATAAACACGTATTATATTAAATTAAGTGGTAGAGCCACGCTGAAGCTATTACAGGTTTCACAATGAATGGGTCGGCTCGCCCGGGGTAGTACCACTGACCCACAGAAAACCGACGTGAAGTAACCGGACTTGAATTATTGCTTTTCGTTAGGACAATGGGAGCGCCGGAGAAACACCACCCTCTACTCTCCCTTCTTTTTCCCCCAAACACAGATTGGCAACTCACTTGTGGCTCCCCGGTGTTGCTAGTGTCTATGGACGGAGGTGATCACTTAACAGGTGACCCGCCTGATCGTTTTCCTCCTGTGATATAAAAAAATTGAGACAAACTCCAGGATAAATAAATGTACATTGTATATTCCTTATTTTGAATTAAGCTCTTTCTGGTCTGCTATATCCAGAGTGACTAAAAATTTACGAGGGCTCTACTATAAAAAGCAACGTTTCTCTGTATCTGCTTTACAGCGCTTACTGGTCAAATACATAATATGGGCAGTTTAGTATATGCTTTATTACATTACGTAATATCTCGGTCTTTGATTATCCATATTGAGGCACAATTTCGAAAAAAAAATAGTGAACGTATCGGGATAGCACTTTGAGCATTCTATACAGAAATTTATAATTTGAATTCTATTGACCTTTTATCATTATTTATTGTCCGACGAAGGGGACTGAAATAACGAAATGAACTAATTGAAGATATAAAGTTAGTAAATATAAAGTTGCAAAATTATTTGTTTATAATCAAATATTCACCGGTGTAATGCGGACAGTTGTTTAAAGCAGCAATTTGCAATAAGAATCAGGTGTACCATGAGTATAACTTATATATTTAAGTCACATTTACCGCTTTGTACGTGACAGAACAAATTAAAGATGTTAAACATAACATGAAATATATAATATTAATAGAATTCAATAATTTGGTTTGACTGTTGGACATCAAAAGTTAAAAAAAAACCTGTTTATGACAAATTATGAGATGTAAAATTATAATAAAAAAATGGCTATATATTTTTTTTAATGATCCGCCATTTTGAAATATCTTCAGAATCAGAGATAGAAGATATATGTCCCCAACGTTATAGGATAAATAAAAAGAATTGGAAAGCTATTTCCTCATCCGTAACAAGTGTGCGTAGCGTTATTAACAATACTATTATCATAATAATGTACTTCTATGTCAAGTTGAAATTGAGTAGCTATAAGTAAGTAATTCTCGTGTCAATATACTATCAAAGGCTTACGCACTGAATACACTCTCGCACTGACTCTTGTTAGCTTTTTTGTCCAAATTTGATGGATGAGCACTCGAAATTTTATCATTGTTGAAAATTGAAAAGACAACAGTTTCCATAACCAACTCTGCCTTTGAACTTAAATACAATTTGCTAGCATTATAGAACCTGTCAAGTAGTTATTGACCCTTGATTAAATTAGGCTATTGTCACTATTTGTTTTCATAAATGGTGAGAATGAATAGTTTTATGTATATTCGATGCGTGGGCCTATGCGTATGGGCTTATCTATCTATCTACTACTTTTAAACGAGCAATTCTTGTATATTTTTATATTTGTATATATTCAGGATCTCGGAAACGGCGTCATCTATTTCCGTGAAACTTAGTATGTAGGTAGTTTCGGGGACGATAAATCGATCTAGTTAGATTTTATTTATAGAAAACATTTTTAACTGAGTTTTCAGGTAATGAAAAAATATAGCTAGAGTATAAAGGTAAATTTCGCCGCCGCTGTGAAAACAAAAATAGCTTAGATGGAAATAGGTTGTTTCGAAAATCCGTGTAACCCCAGTTCGAATCCGAGTCACAGAAGAAGAGATTTATTTTTTTAATATTTTTTTGTTGTACAAAAACATGTTAATTTTATAAGGCAAACCTAACAGTTTATTTTAATTTAAAAATGTTTTTTAAGAACCAAGCTAGGCTCAGTCACCCAGGTACTTTTTATAATCAAAGCATTAATTCTTTACTTTTCATACAGTGAACAATGCTAATATCAATTGAAGAGTTAGTTATAGAATCTTATATTTTGCACTTATTTTGTTTGTTATTAACACGTGGCGAGATTGATTGAGTTTAAGATGTTTAAATGAAATTGGTTATTATAACCTTGTTGTATTTCTGTTTTTAAAATAATACAATGCCTAATTGTTATAATTAATAATGAAATGACTTTTATATGCCTACAAAAGTAAAAATGACATAGAATAAGTGACGAAATTAGTAATTGCATATGCAGTACAAATATGCATTTCTACTAGTTGGGATACTTTTAAATATCCATTAGCATACTTCTACGTATTGCTAATTAACTTGAATGCCTTTAAATGTTATGTATCGGTTATAGTAATGTCTCTACATACGGATAGAGATGTTTCCTAAATAGGTAAATCGCGCGGAAACTTCTTGGGAGAATATTTTATATTAACTATAAAATTTTAAGTACTGTAAGAGTATTTCCTTTTAGGAATAAGTTAAAAGTTTTACTTATTTCAATCACACCCTTATCCTTAATGAAGTATACTTATATTAACCGCGATCTCCATTTGTCAACATTTTAAATGGCTTCGCTGCGGAGCCGTCGAGTGCAAAGGGTTTTTCTTTTTATATTCAACAGGTACGCGCTTGGCCACAATCTCACCTGATTGTAAGTGACGATTAGGCCGACGATGTATCGCGCTTACCCACTAGGTGCCTATTCATTCTACTTTTAAAGACTCCCAAGTTAAAAGATGTCGAGTGTGAGTTCCACTCCTCAGCCGTACGTATAATGAATGTGGAAGCAAATCGCTTCGTATGAATTACGGGAATATCAACCACGTAAGGGTGGAAACCCTCACGGCGTCTAGTCGTCCTCAGATGGAATAGGGATGACGGAATTATATCATGTAATTCCTGTGCACAATCTCCAAAGTGTAACCTATAAAACACTGAGAGACATGCCACTTTTCGTCGATGGTCTAAACTGAGCATTCTTGTAACCCACAATGCTTCAACACCGAAGAGTTAAGTATTCGTACGACTAAGAAATATCACAATATAATAACAAAATTGGTGTTAATCTTAAATTATAGAAATTATACAGATATATTAGCCAATTCAATCAATCGATGTTGACTTAGAGCATAAATCAAGATATTTCTAGGAAGTGATACTGAGTTGATTGGACCAGATTACTAAAAAATAGAAAATATAAATACCATAGTTTTGGTTTCCCAATTATTTATATCGCTAAAGATATAGATGTCGAATGAATAGTATGAACTTGACCTTTGGGAATTTCACCGGTAATCGCACAGTTTATCAAGAATCACTATCACGTCCTATTGTCTGCTTTACACCTCCAAGCAATTATTGTCATACCTGGTTAAAAGATATGATGCGTTGCAACAGAAAGAAACACAACAAAAAAGCAGCATAAATACAAATTGTATTAAAAAGTAAGACATTCAACTTTTTCATCGACTGTTTATCATAATTTCCCGAAGTTTAATTATTAATACTAAACATATAATTTATTTACATTTTACCCTTTTTATCGTCTTGATCATCACTGTAAATGAGTCAGATATATATTTTTTTAGGTTATACTTCTTTTGGCGCGTTAGGGAAAAATGATGAGAGTAAATTTTTATGATACGCGCGCACACCGTCACGAAAAGTTAGCTATAGTCAACATTTTGTTTCTTTGTATTTCTTTGCATTAAAACTTTCAATGTATTAAATACTTTTTTTCTATTGTTAGTGTCGTCTTTTCTCCAAACGTAGAATAAGACGAAAGATACAATTTTTGAAAAGATTTTTATCTTGTTACACCAAAGATGTATAATTTCTAACGCGTGTACATAAGTACACACACACTTATTTGTTTTATATATGACACTTGCTTCTTATCGAAATAAAATGTTACCCCATTATGTTTGTCTATATATATATATATATATATAATAAGAAAGTAAATCTAACGTGTTTGTACTTTTTCGGTTTTCGTAAAAAAAACTTTACAGATGTCTAGAAATGTAGGAATAAGTAATACAATACACTTCAATCATTTTTTTCAATATCTGTCTGTTTGTTTGTATAAAACACTCATCATTGCTAAAGTACTGGGTTCACAATAATACCTCAACAATCCCCAAACCGTAAGCGACTTAGCTCGTGTTACGTTACAGTATAAGACTTAATAATACAAGAATATAATTTGTAGTCCGGTGAATCTGTTAAAACCTTGCTAGGTCAATAGCGTAGTTAGTTCGAGAAAAAAAAAAGAAATATTACTTAGCACTACATGACAGTTGCGAGTCATAGAAAAAGGTGTAGTTGCAGAAATCTACTCTATAAAGACATATTTGGGTTTTCCAAATTTGACGATGATTGGTGGAAAAGTATCGAAGTTAATCGACCTTACAGCAATACTATATACGTGGATGTAAGTTTGTTTGTATTTTACGGTTTCCCGCCTTATTTACTCAACTAACCATCATGAAATATTGTTTATTATCAGAAACGCATAAAAGAACACAAGGTTTATTTTATCAAAAAAAAATTCTTTGTAGGATAGGTCAAATCTACATTTTCTCTACGTCTACGTTTTATATGTGTAGATTAAACGAAAACAATTCTATTATTATTGTTTGATTCCACAAGTTCACGAATTTCTTGAATATTAACCTGTATGACACAAATAAATTATAAAAATAAACTTGACTTGCGAACAAGAATCAAATATGTTTAACACTGATTCATGTATAGGTACTCTCGTCCACTTACAAAACTTCATTTGTAATTCCTAAATTGACACCACAATTTGTGGTGTAGCACAATAGCCTATACCTCTTTCACTTTTGCCATTTTAAGCATTCCGTGCGTTCTTTTGTAAACTGTAATTTAATTCGCGTCTTAATGGGCTGTCGAATAATTCCATCGTATTGTAACTTTCTTCTATACGGTTGTGTGCTAACGCTCGTATAATGTACGTACAAGTCATATTGATTACTGTACACATAAATGATAATGCATACTGGTTCGAGAAGAATAATTTAATAAAACATAATTCTGATTAATGAGATGTACAACTTTATAAGAAATTTTCCGAGCTGTGATACGTAACTGCATGTCGTTCATATTTAGACATTATTATAGTTAGCGTTGGGAGAGAACCTTTAATTTGTATTAAAAGCCTCTACAGAGATTTTTTGTGGGGGCAAGTGGGGGCATGCAGTGCCCTTAAAGGGATTTTCGAACATATCGAAAAATTAAGGTAAAAAATGAAAATATGACTTTTAAAATAATAAAAAATATTCAGTCTTATCCTTTACAATTTTTTTGGATTTTTTTAATAGGTTGGCTTATCTTGTAGTGGGTAGAGGCGGGCGTAAGACTATAAATATATTGAAGTCGTAATTTTACAAAAAAATTAAAGGCTATTATACGATTTCTACAATGAAAAGCAATAGAAATACATACATGCTCTTTTTAAATTGGAGACAAATTGAATAAAACTGATCAAATCACAATTAAACAATTTCTACGAGAAAAAACAAGAGCGATAACTATTTCTAACTAATATTATAAATGCGAATGTGTGTTTATATATTACGCTTGCACAGCTTAAGTACTAACTCGATTATTATGAAATTTTGAATATACGATGTTAGGGGCAACAGAAAAGTTGCTAGTTCATAGCAGCATTTGCTGTACCCTAATAATAGTTTGACGTATGCCTCGGTAAGAGTACTTTTTCGATGTGACAACGTCTTATAAATCGATGATCGCTGGCTGCACGCACAAAGAGCCGTGACTCATTGTCACGTTCCGCCTGAGTCGAGCGTACAAGCGAGAGCGTGAAACGAGCGATAGAGAGGCGCGATCGGTCTAAGGCCCTGTCCAAGTCAGGCGATTTGTGAGCAAGTCCACTCGCGCGCTTCAAATTTTTTTTTCAAATCAGACCAGTAGTTCCTAAGATTGCCCCCAACAATGTCACAAACTCACAAACTTTACCTCTTTATAATACTAATATGGATAATTTTATTGAATTAATAAAAGTATGCAATTTTCCTTATGACGTTATCGCCTAAAATTATCGTCCGTAAACCGATTTTTAGATAACCAATTTCTGTACGAAAGTTACCCTAAGTCCATTTAAGTACCGCTAACAACGTATGTTCAAAAATTTTATCAGTTTAGGCATGCAATGCTATTCCAATATTCTAATATCGATATTCATCCAAATTTCTCTTGTGGGTATTTCTAGTAAGAAACGCCGTTTTACACTTACAGACCGTTAAAAAGGCACGTAAAACACACGACAAGTGTGAGAAAGTATTCGCGTTTCCATTAGAAAAAAAAGTGTCGGAATCATAGTCACCGTCTTGTTAAGTTTGAGATGCGATTGATACAGAGAAAGTACGTGACATTCTTGCGACTTCACAATCGGAGGAGCACCTCGACCGTTACATTTAAAAAATCAAGGTAAGCTATCTTGTGCAATGTAGTTATGGACAATCTGTAAAATAATATTTATCAAGGCAAACTGCATAACGCTTTGGACTATTTTTTTTATATCAGCTTTTGACCACAATCTTACTTAATGTCTTATGGTCAAAGACTTTAAACCTTAGACGAGAACTGGTTTTTAGAAATTACGACTTTCGGAATATAGCTGTAATTACTTGGCGACAGATCATCTCGAGGGTCGTAATTAAACGGGTCGGCTTATAAAAAGCTCTACCATCATGTGAACATAGACAATTTCTTACGTTTTTACTGTAAAAAACAATATATGTACCAATACGTATATTAACATATCAAGAAATTAAAATTTCAGATATTCGCCAACTAAAACTGAAACACGAAAGGTATCATCATTGTGTTTCCAATCTTGAAGACCGTTTTTCAATCCCCTTTTGAAGAGTCTTTAAGTCATAAACCTGAGATACGCCGTACCGAGTAATCTATTCCACAGCGCCAGCGTGTGCACTGCACATAATGCAAATTCTGGATAACTCCACAGTTATGATTCGAAACTAATCAGTCGTGACATCATAACAGTATTGTTCAAAATCTAAAAGTAAAGATATTTCTTTACATGATTTTTATATACATAACATTAAGCCTTGGAATCTCCAAAATCATATGAATTTTAGCTGCATACAAACAAATGTAGACCTTAGGAAGCACTAAACAAAGACTGTTGGCATCGTAAATTTACAAAAAATGCCTTATTTATTACAAAATTTGAAAAACTCGAACAATTACAAACCATGTAATGTACAATTGTAATTTTACAAAATTGCCTAGAGATATCTGGGTCTTCAGAAATTAGTCAAGGAATAACACGCTCCAATCCCTACAAGCTATATATTTGTCAAATATCATAGCCCAAGAATGATTTTATAAGGTATAAAAATCGTGTAATCTCTAAAACTGTTTTGAAATATTTTAGTACACGCTAAACATGACTAATAAACCCCTCAGTATCAACTAACAAACTTTCTTACACTTCAAGTATTTTATATCTAATATGTATGAATTCTTAAATACGATAACATGAAAGTATTGCAGACTGCTACGCGTCATTTATACACGGTACTTAAATTGAGTTGATTAGGAGTACGAACGGTCTATGGTATTCAACGACGTACATGCCGGTTGTGATTTTACTCGCAATTTGCTTCAATCTAATCTGTCACATTGCACGATCAACCGGTAATAGCGAATTATTGATAGCACTAACCATTTCATGTAGTCACTGCCCAGGAACTGTAAAAAAAGCCATTGATAACTGAAAAAGTTACGTGGTTTCTTTTTATATGAATAAATTGCTTGTACCTATGAGTTACTTCTTGTAAGAAGAATGGTTTTCGTGAAGCGATATTGGTTCAGTTGTATGTGGTGAGCCCTCTGGCCGTTGGAGGTAGGTTGGGATTCTTACAATGAGATAGAGCTTTCTGTGAAAGAAAACATCGCGATCAAGCCATAGCGTTGTAGTAGGTATTATCTTTCCAAATCTCACCTCTTTACCATCCTCCAGTTGAAAATCTTTCAACGAGTCCTTGCTCCGGTGTAATTCTACAGCTGTCCATGAGAGCAAGACCTCCAGGAGTTTAGCCTGTTTACCGTCTTTTAATGCCAGCTGCGATTGAGGACAAAGGTGAAATTCTACAAAACATAAAAATAATGCCTGTCTTTCTATGAGTAAAAAATAATATCAGTAGTTTTAGAGATTACTTCTATATATATATATTCGTTACATCTTTATAATGTGGGTGTGGTCGTATGTCAAGAATATAATCCAAGATTGTGGTACACTAATATAAGCTATAAAGCTATAATATAAGCTAAAGTAGATAAGTAACGAATAGTTAGTGAATATGCCGCCAGAGAATATATGTTGCAATCCAAAATTATTACAAAAAAATGAGCCGTCATGGGACGCTTGGCAGATGTGAAACATAGAAATTGTTTTGTATAAGTTATATGCATAAAATAACAAATTACGACAGGAATCAGCTATAAAGCATTAAATATTTGTTCCTTAAGATAATAACTGTTTATTTACTTTATCACATAAATATTCATTTTTAATTAAATACAAATTAATTTATGGCATTTATCAAAGGGCCCTAGATCGTCACTTAACATTAGTATAACGAGTGGCTGGCAAAACAATTTGAGTCTCATGTTTATATAGATAGGGTATCAAATGGTTTTGAGTATTTCGTTAATAGTGCCAAGTTCGTATTTTGCGCCGCCACGTCGCTAAGTCAACGATCAGGATTACCCGCACTTATAGATGTTTCACATCAAAATAGTTTGCTGTACTGAAACATCATATTACTATCACATTTCTGATAATACTATAGAAACAAGTCATTATCTCATCTAAATAGGGTTGAAACATTTTCCACTCTTCTTTATCAACTGTCAATTTAGTTATCACTCGCTTTAAATACATCTCTTCATCGTTCTTCAGATAATCTCTTTCTACATCTCTCTCTACTACTATGTCCGCCTATGCAACTTCTCTTTTGGCTATAAGTATGAGAGCATTTTATTAAGCTAGGCTATAAGATTATGTAGTATAAAGAAAATTGTATAATATTTTAACGTCTAAGAACAATCATAACGCTTACTTATAACAAATTTAATGTCCTTACCTGTAATGCACAAAATATTTATAATATACTAGCCTCTGCCCGCGACTTCGTTCGCGTGGACATAGTTAATTTGGGCTAACTAATAAGCAGTGAAAGCGCTCAAGAGGAAAAAATACCCCGATTTTTAAACATTCTTCATTGTTGCTCCGTTCCTATTGGTCTTAGCGTGATGATATATAGCATATAACCATCCTCGATAAATGAGCTATATAACAATGAAAGATTTTTTCAAATCGGACCAGTAGCTCCTGAGATTACCCCCTACAACGTTACAAACTCACAAACTTTACCTCTTTATAATATTAGTTTAGATTTAACACTTTCATACAAGAAAAATAGCATTAAAGATTCTACATTTATGGCACACCTGTCAAAAGGCTAACAGACCGCGGCGTTTGATTTATCATTCTTGTTAATCAAACGTTAATCGTAGATCCATTACCACGATTTCATTATTAGAGAACAATCATTAAAACGGAAAAGTATGTAAGTGTGCCTTATGGAATGATATTTGACCTCCATTACCTTTCAATGACCTACCTGATCGAATGTTAACTGATACAAAGAGGATACTTGCAACTCACGGCCGTACTGAGATGGTGATGGGAAAGAGAACGGACTTTGTTTTGTAAAAACGAATACAGAAAATGTTGCTCGAGACATCTAGTTTATGTTCAAGGGAAACTAATCGCAAAATTATCATTATTAACACCGTAACAGTATTTATTTAGAACCTAATAAGTTATTGAAAATATTTTTGTAAGAGGTTACGGGTTTTAGCATTTGACCATGATCGTGCCTGATTTTCAGTCATCGTTTCTCCTAACATAATAAGTATAGAAACGCTAATTTTAGATATAATAGTCCGGAATTAAATGTAGTTTGAAAATATATATAAGTGATTGGTAAAAGCAAACGTTTGGTGTTTTCTATCGTTTGCTTTTGCTTTTGGCCTAAATTGCACACACTATGTTTGATGAATTGATAAGTGAAGAGAGAATATATAAATTCTCGAAAGGAAAATTTTGTACTGTGAAAACACTTGAGATTTTCAAACTAGCAATTCTTCACGCTGATTACTATGGACAAGTATGTAATAACTATAAGTATGCAGTGTCCGTTACTACTATGGCAGCCATTTCCTTCACAGCTAATGTTTAAAGTGACAGAGTTGTTTCTGTGGCCGATTATTGTCTATCGAACAGATGGGTAATGTGAAAAACCGCATACCGCAGAGCTGGGCACACGCTACCGTGTTCCTGAGATTTCATCCGTTACGCATTATTCCTAAGCACGTTGTTCGCTGTTAAAGTATTTGATTGATGTTATAGTTGTACTTCGTGATGAGAGTATTAAAGTTAATTGGTGTTCATAGTTCTCAACAGATAATGGAAATGTTCGTGTCTAATTGGTAATGCAGTTTTTAACAAATATAAATAAGTTTATGGATCAAAATTAACTAAATAATAAATTCCATACCGATATTGATTTGTTTCTATGAATATACCGTGGATTCCATGTATTAATTGTTCACGTGACTTAAAATCTAGTACACTACAAAATTAGTACGACATTTTCTTGACATAGTAATTGTTGTTTTTTTTTAATACATTTTAAAGCAACGGTGGATCATATTTAATTACCACTAATAAAATTATCGTATGCAATACTAGTAAAACACATTTAATATATGGTCGATTGCGATGTAAATTGTAAATATTTTCAAAATTGTTTTCTGATATATTCTTAACTATCGTAAGCAGATCAATTTTCGTGGACCCCGCTTACAAACTGTAAATCCCCATTCTTTTGTCATGCCAGAGTAGTCCTCCATCGAGTCTCCCGTGGATCCCTGGAGGGCCATATGGACCGCTTTGAGAACTAATTAATGCTTTAGACATTAAAACCAGCTTGATATTGTGCTTGAACTTACTATTCGGCAAATCGGCAATGTATTTTAGCACTTTGTTTGTAAAATCTAACACTATTACCTAAGAAACTGTTAATTGACTTAGAGTTTTGTTTTTATCGTAGCACGGCAAATTGACTGCACTGTGCCTGATGATAAGCACAGTACAATCCAAAAACAATAGCGACCACCGAGTGACACACTATCCATAGCTGGTCACCACTGTCATGCCGGCCTGCAAGAAGCTGGATGTGCACAGGCTGATCCCGAAACGCGACGTGCAGAAGCGAGTCACTATTACGGGCTTTTTCGCCATATAACTGATGGTTGCGACCCAGTCGGGCTGTAAAACCCTACCACCCTGCTTTCGCCATTGCCTCGTTCGATATTCAGCAGGGTGCACCACGTGCAGGTGAGGTTGGCTTGGGTGTCTCAAGTTTTATGATGTTATTTAGCACCCCTTACACCCCAATACTAGTACGAGTACTAATTATCGTACTAATTCAAAATTTAATTTTAATCATTCATATACCATGTTTAGTTTTCTTTAGGATTTCCAGTTTTTATACACCGAGAATGAAGTTCAAATTTTGCCGTCCATAAATAAGGTTATTAGTTTTTTTATGGTCTTCAATTTTACATGTACAGAATTCGAATATCTATTACTATAATAAAACTGTAACAAGTTGAAATCTGTACATTAAATATTTTTTGAAAATTTTAATCAGGGTAGACTATGTTATCGATATAGAAGCCAAAAATAATCTTTTTACAATTTTTGTCTGTCTGTCTGTCCCTATGAACACGCATCACTCTGAAAGTACTGAACCGATCTTGACAAAACTTGACATAGTGATAAATAATATTACGAGATTACATCAAATATATTTTTTGTCCCATATAACGTAAAGGGTTCTCCAGGATAAAGGATTAAAGTCTAGAATCTAAGCCCGTACTACTCTGAAAGTACTCAACCAACTTTAACGAAACTTAACACAGTGATAATTGATATTACAAGGCTACATCCAGGATACTATATTACAAGGCTACATCCAGGATACTTTTTGTCCCATAAAACGCAAGGGGTGCTCTAGGATAACGAAAAATAAAAAAACGTAGTCAACGTAGCTAGACTTTTTTGCGACACCTTAGTACAAGAGCCGGCGACGTTGGATGAACAAGAATTTTAGAATACCTGGTTCTTTAATATATAAATATACGTATATTTATGTATCATAGGAGGCAAACGAACAGATGGGTCACGTGATGTTAAGTGACCACCACCGTCTATAGACACTAGCAATACCAGGGGTGTCGCAAGTGCGTTGCAAACCTGTATATGGGGGATGGGGAGGGTAAGGAAAGGGAAAGAAGGAAAGGGGAAGAGAGGTTGGTCTCCAGCGCTCTCACTGACCAAAGGAAACACTACATGTTATTTCACGTCAGTTTTCTGTGAGAGGGTGGTATAAGCCCGAACGAGACAACCCATTCATGCTGAAACCAGTTACAGCTTCAGCGTGACTCTACCACCTACACGAATTTCAATATATCAATAGACAGAATTTAGGACACCTGGTAGCTGGTTAACATTGTATTTTTAATGCGCATTTTGATTCAATTAATTTTGATTTATGAATACGTTTAGGAAAAATTTTTTTCAGTACCTTTTAAACGCAATTAAAAACATGAATTTATCACAGTCAGACACATTTTTTTATAAACAATCATACGCCCGCTGATATATTTTATAAATAAAAAGAATTAAATTATATAAAAGTATATAATATATAAAAGAATTAAATTATTTATTTTATAAATAAAAAGGGGCCTAATCTGGTGTGCGGGAGCGAAATTTACCCCCAGACCACGGCGGCGTGATCTGTGGTTATGCGGGCGTAGAATGAAACAACGATAAACGTAAATGTATGACTTAGGACTGACGCCATCTTAAATATATGCGTCAATAACATACGCTGCTCCAATTATCGCTATCTTTATCGTGCAGCCAGTACTGCACTAAATTATAGCTATAGCTAAATTATTCTATACACATATTATTTTTATAGCAATAAATCGGTCTAAATATTGAGTAAATAACTGAATTAGTCTGAAAGATAAAATTTGTACTGAAAATGTTTTGACATGAAAATGACCCACCTGTTCGTTTGCCTCCTATGATCTAAAAAATATACATACATATATGTCGGGGAGAACGTTATTCTCGTTGACATCGTCATTAGTGGATACGGGTTTAGTGGGCATCATTCGGGTAAAATGCGAGCATAAAACACGATTATCATGGTTTCACATTGTTTTTATTTATATTTCACAATATTTCATTGGATGACAATAGTACCGTTGGAAAGATTAACAACTACGATCGAGCAGCGAGTTCGGGGCACCGATCTTACTTTAACCACCGAATATCTCTCAACAACGATCCACCTCGACCCTTTGCTATCTATCAAACGAATGTGTCACCAACACTGTTCGTCCTTCTAAAGTAAAGATGGCGCCTCGACACCGCTCGAGGCGCTGGCTCTGCTCTGATTGGTCGTTACGTAAATTACAATATTATTTATTGTTAACACATTATTAAGGTTTTAAACTATAGAAAAATGTAACATATGAAATACAATAACAATTAGTTATTTTGAAAGTAATAAAACTGTCCGCCTCTTACAGTAAAGATTTCTTGGACCCCGCACGAGACACGTCCTCTATTCTGATTGGTTGTTTCTTGCAATATAGTATTCTTAACATTTATTTAATATTGGGGTTTTTAAATAATAGTGAAACGTAACAAATCAAATAAAATTAAATTAAGAATTTAGAATGTAGACAATATCATGTATGCAAACAATAATCGACTTGACTTATAGCTTCCTCCGACTTAAATATATATATATTCTATTTAAAATCGATACCGCCCCAAATTCCAAATTTGTATTAGATAGAAATATATGTATATATATATAGCTATACAAGTAGATATCGCGGGATTCGAGAGACTACCTAAAGCTTTTACGTAGATGCTATAAATTTGAGTTAGCATCGATTTTAAAGTACCTATAAATTATCAAAGATATAAAATAAACACAGAGGAAGATCTCCCTTTTTTAAGTTTATTAAAAAAACATATAATAATAATTATTATAATCACACAACTCACATAATTTATCATTTTGTAGGTTCATTAAAACCTTCTAAATTACTTTATTCTAATAGCTCACTAGTTAAAGATAATAATAATCTTAGACAAGTTCTCCGGTGATATTATTTAAGTCCGTATTCTACGTCCTAGGTTTGTAACTATCAATTATTCAGTACTTAAATTACATATTACTTCTACGGATATTATGAACAACGTGTGATTTGTTATTTCAGAAACGTCTTAACTAAAAATACAACTAGTTGTAAGATAAAGGTCGTAACTCTGTGATATTTGAAATATGTTAATCTTGAGTCAATTTGCGACAACAGTTATTTAATCTGCTCATAAATTAATTGTTTGCCTTTATTATAATAGCCATAGCAAATCTTTTTGGCCCCTCTGAATATAGCCGTCATTTCAGGCTTGTGTGTAATATAGTCATTACTTTAAAACAAAACCGAGTTAAAATGTTATTACAAGAATCTAAAATTCATATTAATTTATCCTTTAGTTGCCTCGATATTGCTAATACCTTTAAATGAGCAATTCTTGTATATTTTTATATATTCGGAATCTCGTAAACGGCGTCAGCGATTTCCGTGAAACTTAGTATGTAGGTGGTTTCGGGGACGATAAATCGATCTAGCTAGATTTCATTCATATCTGAGTTTCCAGGCAATGAAAAAATATAGCTAGAATATAAAGGGACATTTTGCCGCCGCTTTCAAAACAATAGCTTAGATGGAAATCGGCTGCTTCGAAAATCCGGCTAACCCCAGTTCGAATCCGAGTGACCAAAAGAGAGATATCTTTTTTTGGTTAAAGAATGTTTATTTTAATTTAAAAATGGTTTGAAAGAACGGAGCTGGGCTCGGCTGTCTAGGTGCTAGGTATAATGTAATACGTATTTATACCTAATTTTGTATTCTGCGCAAATATGTTCAGAGCAGTCATAAACTTAACATGGACTGTAGTTTACAGCTTCTAATCACAGTTTTCTTTTCATAATAACTTAACTTTTTGAATGTTCTTTAGTAAATTATAGAAATATAAAATTGGCATTTATATATAGTTAGAATATCTCAATGATATAACACCTATATATACCCAAAATAGCGCGCCCATCGGATTTTATTCATTATTTTATTAATATATAATTGACAAATTATATACCTAAACGCTTTATATACTGGTTAAAAACCGCAAGAGAGTTCAGTAGTTTTTGAGTTTATCACGAACAGACAGACAGACAAACTATGAATAATATTTTTATATTCTACACTATTTATTTTAATCATATTATCGACAATGGAAAGCCCTAACTCGTGTTTGCTCATTTTCTCAGAAAGGCAATATCAAATCAGCAAAACAATAAAGTGAAATGCCTATTTCTCACTGATTTATAAATTATGTGTGAAACATTCGTTCTCTCTTATTTGTAATTACGTGGGCGTTTAAAAAGTACTACAAGTGAATAGAAAGGTAATAATGTATTATATTAATGTATTGTAATTCGCAACTAAGTGCAGTGAAATATAAATATTTGGTTTTTGTAATTTTTGAGTTCAGTAGTTTTTGAGTTTATCGCAAACAGGCAGACAGACAAAGGTGGTAACGGACTTCGTTTCATAATACGTAATGATTTGCGTGCATTTTAATGAAGTTAGCCTCATAGTAGTACACGGCAATAACAACATAACTTAAAAACTCACTGCATTGTGACATACAATTCTACTTGATAAACGGTTCACATTACTGAAGACTTCGTATAAAAAAAATTGAACTGTATGCTGTATGGTTCTACAAATTCTGCGTTAACCGCGTCGTCATTATTATACAAAGGTAGTACAGGTTGTATGTCAGACCGCAAATGACGTAGCATTAGCCATATTGAGGCATCGCGTCGCATCGGTGTGCGCAGTCGATCGGAGCCACGCACCCAACATGTCTGCGTTGCATTGCTTGCATTTTTGCGTTTCGTGCGGCCAGTGAGAACGCCGGAGACCCATTTACCTACCCCTTCCCCTTTTTTTTTAATACTACTAGCGGCAAACGAACATGCGGGTCACCTGATGATAAGTGATCACCGCCGTCCATGGACACCTCCGAAATTAGAAGAATCACAAATGCGTTGCCGGCCTTTAAGAAAGGAGTAGACTCGTTTCTTGAAAACTGGTAGATTGTATTCGTCCGGAAACGCTGCCGCTGGGAGTTCATTCCAGAGAACTGTCGTACGCGAAAAAAAATGAACGTGAGAATAGCACGGTGCACGACTTCCAACCATCGAGATGACACTGATGGAACTTCAGTCCGTGACGAGTCGTTGTTTAACCTCCTTCACTTACTCTCCTCCCCGCTAATATAGGCTGGCAACGCACTTGCGACTCCTCTGATGTTGCAAGTGTCTATGGACGGTGGTGATCTTAAGGAGAACCATCTGTTCGTTTGCCTCGTATGATATAAAAAAAAAACACATTTTAAAATGAGTTAAATCCAATTTTAACCGTCCCTAATATTTTGCATTATTTTCACTACTAGCTGAACCGTGCAACTTCGTTTGCACTAAATTGGTTATCACTGGTTTCAATTGTATTTTTAAACGCGAAAAAAATTAATAAAACTGGTACCCGATTGCATCCAAAACTACCGTTTCCAATTGTGAATCCAAACTTATCCACGGACTCACTCAAACTTATACCCAGATTATATGAGTTTTTTTTTAAATTAGCCGTTCGTAGCATCATCTACCAGGTTCAATTAAGATAAAAACTAACCTACATAAAGCTAAATAAATGTCTGTACTACTTACTTTGTCATAACTATCTTCACTTGTATTAAAACCTTTTTATACTCAATTGTATTGAAGAAAAATATATGAACACCGCGGCGAAGCGTCAAACATTGCGTCGAAGCGTCAACTGTCACCTGCTTATAACTATTGTCTAAGAGTTAGAAACTGTTGCGAAAACGAATTTTAAATCTATTTCCAATATATTTTTATAAATAATCCTTGTACCGCTGACAACATAGTGCCCATCACCTTTTGGTAATTTATCTATGTTAATATGTTTCTATTGTATATTATTCTACGTTGTTACACTGAATATGTGGCATTACATTCATAATGTGTATTTGTCACACTTAATATTGGCAAAATTGCCTACATAGGCAGAAGTCATACAGGAAAGAATCAATCAAGCCAGCTTTATATATTATATTTATCCAGACTACGTCCGAGCTACCTGGCTGGCTACCGGTAAATGTTGCGTTTATTTGTGCATATCGTACCTTTACAGAAAAAAATATTGATTTTTAAATAATTTTAGGATGGTTTTTTCTTTCACTAACTTTGAAATGTTATTTAAATGGAATTATTATTGAAAGACATTTTCAGTACAAATTTTATCTTTCAGACTAATTCAGTTATTTACTCAATATTTAAACCTGATGTTAAGCAATCACCACCGTCCATAGCCACTCGCAACACCACGGGAGTCGCAATTGCGTTGCTAACCTGTGTTGGAAATATCTTCGAAAATAGCTTAGTTTTTGTTTCATTAACATCGGTCGACTCTGTCAATAGTTATTGTAATTTTAATGAGGTCGCGGCGTAAGTACTAGAGAAAAGTAGATATGTAAATAGACTTAATACATTCAGATGACTTACTTAATCTTTGTTTTTTACATAAGATTTCACGCGGGCGAAGTCGCAGGTACACCTAGTATATAAATAAATTGTTTGATCTCAAGTAACTATTAGATACATTTGTAAGTGTAAGTAAGCCACGATGAAGCTATTACTGGTTTCAACATGAATGGGTCGGCTCACACGGGCTAGTACCACCCTCTCACAGAAAACCGACGTGAAGTAACAATGCTTCAATTGCTGCGCTTCTTTCAGTCAGCGAGAGTGGAACCTCCCTATCTTCCTCCTTCTACACCCTACCCCCTACCCCCCAAACACAGGCTGGCAACGCAGTGTCTATGTACGGCGGTGATCACTTAACACCAGGTCACCCGCATGTTTGTTTGCCTCCTATGGAATAAAAAAAAATACAATCGAGCTATGTTTAAAAGAACTGGTAACATAAACTAAGTGAACATTGACAAAAGTCTTAGCACTATACAAAAATGATAGAAAGCATAAATATTTATGAAAGTCACATTCTCATTGTAATTTATGTATACACTTAACCTTGACACTGCTGCATCTTAGAACAATGAGACTACGACTGGAAAGATTATATATCCAATTGACTCTTAGATTATGCAAATATTATGCTCAATACAAATGTGAAGCTAATATAACAGGTGAATGTTTGTTCATAAATAAATATTTTCATCGATATTTACCAGGTATTAAATTTATATATAATATTTAAATATCAGACGCATGCAACGGGTTTATTAGGAATAGTTTTAAATGTCTGTGCGACTGGACTTCGTTCGATATCTTGCAAAATTATAACTTGAAATATATAATTTAATACAAATCTTTAGAGTTGTTTCTCACATTTTGTTTATAATGTTTAATAGTATTACTCAAAATTTCATCCAATAATTATTAAATTGTTAACTAAGTTATATAAATCCCATAAAATAACTCCGGTATTTTTACGCCGTTAAAAATCTTCGCGAAATACTGTCTTAAAAGTAATCTATAGCATAAAATTAAAATTATACTGAAATTTCTATATTTTAGTATTTAGAAGTAGGCGATAGTGAATCAAAGTATTGCTTTTTATATACCTACATTTGTCAATAAAAAATGTGTTAGGACTGTTGAAGATTTTTTTTTTATTTCGTTAGTTTTGTGTTATAAATTTAACTGCTTCTGTAATGCAGTTCATTCACTTATATATCAATTATAAACCATAATTGTCTTCAAGTGCAAACCGGTGATTAACTCGGCTAGCCTTTAGGTCTATTGTATTTAGGTTCAGTTTTGTAAAACATGGTAATTTTGTGGACTATGATGGGTGCGATATGGTACGATGGCCTGCTACGAAGCGCGTCGTACTTACTGCCCAGAATTATGAATTATGCTCTTCCTTGGTTTTTATACGTTTATAAGATATTTCTTTTGTTTTTGTAATTAGTAGTTCTACTCCATAGAAGTATTTGCGTGTTAAGTCTTAGAAGCGTAGAAATAAGTTTATATTGTAAGCATACCTACCAGTATGAACCTAATAACCTACCTACCAGAAGGGTCTGTGTGAACTAATAATTTTAAATGTTATGCTATCTTTTTAATACTGGAAGAGGTGACCATAACCTTTATGGTTAAAGAAATTTGATAAAGTGATTATTTTTAATTAATTATAACAAAGAATTTGGGGATATATTTATCGTATTTAAGGCATCTTTTAGAATCACCACAAAGCCATAGCTTTCATTGATTATTTAACTAACTGTGCCCACGATTCCGCGTGGAACTTAATGAAAAAAAATTGTGACTTTCAAAATAATTTGAAAGTATTAAGTCTGTTTACTTATCTACTTACCTCTCGTACTTAAGTTGCGTCGTCATTAAAATTATAATAACTTTTGGCAGAGTGAAACGATTTTAATGCAACCAAGATTAAATGTTACTCCAGGGTATTATGATTTTCTGGAAGGCTTCGTAACGTTTTATCGTAAATATGAAACGTGTTCATACAAACAGACAGACAGACATTTCTAAAAATAGTTGAAATGTACTTTATTACTTTTTTTTTAAACTTTATTTTTGGCAATCAATATTTCAGATTATTACTGCCATTGTCGCGTAGTCAATAATTTTACAAGCGTCGTGCGATCATTTCAATATTAAGCATCGTGTGAATTAATATTCTAACAAGATGGTGGATCCCTTGTTAGAACCTTCCAAAGGAGTTTTTGTGGCATCTCAGAATTTCATGCTCCGTGGTATTATTTTCCATTCAATTCACTTATGCACAATAAACTAACTATATTACGTAAAACATCGCCAAATTTACACAATATAGAGTCAAATAACACAAGATTATGAATAAAATATAAAAACCACTATATGACAAACTAAAATCCCGCCAAAAACTCCATTTTATTACTTATTCCTAGACATCTGCAACGATTTTTTTCACGAAAAATCTAAGAAGTATTGACGTTAGATTTCCATTCTTATTATGTGTACAGATAAAGATATTTTATCTACATTTCTATTACAATTGAAATGGCAGAAGTACAAGAGATTATTTTTACGTTAACCTTTTTCCAATAATTTCGAAATGTAATTTAAATGATAGTATAAACTTAAGAAATCTTATGCCAATGAAGTTTCAATTTGTTCATTCAAAATTGGAAAGTAGTAAAAATTAAACATAACATTATTAAAGATTTTTTGCTCACAACACTACATTTAATTGGAATATTGCATTAAGGTAAAATAGTTGTTGAGTGTAAAACTTCACCTTCCACCACAATATTAATTAATGATATAATAATTTAAGAAAACATTACATGAATGAAACGAATTCGTATGAGTTAAAAATTGTTTATATATAATATACAATTTTAGTTTTTTCGTAACGCGTAGTGTAAATTTGAAAGTCTTATAATAATTGTAATATATTGCCTCTTTGGTTATTAAATTCATTCATAACATTGTAAAATAACATCAACCAATTCTTTATCATGCCTGAGTTATTGAAATACTACTAATACTGACAATATCGTTTGTAAATTATCATTACATATTATAAAACAAAGCCTTCTGGTCACGTTTGTCTGTCTGTCTGTTCGCAATAAATTCAAGAACAACTGAACTGATTTTGATGCGGTTTTCACTAGTAGATAAAGTAATACATGAAGAAGGTTTAGGTATATAATTTGTGAAGATTTTTTTAATTATCAAGATGGGACAACGTCCCCCGGGTCCGCTAGTATATTATAGCGTAATTTTCTATAATTTTCATACATGGCTAATAATGAAACATTTGTATCAATTAACAATTTTACTGAATATCAGAATAAATTTCAACTAATCTTCCATGAATTTAGTCGTTATAAAGTCTAACTAACTACATAATTAGCAGCGGTGAACTCAGTTAATTCACAGTCAACAATTCCCACAGTTGAGTAAATTCAAAAAACCGCAGGAAAGGGCAACGTATCGTAGCTAATATTACGTAATAAGCATGTTCATTGCATAGAAATGAAGGGTACCCGTGTAGTTAATGCTGCGGTCAAAAGCCCGCGGAAATACCGTGACGATTTCATAATATTTTAGTTTCATTTATTTGATTTAACAAAAACTATAACTTTATAGGCGTACTAGCAGATTCCCACCTGCTTCGTTTTATATTAAAACTAGCCTTTGCCCGCGACTTTGTTCGCGTGAAATAGACACTTTGGGCTAACACTAACACGCGGCGTAAGCTCTCAAGAGGAAAATCCACCCGATTTTTAAACATTCTTCATTGGTGCTCCGCTCCTATTCGTTTTAACGTGATGATATGTAGCCTAAAGCCTTCCTCGATAAATGAGATATCTAAAACCGAAAGAAGTTTTCAAATCGGAACGGTAGCTCTTCAGATTAGCGCGTTCAACCATACAAACAAACAAACAAACTCTTCAGCTTTGTGTATTAGTATAGATATCTTACAACATTATTCCGATTGAAAACAATTAAATTTGAGAGTTTTTGGCGGGATTTTAGTCTGTCATGTAGTGGATTTTATATTTTATTCATAATCTTGTGTTATTTGACTATATATTGTGTAAATTTGGTGGTGTTTTACGTAATATAGTTAGTTTATTATGCATAAGTGAAGTGAATGGAAAATAATAACAGGGAGCATGAAATTCTGAGATGCCAAAAAACTCCCTGGAAGGTTCTAGCAAGGGATCCACCATCTTGTTAGAATATAGTTTCACACGATGCTTAATATTGGAATGATCACACGAAGTTTGTGATATTATTATTGACTACGTGAGAATGGCAGTAATAATCGGAAAGATTGATTGCCAAAAATAAAGTTAAAAAAAAAAAACAATTAAATGATTATGTTTATAAAATAAATACTGCATTTCATGTTACATATAACTTTACAATGTTTGTTGTAGCAACAGCAAAAAATATCTATACATATAATAAAACTATGACAAGACCAAATCTGTACATTAAATATTCTTTGAAAATTATTATGAACTCTTATCCCATAAAATGCAAAGGGTTCTCCAGGATGATGGACGAAAGCCAAAAAATTATACATAGTTAATGAAATTCTTGACGGATTTTGGTAAATTTACTTTGTGCTATATATAGCAGACAGATTGGCTGAAATTTTAAGCTATAATTCATCTCCCTATGCTTTAAAAAAATACAAATATCAAAAAAATGACCGTTGAGTCCGAATCGACGTCTCCGTCGGTCCGTATAATGCACACATGCAGTACGTCATAAATGCGCTTTTTTTTTAGCTTCACCGGACTACTAATAATTGCGTTACTGCAACATGTTTACTTGCGTTACTGCGTAATACGTCTCTATGCGTAATAATCAATCATTTGAATTAGAAGTATACAATCTAATAAATAGGTTACATTCTATTGATGTGTGTGTTTGTCTCTTTGTCATAAAGAACTTTCTTCTCATTGATTTTCAAACCATAACCATTGTAAAGAAAATTCTCTTCAATAATACCATGTCGACAAAATTGAAAAAGTGTTAACGAAACTGTGACTAATATTTAACGGGTTCTGGGCTTATTTTAAAAAAGATTTCTCACATACCAACTGGGTATATATTTGAGTGAGTCCCTTGATAGTTTGGATTCACAATTGGAAACGGTAAGTGTCGCTGCAATCGGGTTTTAAGTGTTTTAAGATTATTTGTGTTTAAAAATACAACGGAAACGGGTAATAACCGATTTAGTGCAGGTTTTAAATAATTTTACCTAGGACATCTAGACGAGAATATAATAAAATTGATGTAGATATATGTTTATATCATCATAATTCTCTAACAGCATATCGGATATAGAAGCACTTAAGTGTGGAAAATTATATATATTTCGTTAAAGAAATGTTTTTATAAATAAGAATATTTTAGAAATGTTTATCTTAGAAACTTTGAACAGAACCACTTCTGTTTATGAGCAATATATTTTACAATGTCAATGGACTTCAATCAGAACTTTGACTCTGGTATTTTTTTTTCAATCATATATATATTCTTAGTATGAATATACCTCTATACTTGTCTATTGTCAGACAGTTTTTGGCGGCATTTCAGTCTGTCATGTAGTGGATTTTATATTTTATTCATAATCTTGTGTTACTTGTCTCTATATAGTGTATAATTGGTGGTGTTTTATGTAATATGGCTGGTTTATTGTGCGTAAGTGAAGTGAATGAAACATAATACCACGGAGCATGAATTCTGAGATGCCACAAAAATTCCCTGTAAAGTTGTAACAACAGAACCACTATCTTGTTATAACATTGAAATAACCGCCCGACACTACTTGAATATCGATCTTCTAACTTATCCTGATAATTTTAAACCTAACTTTGACTTTATAAACGCAACACTTGGAGATATCAAAACATTTTTTTTTATGAATAGTCGAAGATTAAGAAGACAAAAAATGTCTGAAATATTATATAGAAGATTTGGCGCTTATGCCTTTACATTAAGTTGGACATAGAAGAAAGCTCACTAAAGGATACACAAGAACTACAACATATAGTGACAATTTCGGAATTGGCAGTATGGATTAATTCCTTTGCCTGTCCTATTGGACGAATATTATTACTACTACTGTCTATTGTCAACCTATAACACTATATACGTTATAGACACTAACATTCATAGGCTATTTTTCTATTTCATGTATAACTCAAAATAATAAAAATAATTTTTGAAGTGAAAATTTCTTTAGGTGCGTTGAGCGGTATTTCTTTTGCATGATGTAAATTTTTGTTTCGCGTCATGATATGCTTTTAAGCGTGACCGATCGTATTGAGCTTACGCGGCTTTCTTTAGACTAGCGAGGCGTAGTAAAGCAGTTTGTGTACATTTAAAAATTATATTTTGTATTGAGATCATGCAGCCCACTTTATGTTTGATTAATTCGATTATTGTATAAAAGTGTATATAATTATTGTTCGGATGGCTAGTAGATGTGAAAACTAGATAAATAATAATTCAATTTAAAAATTATGCAAAAAAGAACACAGTTATTCTATTGATTTCAGTTTTCACCTCTGTCGGGCGTCCTTGCCTGGACTATTTTTATTTCACTATATCGTAGACTCCAGCCGTCATAGTTATTAATTCAAGGTTTAATATAAAAATTGCAATATTTCAAAAAATCTATTCTAATAAATGTACCAAAACTTCCTTGGCCATATTTAGGTATCTATCTAGTGTACATTTGTCATAAAGCTACCAAATTCTCAATAAAAAAAATACACTGTCTACTAAATTTTGAGAAGTTCCATGGTATATCTTTGAAGCCTACGGTCCAATAATAATTAAATGGAACCCATTTGAAAATTTCCCCTTTCCAAGAAGGAAATAATTCTACAATTCGGTTCACAAATGACAAAGTTCTGAGGTAACAAACATTAAAAAAAAATACAACCCCGAATTGAAAACCTCTTTTTTGAAGTCCGTTGATAAATACATTTTAATATGTACGTTAAATTCTAGTATATCTGTCATTTAAAGGATCGATTGGTGTCGTGTAATTTCATATTTTTTTGATAATTATTAGCATTTTTAGAATTCATTCATTATGTTAATCACTAGTAATTAAATTACAAGGTTTTAGTGGTTTGTCTGACATTTTTAAGTGCACCTTACGATCTTTACCTGATGTCATCATAGATTAAATATCAAATAAAATAATAATGCACCTTTGTAAGAGATTTATTTTGGAATCAAAGCATTTAAAAACGGAACACGTGTTGTTGATAATTTTTTTCCTAAAGATATAATCAACAAAGACTTGCTGATAAATAGTATGAATTTCAGCGGTCCAAATATATATATTTTTTTTTTTATTGTAGCACACCAAAGTGACTGCACTGTGCCTGATGGTGAGCACAGTACAAACCAAAAACAATGGCGACTACCGAGAGACACGCAATCTCTCGGCGGACGCCGTTGTCATGCCGGCCTGCGTAAATGTCTCTTCACGTTACGCTTGAAGGACCCCATGTTATAAGAAGGAGGGAACACACTAGCCGGGAGATTGTTCCACAGCTTCACGGTACGGCAAAGATAAGAAGTTGCGAACTTTTTAGTTCGTGCCCAGATAGGATTAACCGTAAAACTATGGCTCCGAAGCCCAGCGCGAGTGGTTCGGTTATGAAAAGGAGAGGAAGGGATTAAATTAAATAGCTCTGCAGAACATTCGCCATGTTACAGACGGTAGAACACGCTCAGTGAGGCAATATCTCTGCGCAACTGAAGCGGCTCTATAAACTGTGTAATGTCTGCATCATTAACAATGCGGACAGCTCGTCTCTGCAACCTATCCAGGGCATCTAGTAGGTATTTGGCGGAACCGCCCCAGAGGTGTGAACAGTATTCCACGCAAGGCCGAACTTGTGCCTTATAAAGGAGGTATAGCTGATCAGGCGTGAAAAACCGCTGCATCCTGTTCAGGATTCCGAGTCTCCAAGATGCAGTGGAGATTATGCTCCCGATGTAATCCCTGAGATTGAGGTTGCTACGAATATCTATACCTAAGATATTGAGGCTGTCTCGCATTGCGAGCGTGACATTCTGGAGAGCAGGGAGAGGTGTGTGTGAAGTTGGCATACAAAGATATCGGAATTGTGAAACAAAAATGAGTTCTGATATTCAAACCAATAGTTCTGGAGTTCCTGAAAGTTAGAGAAATAGTTCTGCACATTAAAGACCCCATATGAGCATAAGAAATATGGGGGTGCCAAATTCACGCAGCATACAAAGGTCATGACAGAGGAGTTCTGAAAGGAGTTCTGGGCTCCTTTACAATAGTTCTGGAGTTCTTTGCAATATGAGCAATAGTTCTGCATAATT